>CAESWR010000149.1:776657-789142 GCA_903171835.1 Mullus surmuletus | reverse complement strand
CCCCCCCCCCCCCCCCCGACGTTACACGCACCCACCTCCCAGGTCTGGTCGTACAATTCCAGGCCCACTTTCTTGCCCTCATAGTGGCACACAAAGATTTTTGCGGACATTCAAATTGCTTCATTCACACTCACAACCCATTTATACAATAAAGGTGAAGGCTTATATGCACCAGGCCAATCTTTTCCTCAAGATCAATTCATAGTACTGCTCACGAATGCCATTTGCCATTCGGACTACGGTATTCAAACGACAACCCTTCAATTATTAGCCACCCACTTCTACTGTGCCATGCATCATCTTTATTCATCTATTTTATTCATTGAATCTTTTTTTTATTTTTTTTATCGGTTAGTCTCCATGAGTAATCTCCTGTCCAAGAGTTGGCTGAGAAGAAGAAATAAACCAATTAGCAGAACCTAACCGTCACAATGACAGCAAGTTTTAAAATAATATGAAATAATAAGAGGAACATAACATCTGAGTTTCTGTGCAGCTGTTTACATTTAAAATATGTATAAACTCTGAATGCAGTTCTAACTACATTAGTATGTCACTAATATATGGTGTTTACTGGATTGTGTGCTGTGATTAGTTAACTTAGTAGCTACGAGGTAGTCTGGAAGATTCAAATACAGTGCTTCATAGTTGAGGGATGAACATTTCTTCTGACTTTGAAGTGCTCTGACCAGCCTTGTAATACAGGGAAACATGATGAACACTTGTTTCATTGAAATGTACAATGATACTGTAGATGACGATGCTGTGATAATAGTGTATATTCTCATTGTCAAGCGCAGATATGATAGCAAACTGTGTGATTTATTTTTCATTTTTTCAAGGTATATGTTGCGAAGGAGCATTGATTCTGTGTAAAATCTCTGCTTGATTTTCAAGATTTTTTTCAAGATTAAGCGATTGAGCTTAATATCGAGTCTGCTACGAAGCTGGATTCCAAGGTCAATTCAATTCAATAACAGTTTAGTTAATGTAGGCCTTGCGCGAAATCATAAAAAAATCACATTGTCAGGGATGGCTCATGCGCTTCAAAGATTGTCACAGTGACCATAACAAGTCCCCCATGAGCAAGCGCATAATGATGAAGACAAATTTCTCTATAATGGAACAACATATATATTTCTGCATTTTAAAAGCCAGGAAGTGATCAAAGGCACAGTGAAGACGAGACCGAGTCAGAGCTAGAGTGAAACCACAAGCATATAAGACTGTGTCATCAGCATAAAAATGGTTTATAAGAGTAGTAATAAAGATATGGCCCTGGCAGAGTTCCGGATTTACATTTGCGGCAAACCACACCGTCATTGTTTGATGCACTGAGATGAAGCCATCCAACATTGTGCAGGAATTGTCTTATTCTTTGTTGAGCTAGCAAACAAAAGAATTAATCAGCTTTAAACCACCCTTTATGCCGTTTCTATGAAATTCTTTACCGTGTAATGCCGGCCATTGAGCAATAATCAACCACAATGAGAGGAACCTGGTATTATACATAAATGATTTACCGAGGAAGACAGTGAACCCAGGTAGCGGGTTCTCTTTTAGTCTCTCCTCTAATGGCTCAGGTACTGATCCTTTTATTTCTTTTAACCAGTGGAACTATGAGGACTGAGACACAGATCTATCCTGGGAAATTACCCTTTCGACAGACGGCACGTTGAGACTTCGTTAGCAAAACCAGCCAACCTAGTGCCTCTCCAGCCTGATCGAACAGAGCAGCTCTCCATGACAGAGTAAACAAAGCCAAATCACGGGGATGATGGCGGAAAAAAACAGATTTTTCATGTGACTCAATTGTTGCTAATCCCTGGACGTGCGCTGTTGAGTCTTCTCCTATTTGCACCTTTGTGTGTGCGCAAACAGGAATCTTTTTCCCCGCTTCTCTTTTAATTATGCATGCATTAATATTTTCTTTGTGTGTGCGTGTTTTCTTTATCTTCAAATTTCTCTCTAGGTATGCAGCGCACCTTTATACAATGTTTATATATCCATATACTCTACTTTATAATAATTTCTTTGTTTGGCTTGTGTTCATGCAAATATTTGTGCATTTTGTGTGTTTTTATCTGTGTGTGTATGTGCTCTCTGTCTGCCTGTGTGTGTGCTTCTTTGTGCGCTTCAGGCAACGGAGAATGTCTGTGTTGTGGAGAAAGAAGCAGAGGAGAGGTGTAAGTCAGAGTCTGCAAGTAAACAATCTGCAGTAGCTACGGTAAGTGTCAGTCTTCCTGCCTCTCTTCCTCTACTTCCCCTGCCCTTCCTCATTTACTTTTCATTCCTGTGCTTAAACAAACATACACAGCACTTGCTCTGGCAAGTAAGTGAGGAACTTGCTTGGCAAACTTCCGGGCTTCCAGCGTCTCTGCTCCGGCTTTTTGTACCTAAATTGATAATTGAATCGGCTATCACCATGTAATCAATTAGGGTGTTCATCCCTGGCTCTGAATCAAACAGTTAATTGGCTTGTGCCACAGAGAGGCTGAGACCGAGAGCAGACTGATGCAGGAGGGACTGTTGGCTCACTACAGATGGGCTCTCAGACCTATTTGCATTGTGTCTGCCTTTAAGTCCCCTGATTGCCTTTTCTGGTTCAGAAATTGCTTGGGTGCAAAGAGCGCGCAGGTTGGGATCGGGCCTCAGCGGCAAATTCCGCCTGTTTTAGTGAAGAGGGCAGGGATAGATATGGAGCGTACACAGTGGGTTATCTCTAGGCTTTGATCGCAATCTTTCAGACAGATGCATGCAGGTCTCTCTTCCATTAAATACCCTTTGTTACGTTTTACCCAATGTCCATGAAAATTCTTTGCCACCTGCAGTCAGCGCGGCTTTGTCTGACCGCACAGAGAGCGAAGCATTTCAAGTCCAAACAAACGCGCCGTATTGATCCAGCCCACACCTTATTCTATTTTGTCCTCTAAAACATGCCTTTTTCACTTGGTTGACTCCTATTCAAAGCTTTCCAGTGAGACCTGTGTCAATGGGGAAGCTTGACTTCATTCCATAGCTCTGGAAGCCCCCTGGGGGCTAAGCATAGGCTGCTAGACCATGACAGGCAGGGGGCTAATAGGCCGGATAGGACTGGATAAAAGAGGAGAGGGGGGGTCCACAAAAAGTTTTAAGACCAGGATGTCACCATCTGCTTTTGTGGTGATGAGCATCAAAGCCTGAAGGAGCCCTGTTGGGTCCCTCTTTCAGATGGCCGTCCTACATATGGGCTTCATATTTCACCAGGACAGACAGTCGGCAAAGCCCATTGGGCTGCAGACGAGGTCGCTATTCTGTCTCCCCCGCATGGTTTCTAGCCTTTGAGAAGAGCAGCAAGATTACTTTTATTTCTCCTGAGAAAAGAGGCTAATAAATGACCAGGCTTGACCCAGAGGATTTCGGGCCTGCACCCCCGCCTCACTGAATGAAGGTATGGGGGAAGAGGGGCTCTGCGGGTATGTTACTGTTGAGAAAAATGTCGGAGAAATGGGTCAGCACATGGCTCCGACGACATGCTCCCAGGGTGATTAATTATTGAAGTGACTAATACTACATTTGCCTGGCAGCACTGAGGGCTTCCGTCCACATTGGTGGCACCATAACAATAATCAGCCCTGCTGCATCTTTTATATCTATCTATCCCCCCACTTTTCCCCTCCAAAGCTCCCCCTTAACTTACACCCACTTTGTTATTTTATCCCTACATATTTCTGTTTTCCTCTCCGCCTCTCCCACTTGAGGAAGACAGACCTCATTATCTAATTATGCCATTTCACTCATTCTCCCTATCAGTGCCCTTCCCTTCCGCTGCCTCTTTCAACCCCTTCTCTTATTTCTCCTGCATCTTTATGTCTTTCAGTATAGCCTCTATCTATAAGGCGAAGGGGGGGGTGCGATGAGAAATGCGAAGGCCAAACATAATATCAGTGCTGATGGAAACCAGCCACTCCTGTCTAATTCTGCTTCTCCTCCGCCTTTTTTTTCCTCGACTTCACCCACCTCACAGTAGCATATGGCGTTCTCGCAGACTGCTGGACTCGTTGGCCTCCCACACAACACAGTGCATCCATCTCTCCCTCACTCACAGCTCCTTTATGGGCTCTCCAACAGTTATTTTCTCCCGTAGCCCTCTCCCCTGATACCGTGCAGAGCCCCATCCCTCCACATTCTATTTCACACAGCCACACTTCAGTGACGTTCACTGCAGAGATGGCTCAGGTTTTGCCAGTTGGTGAGAGGAGGGCAGTCGAGTCTGGAAGGCACAGTCATTAGTTAAATATTAGCCAGACTGTGCACTATTCCCCCAACATTCAGGGGAGGGGGGTGCAAAGAGTCATACCCTTCCAAAACAATAGGCCATAAGGGGATGGCTTTGTGCCCTGCGCTCAGATATACGTGCACAACCTTATACAGATGGCGTTCTCTTTGTTATACCTTGTACATAATGGCAAAGCCCTGAACATCCTACCCTGGGAGAGGTGTGTTAACCTTAGCAGAGTGAGAGCAGAAGGTGCTGCAACAATGAAGGTGGGATCACAAACAGCAGCAGAGGTCGCCCACCGTTACACAGAGCTGTACAAGGGAAGTGGATGTATGTTTTTGCCCACGAGACATGTAATTCAGAGGTGAAAGCTTCACGTTAGAGGAAAGTTTGACGCCGAGTTGAATAGATATTGAATAGATATTCGCCCCACATTCTACCAAGGAGGGAGAGAAATTGGGGATCATAACAGTCGGCAGCAGAAAGTTGTATTGACAGAGGCAGAGACGACTTGCTTTCCAATGTGGTTTAAATTCTGGTTGGTTAGTGGTTAAAGTTTCCTATTTGATGTCTCCAACGACCATAAGAAACGGCATTATCCTCCAAATGACAGGTCTGAATGGCAAATGTGAGAGATTAAAAAAAAAGAATTTCAAGTTGGTTTACTTTGCCTCTGGATGGGCTTAAATCATTGGTGTTTTTTTTGTTTAAGAACACTGGGTACCATATTGCAAAGAGTTGTAGGCCTTCCTAAGAATTTCACTGCATTTGTGTGAGTGAGTGTGTGTGTGTGCGCGTGCGCGTGCGCGTGCACGTGCGTGCGTGCGTTTCCGAGGCGCGGTGTGCAGGAGCCACAAGGCCTCATGCTGTTTGTGTGGTGGAAGGATGTGTGGAATTCATGCTGTGAGACACAAGAGATCATCTTTCCTCTGCCCGGGAAGCCTCTGGTCAGACAACAGCTATCTCAGCACACTCCCTCTCTTTTCATTTTGTTCGCTCACTTCGCTCCACATAGTTTTCCTTACCTCCTCTTTATTGTCCTCCCTTTTGTGAATGCAATGAGAACCTTAACCAAGCTGAAAAACCACCATTAAATCAGCCACAAGCTTGGAAAAATATGTGACTCCCAGAGTATTCTTAGGAGAAAGACATTTATGGTCAACCTTATGTCGCAAATTTCATTCCAAGAGAAAATTTCACGTCAGCTGCTGTTTGATTTATACACTTTATCCTCAATATAATGTCCATCAAGCACTACTCCACTGTTCTGATAACTTGAAGCAGATGGTACTGAAACTGGAAACAGTCTGACTTGGAACTGACCAAAAAAATCTGCTCACTGTATTGCTGCACCTTTTAAGTCACCCCCGTGTCATTTCAATTTCGTTTTGAAAAGAGACAGGAGGGTGCAGTGGGATATTTGATCTGGTGACAAAACAGACCACTTAAATTCGCCCGCTTTTAGAACCGGAGTGTGCAATAAATATTCCTACAAACGCATAAATCCACCTCTCCTCTCTTACCCGGGGGGAAGCCGACACCGTTCCACATCTACCAGGTCAAACAGAAACACCTACAAAGCAGATCTGTGGACTTCAAACCCTGGTGCCACACCCATGCGGCTCCAGCCCGGGTCCTTATCGCTCCCTTGAATACCCGGCAGAGTCAACTGGGCAGACACAGGTGTGAGCAATTAGTCAGATTCAGTAATGCACTCGCGCCTGCTCTCAGCTCTTTGCTCTCCCGAGTCCCAGACGGGGTCCATTGGGCAGGCAACAGTGCAATTAGTTCAATTTGATAGCGTCGATTCACCCGACGGCAGCCCCAAATGCACATTCTTCCCACAATAAAACACAGCACTATGAAATAGGTCTAATCCTCACTTTGGTATAGGAGTTCCACATAACACTGAATGAATCCCCCGTGTCTGAAACACTCAATATGCAGTTCTCTTGAATGTTTTCACACCAGCCATTTGTTGTTCAACTACTTTACTCCATCATGACAATTATGCGCCTTTTGCATCTTGTGCAAAAAGACCTGATGGAAATATTCCTTATTGAGTACCAAAAAACAATCAGTAACTGAGCAATTGAGTGTGTCACACTTTCTGCAACGCCATGATTATACTGTATAGGTCAAAATTTTTCGATCGCCATGGTTGGTGATATTGCAGTGCGAATATGTGTGGGTAGAGGGGCCGAACAAAGGCTCGACTTTGTATCAGAAAAGGCAGTTTTGCAGCAGCAGCCGTCGCCATTAACTGTTTACAAAGGTTACAACAGCCTGTCAATGTCACACACACACACACACACATCCAGTGTGTGGCTAAAATCCATTATCTAGAAATATTGATTGTAACACATTTTCTTAGTTCAGAACCTTTGACATTATATGAGCCTGTTAATAGACAGACTAGGCCAGCATTTTTTGCCTGGAAAACTGGCCGATATATTTCAGAAAATGACAAACATGTGAAGTTAGTTATGCATATTGTTATAAAGTAGCATCAGTCTGTGTTTCACCCTGGTTACTATCTGACCTTTATGAAATGCAATGTATTTAATTTAAAGAACTGTAGCATTTGTCAAAACAAATTAGATTATATGATGAAATAATAATAATAATAATACAAAATTAACGATATTTCCAAATCTCATCACCGTGATTAAAAAGATATGAAATAATATGTGGGAGCGAGAATTAGTTTGTTGTGCACTTAATGTCTACATGTCTTGTCTTGTCTTCACCGTGAGATAGCGAGAAATGTAATTTCGATTGCTTTGGATGTCTGACACGTGAAGAAATTAACAATAAAGCTGACTTTAACTTTGACTTTGAATGTATTTAAAATCTAAAGTTATATCTATCCCGATAAAACATGAGCTTTTATAAGTCATGGGACGTGAAATACTTTAGACTTTATATTATTTTGCAGCTATGGTTAATAAAACCACAAGGTACTCTCAGTGGCCTCCATGAAATATTTAGTGTGTCTGTTTTAGTCCACAATATCCCAAGCCTGACTAAAGATTTAAGCTTATAGTGCGCATGTGTGGGTGTGTGTGAGTGTGTGTGCCAAAGAGGCGCCACTGATACATCGATAGCACAGTTACCCCATTCATGGTAATTGAGGTGCAGTCCTTGGCCATATGGCATGTATTTGCCATGCACACATGCACACTCAATGGCATCATCATCATCATGCACACATATTCATAACACTTTAATCAATTAGTCTTTGGATTGCAGGGGAATGTCATCTGGTAGCACTCAGGAGCGCCTTTAAGCCCCCACCCCCCCTCCCACTCAAACACAGATCACATCACCAGTCCCCCTCCACAAACCAGTGACACCCCTTTTTTATGTTATTTTCCATGTGTTTTCAAGTCCCAACTTTGCTGCCAAAAAATAAGCAAAATCAGAAATTGGGGCTTTTTCCACGGATCAGGAAAGTATGAGGTCAAAGCAACATTGACCTTTGACCACCAGAATTGCATCAGTCCATCCTTCAGTCCAAGTGTGCATTCGTGTGAACTGGCAGAAATCCACTGCAGGCGCTCCTGTGATATCGTGTTCACCAGAATGAGACAAACAGGCGCATAACCTGAACACATAATGCCTTCTTCCACAGCTGTTGCTGGCTTAGAAGCATAAAATACAGCACATCTTGAGCAGCCAAAAATGCACGTAACGCATGTATTTGATATTGTTTATATGTGTGCCAAAATCACCATATTTCCTGCCGTGTCTCGAATCTTCGCTTCTGCGTACCTCCACTTCCAGCTCCAACTGTGTAAATGGACCCTAACCACCCACCCAGCACACCCCGCTCTCACCACCTTGAGAGATCAGGAATGCATGGACACGTTCAGCCGGTAATGTTCTTTAGCGTTCGGGCTGTTTATGCAGCCTGCATGCTCATTTAAATAACGTTGATTACTTTATTTCAATGTGTAAGCGTTTTTTGTGT
The DNA here is from genome assembly GCA_903171835.1 of Mullus surmuletus. Classification (NCBI taxonomy): domain Eukaryota; kingdom Metazoa; phylum Chordata; class Actinopteri; order Syngnathiformes; family Mullidae; genus Mullus; species Mullus surmuletus. The sequence continues at coordinate 780,908 of CAESWR010000149.1, read as the reverse complement.
GTAAATGGCAACGTGTTTATGTGCGAGCGAGGAAGGGAGAGTGCCACAGAGGTAATGTAGTGTTCCTTGGCAGTTTTTAATTTCTGTTGATTATGACGGTATATACACACACCTTGCTTATTTGTTAATATATCATAAAGTTGTTTTGATAAGGCTCATAATGAATTGATACCATTAGAGGGCGGAAGGATGTGCACAGGTGGAAGAGCGGTATTTCCTGTGCAGCATCCTCAACCTTATTTTCTTAGAGAAGGCGGTACGATGGACTGGTGTTGGTGGAGGGAGAAGGGTTGGGTGGGCGGGCGGGGGGGTGGGGGGGGGGTCTGGAGATATAATTAAAATAGTCCAGCCATCCATGTGCAATTCTTTTATTCATGCTGGAAAGGAAAGAGTCTGCGCTGGTTACACTCTCTCAGAAACTACAGTGGCAAGCAAAAAAACCTAAAAATAACAAAATCATAACTTTTTTTCCCCTTGTGGAGCGTTATTTCATCAAGAAACTCTATCTTCGGTCCATTTGCTGTTTAGGACCTGTCATGAAGTAATCAGAAATACTTTTAATCAAATCTTGTGTTATCTATTACATTTAGAGACTCTAAGGAAATTCAATTTCACTCTCAAAATGAGATCAGCCCAAATGCTGTATTAGCTTCCAAATAATGTTCAGTCCAACTTTAATCATCTCATTCAGCTTTGTCTTTGCTGGTTTTCTCACACTTTTGCAATTAAGCAAGAATCTCTTTTGAAGTTGATTGCCCCCCCTCTCTCTCATTGCCTTTGTCTCTAGTTTTTCAAATGAGAGCGTAGCGACCTGGCATACCACCCCGTATTGTGCCTGCTGAGTTTATACCCCGCTATAGAGCATAAACAAAGACTGTTTAATTAGGTGCCTTGCACTTTATTAGTCCTTAACTCATTCTTAACACACATGCAACATACACACACTCACACACACTCAAGCGCATCTCCCTATAAATACACACTGCGCGTGTTATAGTCTTAACTTACTGAATAATGAGGAATTTGCTTGGCTTGAACAAAGAATAGTTAAACTGCAGTGAGGACCAGACCAGTGTGTGTGTGTGTGTGTGTATGTGCACTTGTCTTTGTGTGTCTTTGTGGATGCCGACAACAGGGAAAGCGCTTGTTAAGAAAAATGTTTTCTTGACCAAAAAACAGTAACTTTTTGCTAACTGGCCGTTTTTTTTGTCACAATAACAAAGAGGACAGCACAAAGCCAAATCCATAAGCTTAAACTGGCCAAACTGCCTCCATTTTTTATACATATGAGGATACATGTGCCCACATCCTTTGTCTTAACCGCTTGCTCTTCTCAAACTTGGCTCCCTTCTTTGTCCCTTTGACAACTTTGGCCCAGTTGTCTCTTTAGGCCAGTCACCATGGAGACTTGCCCTCAAGTGGCGTGGGAGTGGTACAGGTCAGAGGAGGTCAATCCAGGGGCTGTTTTGGCAAACAGAGCACGCTTCATTAGGCCTTTTGGCTTGGGCTTCATTAAAACTGCAGGAGAGGACATTCCAGGGAACTCTATTAACCAGGCAGTCCTGTCAGGCAAACAGATTTTAAACATATTGTGTTCAGCCACCGGACCCCAACCTCTACCACACACGCGCGCACGCACAAAAACAAGTGTGGACGTCATATTCACACGCACAAACACGCGCGCTTCCTCAGTCTTGTGCTGCCACAGCGACTGCGTCCTCACACAATAGCCTCCATCTGTTAGGCCGTTCCGCTTTCCCTGGCGGTCCTCTGGGGGGTTGTGAGTCTGCAGGTTGGGGAGGGAGGAGGCAGGGGGACACCACATTCTACCCCTGCCATTGCTCCAGTGACACCCTCCCATCAGCTTCTAAAAGAAGGAAAATAAATAGATTTTATGAGGGATGAAGTGCTGAAGAGGTAGTGGTAGTTAAAGGTAAGATAATTGGGACAGGGTGGGAGGAAGTTGTACGGGTGGAAATTAAGTGATGAAAGGCACAGGGGAGGAATAAAAGAAGCAGTCCATATATTTAATCTTGTTGTTCCAGAGGCACACATACCGCAGAGTGTGGCTAAAATGACTTATGTTTGAGGCACATTATAAAAGTAAATCAAAACACTTTGGTTAGATCAAAATGCTTTGCACGCTATTGCACTTCAGAGAGAGGCTGTCAGATCAGTGCTTTTAGCTGTCTGCTGTATAAGCAGGTATAACTGGATTATCCTTGTGTTTCGGTCGGCAAGCCTTATCATGTCGGCTCTGTGGTTGGTCAGTTCAAACTGGGCAGATTACAGTTTGCAGAGAAGAGGTTTAGCCTCGTTTGGGGCTCTGATATGTTAATTAAAGTAGATTTTCTGAAAATGGGACGGGCAGGATGGCAAACTCCACCTCAACAAAGCCATAAGCCCATCTGTTGGCAGAGGTGTATCCGGGGCTGATTGTATGTGTGTGTTTTAATGGCTGTGCACCGTTTCTATCCCTGTGAGAACACATTTGAGCCTGTCAGATTGAGGGCATGTTTTCGAAGTGAGATTGGTTTTTACCTGTAATTAAGTTTGCAAGAGATTTAAGCCGCTGCTCACGGTGATGGACAATGTCATGGTGTGTAAGATATGTGATATATATCGAAGTATAAACACATCTGCTGCCTAAATATTGATGCTGAAATATAACGTATCGCATTACAGTGGATTTGTGCACAGCAGTTTCTCCACTTTTTTGTCATCTCATGTGATGAAATGGCTTTGTCTGCGGCAGATAATATGTATAGTTCAATCTGCAGAAGTCTATTGAATTTTTTTGCCTTGTAGCTTTCAGCCAGCACAGCTAAAATAGAAGTTGGTCAATTTAGTCTGATGGTTAAAATCAATAAAAGAAAAAATTCTGACACACAGACAGGTGGCCAGCGCCTCCTCCCATTGCTCTAAAGAGAGGGATTATTTATATTTTATCTTATTCTATTTACATTTTATGGTATTTTTGTTTAAAGTTACACAGATATGGAATTAAGGTAGGAGGTGAGATACAGAATTGAATTTCAAACTTGTATCTGAAGTAAGTTGACTGCCTCAAAGATATAAACTCGGCCACAATACATGGACGGTTTTTATTTCTGTTTTTATTCCCAAATGCCAACGCTTTATAGATATCACAAAGTAAATATAGACCTTTACTATGCAATAATTCGATGATAAAAACAACAAATTTAATCACGCATTTGTGCATATGAAACTGCATTTTCAGTGGGCTGCGATTGTCAGTTCAATGCATTATTTACATGGATGCTGCTTGAAATTACACATATTATATAATATAAAAACACATAATATCGGCTCGCTTGCCTTTTGATTAATTTCTCACAAAACGAGAGATAAAAAGGGGGACAAATTATTGCCATTATTGTTGTTATTGTTATTTTTGACACTATTATTGTATTTTTAACATTAACCAATCGGGAGTGCTGCGGGATCGGATGAAGAGCGGACAGAGGGCCCGGATCAAGGTTTCTGCCATCCTCGCCGGAGGTGCGTGCCACCTGAGAACACCTCTGTTGGAATCCGCAAAGAGCCGTTCAGCCTTGAGTCTATTGTTGAGCTTATTCGAATTCAATGTAAAAGGATTCAGCAACGACCATGTGACCTCTTCTGTGGACAAAATGACAATGCTCCGAAATCTAAAAATTCCCACTTGCAGTGTTGATGCTGACCTCAAAAATAACTCCAAGATGTAGTGAAAGAAGAAGAATAAAAGCACAGTATCTGCCGATGTTCTTTCATTGATAGTGTGAGATATGTGTGTGTGTGTGCAGTGTGTGTGGGTGTGTTTGTAGACTGAATATAAATTACCAAACACAAGGGTTTTGTTATTAAAGTGGCCTTTTATTGCCTAATAGCTTTTGCTAACGGCTTGCTTTAGATCTATTCAATATTGTTTCTTTTCTATGCCTTGTTTTTTTGCCCCCGTTTTTAGCTCGCCCAGATTTAGCTCCGTTTCATCCTCTAATCCTTCTGTTTTGTTAGTGACACAGGGAGAACAGCCTGGGCTGTGTGGCTCAGCCCCGCCTGTCAAAGCCTATAACATCTCTCACAAGGATCAGGTTATTGCTTGAGTTCTGTGTATCTTAATATTGAATTGGTTGTGATAGGAAGCTCTGATGTTGTGTGTGTGTTTGTGTGCATGTCTTCCTCTATCTGTGTGTGTGGGTGTGTGTGTGTGTATGTGCAAGGGCGCATATGCCCGTGTGTGTGTTTATG
>CAESWR010000149.1:754567-767329 GCA_903171835.1 Mullus surmuletus | reverse complement strand
GTTTGTGGGAGCCTGTTAAAAGACGCTGGACGCAAAAGGGAGCAGAAGTGAATAATCAAAATGTAGAGCTGGGAGGCCACCTATGTGTGGAGCATCGGGTCGCCAAATGACCATCTCCGTTGTCTTTTTTTCAAGTAAGGATGTGGAGAGGTCCAACCAAATAAACCTTAACAACAACAACAAAAATATTATGGGGTGTCGGTAATGCCAGAGTTGTCAAGTGTTCATCTGTGCCCAATAATTCATACTTCATATGTAACCAGCAGGTCATAAGGTCACCAGCACCCTCTTGTGTAAGCCAAACACTCCCACTTGGTGCTGGAGCTCATGATCCAAAAATTCTGCATTTCTCATCGTCCTGCAGACAAGGCAAAGACGTGCATGCTTATCAAGAGATGGATTTGCTCTTTTTTTGTAAATTGCAATGCATATGAGGAAAGATGCCAACACCCCGAGAGGCTGTAATGATGATGTTTACCTATATCAGGTTTCAGATTAAGTGATAAAGAGAAGATAGGCACTTTGAACCTTTCCAATAATATTCTATCATTGAAAGGGTAGGTAATTGCCCCTGTGTGCTCAAAGAGTATTCTCATGGCTCCTAAATACACAAATGTTTTGAGAGTGGATGCAAAAAAAAATTGAGTGTTGGTTAATTCTTATCAAAGCTTGTTGGAGTGCAACTAATCGACTGAGGGAAAATGCGTCAAAGAGCTGTTGCCATCAATTCATTTTGTCTATTCAGATGAGAAAATATTTAGTTTTCAATTAAGTAAATCACCATTATTTGTTCCACTCCTGCAGCAGATAAATTGAAGAGATTACAAAGTGAGTTAAAATCCACAGAGGGCTCTTCCAGGTCAAATAAGGAGGAGTGTTTAGATGCAGAAGGCACAGACTCTCAGTACAACCTCAAATCTTCCAAATAATAGAGGTCCATGATCGCGGCTCTTGATTATAGCTTTATGCTCTACTAATCCGTGAGAAATTCCTGGTGAAAAGCACAATTGCTGTTTCAGACAAATACATTTCATAAACGAATTCCTTGATTATGACTTTCAATTTGGTGGTTCAGTCATTTACAAAATAAATTCATATATTGATTTCAATCGTTTTAGCACTCCTTTCTTAACCGGGATAGAAACAAGATATAAAGTCAGCTATAACATTTTTGTATCTTTCAGAAGCATTTATACATTAGTGAATTCCTTTTGTGGCGATTTTTGTAGGATTCCATTGTTGCTATCTCTAATGTGACCATTCATGCATTTGCTTCAGTGTCCGAAAGCTTCCGTTAACACAAACGCTGAGTGAAAATCAATTTCCTGAGACAATGTTATCTATTCCTTTGTATTGGGCTGAGGGATTTTAACAAGGTTTCACACATATAAGTTTACTCATCATCAAGCAAATATAACTCATGACTCATCTTAAACACAAATTATCAAGACAAGTTGCAATGGGTTGCAAGTTCAAGTTGGCTTTTGAGCCATTATAAAAACTCCCTAACATGTTTTGTGGCCATTATGTTACGTTATGACTGCGTGCTTGGGTTGATTTGAAAATGTGCTGTAATGGATTTGTAATTGCGTGCCGGACGAGAGCTCAATCAGCTGAGAGTCGGATGCTGAGTGGTGGGTGAATCCAAAATGCAGCACTAATTCCAGAAAATCAAACCTTTAAAACACAACAAGAAATGGAGAAATGAAAAAGCCTCTGCCTCACGTAAGAGAGTGCTGATTTGAGCAAAGGTTCTCAGAGGCAGACGTCGACAGAGTCATCGTGCATGAGACATGTAGCTTATGCTTGAGTACATTTCATATGTTTTTCTTTATTTCTCACAGCTGTTCCGGGGTTTTTGAAGGTCATGTGTCAGTGGTGAAATGGACTTCTTGTCAGCATGGATTGTGTCTTCCTCGGCGCTACCCTTTCTCTGCCTCGTCTGGGGTAAGAGACTCAAATGTCACCGCGGAGCTATCATTACGGTAACTGTGGCCTTTTCAAGTCACATCCTTGCACGGCATATTCACCTGAGCAGCAGGAACTCTGACTCTATTGAAGCCTTAATTAAATCTTCACAAAACAGATGCTTGCTGTGTATTGTTTGTTCACACACACAACTACTCAAACACACGGCAAAGGTGCTTTCTGTAATGTTTTTCTTTACACAAATCATAGCTAGGTGGCAAATCGTAGCTGATATTACTTCAACTTCTTTTTATTACTTAGTCAAACAATTTGCCAGAAGGTAAATCTTTTACCTTTTGTTTTGCTTGGTGAACACTGCCCTTCCTTTTTAAAAACAAATTTCTAATGTAACAGCAAAGGCAGTCTGAGGGTATTAGACCACCGCTACACTCCATTAGAGCTACTTGTCAGTTGGTCAAAAAATGTCAGCCGCCCCCCCCCCAGTTTCATTAGTTTCTGCCCATCACTTTCTTAAGGTGGGTTGTGTCAAAGTGACATAGGAGTTATATTCTCCCACAAATTCTGTTCAATAACAGCCTTCTGCCACCATTAATGTCAATATGAATTTTTTTTTTTTTGCTTAAATCTGCATCCAGAAAGACTATCGTCGACATTTTTGATTTACTGCGGCAACTGTCTTGTGAGAAAACATGAATATATTCTCATGATTTAGAAATTGTGTTGTGTTTTTTGCCGATAAATTGCCCCCATTTTGCAGTGTGCAGGATACTCTGACTCTTGTTTGTTGCTTGGCACAGTTCAGTTGTGTATACCTCTAAAGTTTGAACTATTGTCGTCTGTTATGTTGGATAACTCTCATAGATTGGGTCTGCCTTGGCTGTTTTCACCTCTGGCATTGAGGAGTTGAAACGGAAAATAGATAACATCCAGGCAATTTCATTTCTGCTGGTTTTCCCGCATTGGCGAAGCATACAAAGACACTAAAATGGAATATATCTTATCGATGCTAGATACATCGATGTAACAGCAAATCAGGCTCCGTCATCGGTTATGTAAGAAGATTTATGCTGTGTTTTATAGGAGCTATAGTGTAAAATCTATTGGCTTCAAAGAGAAGCGGCAGAAGGAAAGAGGATGCCAAATTCTTCTGAAAGCTTAAACAGTTGCCACATTCGGGAGGTAGAGTGGTCGTATTGTAACTGTAGACTTACTGGTTCGATCCTCATCCGAGCTTATGTCAAAGTGCCCTTGGGCAAGACACTAAACCGCTAATTGTGCTGATGAGCAGGTTCGCACCTTGCATGGTGGCAGTGTGTGAATGGGTAAAATGAGGTAACGTAGTATGTAAAAGCATTGTAGTATTAATACAAGTGACAGCTTTCAGGTCCAAAAGCATTAATACAAATGCAGCCCATTTATCATAGATGACATGCATTAGACTGTTGTTTCTAAAAAGCATTGAAGTCAATGTGTAAGTTTTGATTTGCTGTATCTTTGGTTTGCTGGATGCCCGGCAGGGAAGCTTCGATTAGGGTCTGGCACACAGTTCAGATGGACACACACTAGAGGATTTTCTAATCTTAACCGCTTTTGAAAACGTGGGAGACCACGGACATAAGGACTTTTCCACCACATATCCACCGTTAGTCTTCTGATCACACACACGACTGTTTGACCAGACTGTGAGACCGCACATCTGCCATTACAACTCCCAATTTCTAAAGTAGTGATTCCGCGGGCTTCGCACTTATAATACACCAGCGTATGCCCATGGTGCAAAGCCCTGTACCCACGCTATATGAAAGGTGCATTTGCCGACTGCCCCATTTATTTCAGACGATAGCTGTCTGTTAATACCACGCAAACAATCACACATGCAAGTCATTAAACAATGAGCAGAGGTCGCTGTAAGGAATTCATATTTTATTTATTGATTGGATTTGATTTTTATAAATGCACGAGAAAGCATACAGCATTTGTCAGCACATAGTGGTAACGCACACAAAAACATTTCCTCATAGCACATTTGAAAAGGAGTGGGAAGAAGTAACACTTATTTAATCCCACCCCCTTCCATTAAATCTTGCATAAAAAGAAAAACTACCTGTTCCCTTGTTGTGATAAGCTTGCAATTAATGCAACTTACACATAGAACCAAAACACCAACAAAATATATATATAAGCATATTCACATACATATACATACATGTACACATATTTATCCCCTGGTCAGGCTAACCATATTTATCATAAAGTCAAGTTGACCAGTCGTCTCTGATTGGCAGGAGGGGTACCGGCACTATTCGTACATTGCTGTACATTGGCAACCCGACCAAGGGAACATACAACAGGAACACCGATGCCACCTTCGTTGCCGTATTTATAAGGAGCACATTGACACACATGCAAGCATGTAACAGTGTTGACTCTCTGTCATTGGTTACTGTAGGAGACAACCTGACAGAGGCCCAATCCTAAACTGCCCCCTACCTACTAGCCCTCACCACTCCCCCTCCATTTGCATGTTCAGGTGAAGATTCCAACCAGATCTGAAGCTGCAAAATAATCGTACCGGCACTGCACATCTAGGTATTATTTGCTCCGAAAATCGATCAAACCTGGATTCGGACCACAACTCATCGGGAGGCATCAAATCAGGCGATGAATTGGACCTTTTATCCTTCAGTTTGTGGCCAGCTTCAACTCTGACCTCATCTCAGGGCCCAGAGATGAGAGCAAAAAGAAACAGCAGATGGGTAGGGAGAGGGTTAAGTGACTTTTTTTAGCAGATGTAATGAGATTGAGGCGTGGTCCTGCTATTGTAAAGCTATGAACCTAATCTCTTTCTACAAAATGCAAAAGGAGTAATTCATCATTTTTGAAACAACTTAGTGAAATTGGAATTTGAACAGAGGCAACATAAGGTCATCCATTTCTATCGGCTTCCAGGTTTTTATCCCAAATAAGACTAAGCACTCCCGGGTGAAGTAAAAGCGCATCTATGAAACGGTTTAGAGCCAGCTCATCAATAGCTGCATGTTTCACTTCCTGAGTCCTCTTGGTTTAAAGACATCATCATTAGACAGGAAGAGAGTGGTGGAGTGGATTCTCTTCACTAACGGGAGACGACAAAACTGCCTTGGTGAGGTGATAAAACATTAAAATGTTCATCTTTGAGATGTTAAAATGAAAGGTAAGGCAAAAGACAAGCACTTAGTCTGTAAAGGATGGCAATATCTAAAACATTTCTCTTCCTAGTTCACTTGACAAAAAAGGCAACACCAACGCTGTTTCTGCAGTTACAATCATAGACTATATATGAGCTGCATGGGCAGAACTGTGGGGTGTGCAAGAAGTCACTCGATTTTGAGGTGGGGTCTGTCTCTCTCAATTCAGCCAGCCCACCTTTGTTGAACCAACCCATCCTGGTTGAGTGTTGGCAAGCATAAATCAATGCATTTCCCTCTAAATGGGACCATAGTTCACAAATCGAGCAAGCAGGCTGAAGATAGACGTCATCAAGTATTAAGGATCGAAGAGGACTTCTAAATATTGCATGACCATGTATCTATTCCTATAACATTTACATCCCAACAAGAATCAGGGCTATTGTGTTTCTGTTGACCTCTACAACCATACTTCTTTTGGCCACCACGTGCTGTCTCCTTTTGTTTGCTGTTAGTTGAAGAAATGAATGTCCATTGCAAGTCCATTCATAAGTTTACAACAACCTTGTGATCAGCCGCAAACTAACACAGGCATGACATAAAGCAAAATGCTCAAATCGCTCTTCTGAGGAGAAGTTCCTCGTTCAACAGTCGTTCAGCGTGTTCTCCCTCTTCAGGGGATGGAGCTTTTCCTCACAACGGATTGTAAAAGAACACACTCAAAAGTCCAGATAATTCACTAGAAAAAGAGCACAAAGAATAACATTTCAGGGCAAATCACCTATACGCATGTTGAACTGAGTGCAGATTGCTGCAAGAGGATTGCATGATTTCATCATCTCAAAGTTACATACTCCCACTTCAAGGAATGAAAACTTTTAATGAGTTTTACCACCAGATTTTGCCATGGTATTTAGTATTTATATCACAGAATACTACACTATATTACTATTTCAGCCACCTCTGTAGATCACAGTTGAGTATTCATTTATGTAAACTGTATGCAAATGTTCTCCTGTGTTTGGTTGTTTGTATGCATCCTCTGTAATAGCCAATCTTGCCCTTCATATTTGACGTGAGGTGACTGGTTCAGCCTTGATCTGAGAGCTCTGCCTCTCACTCATGTTGTCAGATGCAACAGAGCATGCACTTCACAAACAACTTGGTCATTGCTTCAATGAAGGTCAAGATTCAAACAGCCTAGTGGAATTGGGCCGGCCTCTCTGTGGGGGCACGGTTTAAACGTGATTCACACTTAGATATTAGGCACTAATTGGGGTATGCAGCTGCTTTTGGCTCCTTGAATTGAATTTATTCATAAACTCCTATGTCTAATAATCATCTAATCCTCGCCTCGGTGTTAGAGACCCGTGGGTAGTCTGCTTTAAGGTTACCTTCCACTCTCTGCGCTGCGGAGTGTCACCGAAGAATCAAGTTGAAGGATGGCCAACCACACCTATGACAAACAAGGGGGATTAAAGTGATAATCATTACTCTTCCCAGGAGGTATTAGGTGGGGGGACATCGACATTGAAGAAAAACCGAGGTGAACGAGGTCCCTGATACCCCATGCTGTTTCCTCCCACCAATATCCTATCTGCATAGCCGAGGGGGGATTTAATTCGCAGTAATTACTTTATTGACTCATTTTCAGGGCCTTATCACTGCAGTTTCCCATCAATAAAACATATGCCTGGATGAATAATGTGGCTAGACACAATGGGGTGCCTTCTCAGACAAAAGACCACAAGTCTGCCTCCCTGTGGTGTATGTTTATGTCATGTACTCCTTTTATTCCCCCCCATAACTCTCCTCACACACACTCAACCGTTGCTCTTCACCGCATCTTTACATTAAACACCTTCACCTCCCCTTACTGCTCTATCATTTCCCGCTTCCTCTCTCTCTCTCTCCTTTCATGTCTGCAGGAACGCAGGCCCAGCAAGCCTTCAGGACTGAGCCCAGGAACCTGACTGTGCGGATGGGAGCCACAGCTGTGTTGAGGTGTGAGGTGCTCCGGGCCTCGGGGACTGTGCAGTGGGTGAAAGATGGCCTCCTCCTGGGACCTCAGAGAGTCCTGCCAGGCTTTCCACGCTACAGCATGATTGGTAACCCCAAGAGAGGTAAACAGAGATACTCACTGAATAAAGTATATGGCTGAGCCTGTATCTGGGCTAAATAAAGTGACTTATACGGTAACAGGGCCGTTCAAGAGACACCTGAATTAGTCATCATAAAAAGTGAACGTCTAATACTTAGACAAGGGATGCGGTTTATGAGGTTGGCGAACAATCTCAGAAACTACTGAAACCCAGTTGAGTGGAATAGATGGGAGTAAAAATCAATAGAAAGGCTGCTGTGAAAAGGGTAAATAATTTATCGAAGAGTAATTACTATCACTAAGTGCTATTCATTTCATGCAACAATGTATGCATTTGTGTTTTCTCGTGGCATACTGTTCACATGTTTTTAATTGTGGGATGCGGCCAGGAAACATTCTGCAATACAGCCTGATGTTGGCTACTCTAAGCGATTTTGCTATGGCGTCAAAGTGCTGAAATAAAGTGAGGAGACATTAAGGGGAACCTTATGGCACACTGACTCTCCGAACAGGGAGCATCTGGATCAGAGGATGTGATTGTCAACAGCCGCTCACACATTTCCACTCGCTGTCACTCACATGTAAGGGGGGGGGGGGGTGGATTAAAAGCAAAAGAGTGTCAGCAAATCAGTGAAATGTGGCAGGGAATAAAATGTGTTGCAGAATCCGCACCAGTCTATAAAAAGTAATAGCCAATTAGAAGGCAATCCTGAGTAAGAGAAGAGCATCTGTTCCTGATCAGCCCGCAACTACACAAGCCGCACTTCACCGCCGCAGAGTGTCGGAGACCACCGACGGCATATAATGACTGAGAAACGCATAGACGCCCATGCAATCATTGTCCGTACTTATTAATCCCTGGAGCTAACGCGTACACAGATGTATAGAGGGGGGACATGCTTCTCAGCTGATTAGCGAGCAAAACAGTAAGTTTAACAGAGGGTTGAAAAGAAAACTTCCCTGATTTCCATTTCAACAACAAAATAAAAACATACACACAAAGACCACAGGCACTTGCACGCTGCCAAACACGATACTCATGAATAAAATACCCATCAGTGCAGGTGCACTTTACCAGAAAAGCAACTCTAGACTGCAGACTGATGTATGCAATCACTTTACACTGCACAGAAAGAGCGAAATCATTTAAGATGACACTTGACTGCACTTGATACTCTACCAGGTTTTACTGATTGTCACCATCAGTGATGTTTATTGAGGCTCTACAAAAAAGCCTGAATCACACATTCACAGACAAGAGGGGCTAGGATTGATTTTTGCATATACTTACAGTAGCTGTAGCACCCTCAGTATCCCCTAAGTTGAGGCAATAATGTAAATGTGTATCGACACAAGTCCAGATCTAGGATTTCATGCATTTGTACGGAACAATGCATGTGTGTGTTTGTGTGTGTGTGTGTGTGTGAAGCCACTTGCACACAGGAGAGGAGATAAAACAGCTTGTTCAAAGCAGCAAAGCATTAAGTGAGCTTTTTTTTTTTTCAATTTATCTTCAGTGATTGAACTACAAGGTTAAACTTAATTGTGGCACAGGGCAAGCAGCCGGTTAATAAGGCAAAATTTAATTACGAATGAACACTCAAGAAACAATGCGCACATGACATCGCATGATTGCAGATTTTGCATATCTGTCTCAACTAATAACCAATATCAAATATTTTCAAATTGGCAAACCGCAGTCACACATTAATGCAAGCTTTATTTTCGTGCTGGGGCTCCTTTTATGTGACACGCTGGCAACACTGGAATGTCTCGCCGCAAATGAAGTTGCTGTCAAATGCAATAAAACTTGTAAGCCGCAGAAAGGTCTTCAAATATACTTAACCCAGAACTATTTAATATTAAACACAGCCAGAAAAAGATGTGTTAAAGACCTGTCAACTTGTTCACACCTGTCATGTTCCATGTTTGTGGTACAAGAGAGCGGAACTAAACACATCTGAAAGGATTAATTGTTAAGTCTGACTGAGTATTTCAAACTAGTTTAATAACTGAAGATGAACAAAAGATTCAGGTAAGTTTTTCCTTCAAATAGCCCCTGCCTGCCCTGTAGCTCTGAAATATAATCAGATGACCTGAAAGCAGACTGTTGGATAAAAAGGCTACTCGAACAGATTAACATAATTTATGTATTTTCTGCACATGCAAGACAAATATATGCATGCACAGGAGATAAACAGGCATACTCTCAGAGATTTAGCCCCCTAATATGTAACCTTAAAAACATCTTCAGACTTATTTTAAAAGAACAACCATTTATTAATGTATGTATTTGCCTTTCAGTGCACACCTGTTCCTGCACTTAAGATGAGTGGTTGGAGCTCAGAGAGGTGTATAGCACTTCACAAACTAATAGTTAGCTCTGGGTAGTGCAAACATTATGGGAGAGTCAAAAATTCCAAAGATAATGAATGACAAGATCCTTACCTGGTACTGCTCACACAACAAGGGTGATGTCATTTAGCAGCTGTATTGTAAAATACAATTGTTGTGGGTTTGGATCTCTCCATGTCATGGGCCCAGTCCCAGTGTCTACACCAGGGGTTGGGAACCTATGGCTCGCGAGCCAGATGTGGCTCTTTTGGTGGCTGCATCCGGCTCGCAGATAAGTCTTATTCTTTATGATATAAAGAATACATTTAGAGACTTATTATACTCTAAAATTGTTGGTCTTACTTAAATAAAATACATGCATTTAGTTGTATTCAGCATTAAAAAATATTATATGGCTCTCACAGAAATGTATTTTAAAATATGTGGCTTTCATGGCTCTCTCAGCCAAAAAGGTTCCCGACCCCTGGTCTACACCAAGTCCTCATGGTCTGAATTGTCAAAAACTACTACATGTCCCAGGAGACATTGTGAGTCATTTATGCACTCTGTGATTTACTAAGATAACAAATCAAGACTGTAAAATTGCATGTGCACGTAAATAGTTTGCGGGTGATCCACTAAGACGAATGTGTACATGACAGCAGGTACAAACGTCAGTATTTAAATAAAGGTTATGAAAAGGTTACTGACTGACACCATGGAGAATTGGAGAGAGCAGAGTGACCACCAGCGCAAAATTTGATTTAATGCCATTACATTTGATGCCATTAAATCTGAAGTGTTAGTGGAAGACTCAAATAACCACATTACTTAGTCAGAGCAAAGCAATCTAAATAGAATAATAAGAAAGGGTTTGGGACCATATCTGTGGGAAAGTCAATGCTGTGGAAGAAGAACAATAGATGAAATTAAGAAAAAAATGTCTCATAATAAATCCTAGGCAAACATAACAGGTGGGGGACCGATGGAAGAACCAGAAATTGCAGACCAAGGCAGGTGCATAGTAACACAAATACAAAACTATTTTATTTGATACATTTAATTTATTCAGATATTTACCAAATGTTGAAAATAAAAAAAAAAGAACGTGCTTCACGTGCACACATTACGCACTGAAAAAGCATAATTTCCTCCTCGCCACAATCGCCTCAGCCAAGCTGAACCATTTGCACCTGCCTGTCGAAGGTGGTGAATACAGACAAAACAATAATCCCCACAATTATATTCTCGTTTTGTAAATCACACATCGCATGTGCAAAATCAACCTATTTGCATCTCCTCCTCCCACAATGTTGCTCATGCAAGAAGGGATGTTCAATATTGAATAATCATTAAGGTAAACATGCTTAATGGACTGTGTGTTATTTTGAACCCTTGAAACTTTGAACTTAAACCTAAGTGCACACACACATTTGCTGGTGAGTATGAAGTTTTTACACACACATCAAGGCCTCATTGTACATCCTCATTTCTGCAGACTTACACGTAGATAGGGTAACTTTCAATACAGGGTAAACCATATGTGCTGTATACTTGGGTTTACCAGAGGAAAGTGCTTGAAAAATAACATAAGTAGATATTATCAATTATTTGTGACAACCCGTGAAATCAATTACAGGAATGCAATAACAGAGGGTGTGTAACATTTATTTCCATCTACTATGACTTTGTATGATGCTGTTCTTTAGTAAAATGGACAATGCAGCTAAATATGATCCAATGCACAATATGTTATAAACACAATAGCAAATGTTCAGATCTATTGTTGATCATGTCAACACAGATGCATAGTGCTGCTCTTCCTACTGCTGCTTTAAGTGTGCTTGAGCCTCGATTCAGACTATTTATCCTGTTTCAGTGGGCCACCATAGGAACACCGGAATCACTCATCGGTACAAGTAAAGTTGTTGCGTAGGCTCCTTTGCTTGGCAAGGCGCTGAATAAATTCTGCTGCGGTAGACATATCGCTATGATGATATACTTTGCCCAAACAATTTGAAGACCCTGGCTGAAATAAATACAGAGTAATGGACTAATAAGCAAATTACGCTGCAGCCATCCACCATCTCCTCCATCATAAATAGACACACTCTGTAGCTTGATTGCATGATTTGTGAGTAATTTCAGGAAAGACGGACATGATTAATAATTTCAATGTATCTCCCCCTCTGTCTGCACTCAATGATAACTTAGATGTGGAAATTGCCTCTGGTTCGTGTTAATTATCTTGCCAGCTTATTTGACACATACATTTTTAGGTCTGGGTGCTTGTCAGACCAAGATGCTATTTTGCACACGTTACTAGGCTGTGAGCCAGAGAATAAGAAGCTGGAGAACCAACGCTGAACATCATCTAATCCCCACAGGTTATGGCAATGCATCAAACAAATCATGCCTTGTTGGTATGCCAGACTATCAGAAGGGAGATACTGAGGGAAGGACTCTGCCTGGCGTCAATTAATAGACAGTTTATTCAGTCGGCGTTGTGATTCTGGGATTGGATTTCATTTACCATTCTGGAAATTCATTCTGAAACAAAAACTCCTGTCTATGAGTATGGACAGCTACTTGCATGTCAATGGAAATATATGCTGCAGGGGTTCTCGGCAAGTTTTCGTTGTACAGAAAAAAGAAAATAGTCTATTTCTATTACCACACTGAATTGAAATGCCAAACTCTGATTGTACAAATTGCTTTTATTGTTCATCTTCCTGTTGCTTGAGCCAAAATTAACTTAGAATTCAGACACACTTGCATCAAAAGGGGATAAATAGTGAATATTCATGTATATTTGATGTGCACAACATAATGTGATACAAATAAAATGCACTTCTCATCTCTATTCCAGGGCAATACCATCTTCAGATTGAATACGCACAACTGGAAGACGAGGCCCCCTATGAATGTCAAGCTGGCCAGTCTGAGAGCAGTCGAGCAATCATTTCCAATACTGCTTGGGTCAATGTGCAAAGTGAGCAAAACCATTACGTTTTTTCAGCGCAGGGGAAGCGAGGGCTTATAAACATTTATTTTGGCAGTGCAACAAAATGGTGTATGAAGTATCGAGCTCCGAGTGTGCATCTTCAGTCAGTACTCCAGTAACACACGCGACCTCTTGACCGGCAATCAGCATATAAAGAGCTGTTAAATATTCATTTCTATTGATAGAGAGCTTTAATTCGCTTAAGACCAGGCAGTTGCATTTGAACT
>CAESWR010000149.1:705337-750369 GCA_903171835.1 Mullus surmuletus | reverse complement strand
GGGATTAGATACCTGCCTGACTCATTTGCAAACATATCATTATTCTTATTTTAGGATTTGTTGGGCTGCCAGACGCCGCTCGAGCACAACAAGTGATATGTGAATCGTCCAGGGCTGAGTAGATTGAGAGTGCAGGGACTGTCAATAGATGCATGGCCCAGTCATCTTCTCAGGGGGGTGGGGGGGTGGACAAACAAATGCATCTCATTATTGTGGTGTGCGCCTTTGCAGTGCTCTGGGTAACCCATCACAGTCCACACAGATTCAATTGCTTCTGTTAAATCAGTTTGAAGCTGCAGCCACATCTCATCTGTCTCAATAGTAGAGCGGGGCCCCCAACGCCTGACTGTACACACAGCAACAGCTCCTCCTAGTGGTCAGGAGCTGATTTGATGTGTCAGGAGGAAAGAGAAGGGGGGGCAGATGTGGTTGCTTGTGGTCCAGCCGATGGACCACACATTAGCAGTGGATTTTTTTTTACTCCAAATTTAGAAATGATATTCTCACCCATGCCCCTCTCTGCGGCGCGTCTTTCACTCGCTATTCCCGCCGTACCCCCTCGCTCCTCCGCCAGGGGCTTTCATGTCTCCCTCTCACACACATGTATCTTTCCTGTACTTTCCAACTCCCTGAACTCAGCCACCCTTTCCACTTGATCTCTGATGAAAGAAAACCAACCTTAACAGCGAGCATTAGTTTTCCTGCTAAAAAGCTGGCACAATAGACAATCAGCGTGTGTGTGTGAGTGATTGAACAGATAGTCGAGGTAAAGAGTGGCTGGTGGATCTGTAGAAAATTACTTTTGATCATTTGTGACAGATTTCTCAATTTTCTGCCAAACAATTTTCAATCCCTTGTGTTAACAGCTTTTTATTTTTTTATTTTTTTTTGGAATAACTATTTATGGTCAGATGAAAGGATAGTGAAGAAGAACAGTGGAGAAGTGAAGACTGCTTTGATCAGTCCAGAAAGCACATATTTAGCTTGGGGTGATCTGAGAGAAGTGTTTGGTGTTTGCTGTGATAGATTAGCACTGGGTGGTTTCATCACTATTTCATGTCTGCATTCTCTTCTTGTCCACAATTTGTATTCTAACTCAACAGAACATAAATCCTCATTGTAGTAAATCACTCAAAAGCTGACAGCGTGACATCCCCAGTCGTCCCTAAATGTTACAAATGATTATTATCATATAATCGCATAAGCTAATATCCGTGATAATGCCAGCTCCCACTCACTCCAAAATGAGTGTGATGAATAATAGTTTACAGATCCCGCTCATGCTTGTTCCTCTTGTGCAGTCCCTCCGTCCAAGCCCTACTTTGAGGTGGACACTGCGGTACCGTGGGTGGCAGGGAAGACATACGCTGTCACCTGCATCGCCGGCAACGCAAAGCCTGTGGCAGAAATCACACTTTACAAAGGTGAGTCATTCTTTCAACTGCGCCAAATGTGACAAAGATGGTCAGTGTGACAGGTTAGAACAAAGAGCAAAAAAATCTCTCTGATATCCCACATTCCCGGGACCTGGGTCCCAGCCTGAATATCTAAACATTGCGGCAGATTAAGCAAGTTCAGTAAGGATTTCTTATTTCATATTCTTTGAATCAGAGAGTTGAAAGGAGCAGACTGTGTGGGAGGAAATAGCCTGAACATTTGAATTTCCAATTTCCACTGACTTTACAATGCATGTACGGCGGATGTATCACAAGTTGTTCACGAAAACAACCGCAATGTTCCAATTTTCTGTTTTTCCGTTTGCTACCACTGTCACACCTATTATACTGTGTATTCACAAAATGTGGAGATGTTGTTTTCTGGTGGGGTGGTGGTTTGTAGTTTTGTTTTCCCCACCCCTCTGACTTTTTTTTGTGCTTAAAATGTAGATTTTTTTTTCAAATTCACGAAAATGTAATTGTGTTAGGAAGTGAATGTAATCTCGACACTGTATTATACAGAACATCCTGTTTCTGCACCACGTACACCCACACGCATTTATCATATTACAGTATTTACAACACTAATGTTTGTGTTGCGCATGAACAAATGTAAACATAGTATTCTCCCTTTTTTTGTGTGTGCCTTCTCCCTTTTGTGTCTTTTAGACGGAGTCGAGCTGACAGGTGCGGAGTCTTTCACCATGTCTGGCTCAAAGGATAAGCTTCTGAACACGCATGCTGAAGTAACGTATGTGTTCATCCGCCTGCCACATTCATTCTCCTCACCAGCCTGCTCGGTCTCTCCAAGTCTGTCTTTGTTTCTTGTTTCCCTTGTTTTCACCCCAGTCTTATTTTCACCTTCTGTTACAGGGAGTACAATGAATTTCTGCACACAGCGAGCTGTTACTTGGCACTGTGCGATTGAATTAGCTTCTGTCAAAGGCACAAAATTACATTCCAGCAGAGAGACATATCCGATCCTCGCCGGTTCGCCAGGTGCCTATACATTAAACCAGGCCATAGATTACTTTAATCCTGCTTGTCTCCTCTGTGTCAAAGATAATAACCTCTTGTCATATCCTGAGATAACATTGGTCCTGAGGAGGTGCAACGTTGTTCAGCTCTATTGCAGAACAGCCAAGACCTTAAGCAATATTGATACTCCTTCCTCATATTCACACTGAGCGCACACAGCAGTGGGCCGTGTGTGATTGTCATGGTTGGCATTGTACTGTAATTTGATAAAGAAGTCATAAAGTGAAGAAATAAACTGGGCTCAGAATAAATCGACTGCGCCGCTTTGTGTTGGTGGAGAACGACATAGTGCTAAAATAAAAATAAAAGTCTGTACCGGCGGCCCTTGCAGGTACTTTGCATCCATCATAAAGACCTCTCTTGTCCTCTCCCTCTACCTCCGAAAGGGTCACCGCTCTCAGATCTGACCACGGGAGGCAGCTGACATGTCGCGCCAAGAACCCCGCCATTTTGCGGCCTCTGGAGACCACACTGACGATGAACGTGTACTGTGAGTGTCCTGACCTGTCTGCAAGCTGCAACAGTGAAGAAAACAAGAGACATACTCAAAAAAAGACGCACACACTACCTTGTAGTCAGGTTTCCAAACTGCTGAGGGTAACATGATTCGTTCATGTCTTTGGACTATTGTATCTTAATTCACTAAGACATCGGCTGCTTTTCATACAGTTACAAATTGCTAAACCGCCTTCAGTATGTTGTTGGTATTCTGCCTCTTACCTTCAACACCATTCAGCCTCTGTCCAAGTTAGTAACTTGCATTTTATCCTCTGCTACAATCTCTTGTGGAGTTCTACAAGAATCCCTTGCTTGCCCTCTTATATTTTTATTAAACATGTTTCCATTAGATTCTATTTTTTAGGAAATATAACATTTCTTATCATTGTTACGCAGATGATTCCAAGTTGTAGCTCCCTTTTCACTGTGTAATCCATGCAATGCAAATTGTCTTTTGAACTGTATCAGTGGTTTAAAATTGGTAATGGCAAAAAGGTTCCTTCAGTTGAACGATAAAACTGAGGTCCTAATCTTTGGCAAGCCATTCTGCATCTCTTACCTCAGTCAGCACTTTAAAAGCCTCATGGGAATAAAAACTCTTTGATTCCATCTTAAAATTTGATAAACATATAAACTCAATTGCTTCTATCTGCAGTTGCTTCTTACCTCTTAAGATCTATTGACAAATTAAAATCATTCCTATCAGTCAAAACTTTAAATTCTCCACACAAGTATTAGTACATTCAAAACCTGCCTAAAACTCTCCTATTTCCCTGAGCATTTCTTTCAGTATTGTTAAAACACTCTGCTACCCTCAAGCTTTTATTGCTTTTATTGTCATAATTGTGTATAAAGCGGCAGGCTGGAACTTTTACGTTTGGTTGATTATAGTGCTCAAGCTGGACAGTGATCTACATCTCGCTGTGCAGCATGCATTGTTGTGGGAGAGAGAGAGGGAAGAAGACACCTCTGCCACACACTTCACCAACTGTGCAAACAGCATCTGCAAAAGGCAAATCCAAAATATCATACGTTTTACTGTAACATGATGTGTAAGAAAACTCTCAGAGCATTAGTTGTGCCGAAAACGATTGCCGGCCGCAGCTTGCGTTACTTCCCTGAATGACCTCATAGGTGTTGTGTCTTGGGCTCCGAGTTATTAAGCACTCTGGTCAACAATTGTTGTTTTTGAATCTGCTATATAAATAATCTTGACTTGACATGAACAAACCATCAACATGGGGACTGAACCGGAGGGAGGCGCAAGGGCATGCGACCTTGCACACTCAGTCTGTGCTTGTTCCCCTTTAGGAGAAAACTCAACCTGAAAGCAAACCTACTTTGCATCACCCACCACCACCAATGTGGGTCGTTTGAGGAAGACACTAAACCCCGACTGCACCCCAGGCACTGTGTGGCAGCCACCATATGTGTACCTATGAATAGGATGGGTCAAATGGCTGGGTCAAATGCGGAGGAACAATCTCCCCAAGGGGATCAATAAAGTAACTTCACTTACATCAGGACAACATGTTTGATGGTCCGCACTTCAAAAGGCTACCCCCACTGAACTGATACAGTATGGTCAAACTATGAGGCTCTTATCGCCTTAAGAAACATTGATGATGTGTACAGCATTACCAAGCGGAATAAAAGCATACATCTAAATGTAAATGAGTTCATTTAAATGCAAGATTTTATTCCGTAAGATTAAAGTTATTTTTTCTTCCCCAATATTTGCCAAAACACATGAACCAATTTTTAGACCAATTGAGATGGATTATATCAGCAAGCCCTCAAGTACTGAAATTTTTAACAATATCATAAAATCTAACATGGAAAGCTAAGGCCAACGCTGTTAATAATAATGAATTCAGCAAAACTAACCCAGCAACTTTTGTGCTCATCAGCTCAAATTAAATTTAGAACCCACTGGGGCAGGAGGGGAAGCTGTTTCCATTGCCTTTGCTTTCATGTTATTATCACAAACCCTCTGACACTATATGATAAAAATGTTAGTGCAACCCAGCTAATTTGATATACATAGGCCTACTGTGATTCTGCCGCCACGCAAAAATGTTCTTCCTTTCCATCCCTGTTGACGAGACAATCATCCTGGCCATTGTTGAACACGCAAAACACTGACACTGCAGCTACTCCGTTCTACAGTAGTATTTTCTACTCTGTTGATCAGTAGAGGTAATTGATTGTTTAGGCCTAAGAGTCTGCCCACCTGCTTCATCCTGGACCTAAATCATGTTGTTGATTAAAGCGGAGCCGGACTGCTGACACTTTACGCAGCGAGAGCTTCCTTCCTTGGCTGCCGCATTATCCGCAGGCCGGCTAGACACCTTAATGTTGTCTCTATCCATACTCCTCCACATTAGACGCTGCCGCCGCTGTTTTAACAATCGGCAATAACTGTGAGCGCTACTCCCTGCCTCTCTATCTCTCCCCCTCCTGTATCCCAACACAGGGCTCTGTGCTAAGTGCTAATGCTGCAGAACTTGGGGGACCACCGCTGCAGTCTTACTCAGCATGCCAGCCCATCAAAAGCCAGTGCGATGGCCATTTTCAGCCAGCCAGATTGTTAGCAAGGTGGCAATTTGTCACGCTGGTCCTGGGTCTGCAGCCTGCTCTCTGAAACTGATTGCAGCAATAACAAAGGCCCGTCCTTCTCTAATTTATTTTACTGTGTATATTTTATTCAAGGAGGCTGTAATTTATTCATATTTCACATTGCCTTATTACTGTTTGAACATCTGTTATTTTGCTTTATGGACTGGATCCAGCCCACTGCTCTCTTAATACTTAATGCTTTCATCAGATCTGGACCTCTTATCCCACAGTCATGTTGAATGTGTCCAATTTATTGGCCCTGTCTCAACAAATAGGGATGCTCCCTACTCAATTGCCAAGAATGTCCTCAGCGCAGTGCAGTTTCTTTTTTATATTATACTATTGATAGTCGCTGCTTCCCTCTTTTCCTGAGCCGCTCTTCATACTTTCCATTTTCTCTCCAGTTTTATTTCACCTGCGATGCATTTGTTCCTTTTGTCTTTGCAGTCACCCCTCAGCCTCCAGTTATTGTGGGTCTGGAGAGAGACGAAGTCAAAGCAGGGAGAATTCTTGTATTGGAGTGTGTGTCTCATGGTGGAAACCCTCTAGCCACTCTCCGCTGGACCAAGGTAAAAACGTCTGCGCCATCTGTTAGGTTTGGTAACATGCTGTCATGCAGGCAAAAATGGGGCCGTTTTAGTTTATGAACTTGGGGTGTAAGTGTCCCGTCATCAGCTCTACACCATCTGGGATGTGGCCTTACTGCAGCACTGATGCCGGTGTTTTTCTGTCTCATGTGCTGATTCTTGGCAAAGAACGAGGAGGTTCTGTCCAAGACATGGGAAGAGGACATTGTGGGCCAAAAGTCCAGCAGCATCGTCAACCTGAGGATCACTCCTGCAGACAACCAAGCTGAGCTTTGCTGTGAGAGCACAAATCTGGTGTCGCTTTCGCCTTTGTCCACCAGCCGCAAAATCACTGTTCTCTGTGAGTGAAAATAAAGGTTGATATTATGCACAGCGCTGGAACACACACACTTCCACACACACAACTTGTAGCAATAGATTATTAAGGATATGGACATGAAGCAGAGGAATATAATAAGATTTTCTTTTTCCTCCAAAACCAATTATTTTGCTGTCCCAGCAGAAATTTTAATGCTAATATCATTAATGAAACTAATGATTATTGTGGCTGCAGCCCATATTTCCAATTGCCTCCAGATTAGTATCACCGCTCGCTCTTTCATAACTGCGTGCTAATTTAGCTGAATTGCTTCAGTCCCGAGGCACTAAAGCCTACTCTTTGCACAACAGCAGAGCCTATGGTTAATAGATTATAGTTTTGTTTCTGAGTATAACATGTTTGTTTCAGCCACCATAAAACAGATACAGAATTCATATTCAATAATCTCGGTGCACTAAGTCTAACAATAGCCTGATTTCCACCACAGAGACAGACAATATAAGAGCTGAGCTTACACGCTGCTCGATTGGTCCACCTATTTTAGGAAAATGTGCATTGATTTGGTGATTGGTCTTTGCAGGGAGTTTTTGCTTGTTCTATGCAAAGGTGGCTAAAGTTGCTCTCGTGGCCCTCCCTTTCCTCATCAAGCCCCCAACAGGCACCCGTGCCATGCCTCCCAGTCATCCATTCAAGGATGGTGAAAATGAGCTGCTGACTGCCTGACTGCGCTCTAGGCACTGTCAGAGGCTGTAGGGTACAGAATAAGTCTCACTGGTGTAATATATGCCCCTTTTACCTTGCAGTGCCTGCGTAATTTCAACAGTCTTTATGTGCGGCATGCGCATATGCACTCCATCCGCTGTCATGCGGGACAGACACAAATATGCTGAAGATTCACATCCATGGCCCCTCCTCCTCTGCACGTCTGGCTGCATAGTCCCTAGTTTTCGTATGCCCCTGAAGTATTCCCCTTTATGCAGGTGTATCACTTTGCCTCCAGCTATTGTACCCTGTCTCCCCCTGTGGTTGGAATGAAGCTGACTTAAAAAAAAAAAAACACACACTGAAAACCTCCGGAGAAAACAAGTTGCCACTCAAAGTGATTTTTCCTCCTCAACCCTTGAAATGGCACCATGTTTCACATCCCAAAATAGTCACGCCAGCGCTGTGATCAAAATAGGTAGCTGTTGAATGTGCTGCGAATCAAGGGGTGATATTTTTACTAACTTGTCTTCGTCTATGTGCTCATACATCAGTTGAGCCTGCAGAGGTAAGGCTGCTGGGCTCCCCCACCGTCACTGAGGGACAGGACTTGAGCTTGAGCTGCTTCGCCACCTCCAGTAATCCTCCTGTGCAGATTCGCTGGTGGCTGGGCTACAAGGAGCTCAACGCCACAGCTGTGTACATGGAAGAGGTGGGAAAACACATGGCACAATTTGCGCACAGATCTATAAATCCAAGCAGGTAGGCAAGAACAATACCAGGCAATTTACAGATTACAGATTGCAGTAAAAGGGCATGTTTTGTTTTCTTCTTGTAAGCAGGAGGCAAATTGCATGAAGCTTGCCTTCAGGGTACAAACAAAAAACTAATAGTCTCCCGTTAAATTAGCAGTATCCTCAATATGAAATTTGACCTGGTATGAACCTCTCGAGATGAAAGAAAACGGTATGACCATGAGCAGTCTGTGAATAGCCCTGCTGTGACTTTGCAAATGAATCAGCAGACGATTAAAAAGAGAGTATTCTGCAGCCCTTCTCTTCTTTTGTGTATGTTAATAAGATCAAAGTGAATAAAAGCTGACACAGAAGATGAGCATTATTAAACCAGCTCTTTATTCATCTGGCAGCAGCATTTTCATTTGATCTTACACAAGGCACTCAGTGTGCTGTGTGTGAGCTTTAATGCATCTGAAACAGTGTGAGGTTAATGAAGACTGACGCTCCCGTCCAGTGTCTTTGTTAGTCTTTCTGACTCTGGCTTTTACAGTAATCACCCCAATAATGGCTTTAATAACCAGATGTGCTGCATAGGCATAACTGCTATCAGACAGGTGCAAAATAATGCTTTGCTCAATTTATTAAAGTGTGCATAGAGCAAGCTGAATATTCTTATTTATCATAGACTCTGCACAACATCCGTTATTAAAACAGTTAATTTGCAATCTGTATTCGCCAAGACGATCCAGAGTGGGTTGTTTTTCTCTACGATTTTCTTCTCCCATCTCCCCAAAGACCGAGAGTGCCAGAGACCAAGGCCGTCTGTCCCCCCGACTGAGCTGTCATGTATGCTCTGTGTCTGCAGGGAGACAATGGTGGGATGACAACCATGTCCAACATGACCCATCGGGTCTCCCGGGAGGAGGATGGGCTGAAACTCACCTGTGAGGCTTTCAACAAGGGCACTCGTTTCTCCAAGACTGAGACCACCACACTCAGCGTCTACTGTAAATCATTGTGATTTCGGGTCTTTTTAATTTTTATATATTTTTTTTTCGTAGTAGGGTTACCATAGTCAAGTGATATTGAATTTTTTTCATACTCTTTTTGTACATCAATTGTGTTCAGCAGGGGTCATTTGTAATTGCAACTCTAAATGTCAGCAAATGCAAAAAGGCAAACAGAGCTCTTGACAAATATGAATCTGGACACAGAATCTTCAAGTATTTTTCATATCCGTCTTGTCACATTAATGTCATGTTTTTCAACCAGCCAAAAGGAAACTGTGTGACGTGCTGCTGCTGTTGATGTAAACAACTGGACGGCTTAATGTGACAACATGTGTGCAACATCAAATACTTGAGAAACTTGTAGTGGAAATTGAAACCGCTTTCATTTATGACAGACCCCCCTCTAAAAGTATGGCTTGATGGACCGCCTGAAGATGTACCCCTTCGCTCAGGGACCAAGGTTCGTCTCACCTGCTTTTCTACCGGAGGAAACCCAACTGGAACTCTAACGTTCTTCAAGGTTAGTTTGCATGTCTACCTTTATGGGCCTGACTTGCTAAAAGTAAGGCCTGACGTGCAAGCTCCATATCACGCAGTACACACTCAGGGTGCAAAATAGCACGTTCGCATTAATGATTATTCAACATCCGATGATTGTGCTTGCAGGAGCAAAATACTGGGAGGAGTAGATGGAAAAAATGTAATTTTGCTCACACAGGCAAATTCACAAAGCATTCGATTGCAATGATAGAAAAAAAAAAATATTCTGATGATTCTGAGGCAAGTGCAAACCGGCACAGTTTAGGCGAGGAAGACATTACTCCTCTTCAGTGTATATTCAGCTTAGCAGATGAAGCACATTAATTTCTTATGTGGTAGATAATATATGAATAAATTAAATGCATCCAATAAAAGAAAAGCATGTTTGTGTTATTGTGCGCCCACCTTGGTATTCAATTTCTGACTCTTCCACCTGTTTTATTTGCCAGAGTTTTATTAGGAGCTATTTTTTCCTTCGTTCTTCTTCGTACATATCGCCATCTTTTCTCAATTTCATCTGCCCGTCTTGTTTTACCCACAGCATTGAATTTCTCACAGATACCCTCCCATAACGCTTCTAACAGTTATATTCAGTTACATACAGCTAGATTTCTTTATTGTACAGTAACTCAATAATGTATTTATTTGCCTCTTTCACTTACTCTTCCAATTCTATGGCATCAAACATTATTTTGTGGTTCAGCCACTCAAAAATTCTCCTTGGTGAAGATCAGCACACAAAACTTTAATTTCAATATTGCTGGTTGCACCTGCAGTAATTTACGTAGTCATTATTAGATCACCAGCAAAATGCAAAAGCTATTTGTGAGCGTACACAATTTTACACTTTTGGTAGGATTTTAGTTAATCAAGCCTGACTGTATGTGTTTGCCAGCATGAGGGTATTGTTTAAAATTCTTTGATGCCAGTACCCTTAAAACGATACCGATACCAATTGAGTACTTCATTTGATACGTTTTGTTACTTCGTTCAATATTAATCATGGGAATAGAAAGTGATCCCCATTCAAAAGATTACACACATTTTATTTACACAAATCAAATGACGCTTGCGGTGATTGGCTGTGAGTAAAACCATAGAAACCAACCAAGAAATCTTTTTTCTAGATCTCGGTACAAAAACAACTGATTGCAGGTATCTTTTGTCAGGCGCAGTTTCAGTACTACTTGATACTGGGTTGTTTGGGGTGATACCTGAAAGGTATCGGGGACCCAGCCCCTATGAATACATCCTCATCAGTGTGTGAATTTTGCGCCTCCTTCCTGTTTTAGAATGGCAAACAGGTGGCTGAGGCGCTGAAGCAGACATCTCACGACAGGGGCGTGGCCCGAGAGCTGGTCCGGGTCCTGACTCCCAGCGACAACATGGCTGACTACCGGTGTGATGCCACAAATGAGGCGGAGATAACCATCTCAACTTACACCAAGCTCATGGTTCAGTGTGAGTAAACCACAAGCCACAACAGCTCAGATAGATTTGAAAGTAAAATGTTTGTGCTAAATCTTTTTGTTTATTCTATTCCCTAGTTACAGCAATAAGTATGAAGATCAAAACCAAACAGCAGGAGCTACGTCGGGGCCAGGAGCTGAATCTTGAGTGCCAGTCTGGAAGCAGCAATCCAAAGGCTGACATCTTCTGGAGCATTGGCTCGCTCAGGTTTGGCAAGCCAGTGGCAGGAAAAGCCCATGGGAGACAGGTTCAGCGACTTATATCGACGGGGGGCCTTTTCCCACTTAACACATGGCTAATTAACTCTCAAAATGAGTCAAAATGGATGGATGATGTTTATCCTGTTAAACGTGGCGACACGCGTGACTGTTTGGTGAACTTTAACAGCCCCGTTGATTGGATTTGCTGGGTGGGATTTGTGTCCTAGGTTCCAGGGGAGGGAGCAGCCACCCAGGAAGGCTCAGTATGATGGCGTCTCAGTGAGCAGTTTTATTTCGCTGAATCTGAGTTCACAACATCACAACCAGAGGGTCATTTGCCAGGCTTACAGCCCTGTGCTGGCTGAGGGTGCCAACACGTTCCTCAAACTGAATGTGCTCTGTAAGTGTATTTTTTCCCCCCCTTCTGTCTGTCTTGCCTTGTTCATTCCCACTATTTTTCTTGGCGCGTGACCAAGAGATGTGGTGTGCATGCTTCTTAAACGATGCATAATGATGATCTATGATGCTGCTGCTGTAAGCTGCTTTTGCTGCTGTACTTTTTGAGCATACTTTGTGTGTATGTGTGCTGTTGTTTACTAGAAACCTTTTGTTGTGATTTGTGGGTCTGTTGAGCTCTGCAGCAGTGTGTCCTAATTGTGCATTTGCTTTGCTGCATGGCCATGTTTGTCTTTGATGCCATTTCACAGGCAGCAGCCAGCCACTGCTTCAAAGCGTGGTACTGTGTATGAGCATGAAGGAATGTCACTGTGTGTTTGTGTGGAGCAGCAGTTGGACAACAGCACTGTCACTCGTCGTTTTAATGCCTGTCCCTCTCAGTCCTGCATTGCCACACTCCCCCATCGTCTAAAGTGTGTGAAGTTGGTTGGATGCGAATTTATCGGTGGGTTGTTGTCTTGCTGCTGGTTCGACTGTCATTAGTGTCTTTCTCGGCTTTCCAGATCAACATATTTTGTGTGTCTTTGTGATTCATCTCGCTGGTTCGTGTCACTCTGCTGCTCTGTATCTGCGCCTCTGCTTGTGTTTGTGCTTGGTGTAAATCCAACCCGACCGTATTCGTGTGCCGCTTCTACATCATTCAGACCCACCAGAGTTCAGCCCGGACCAGCCAACGCAGGTCCAGGTGGTGGAGGATGACATGGCAACCATCCCACTGCTGGTCTCAGCTAACCCAGAGGAGGTCTCCTGCATTTGGCTGCACCGTAGAGAGAAGCTGGTCAAAGGTGATCCAGGGCTGTGTGATGGCTCTATAAACCAGGTCCTAGTTGAGCTGAGCCAGCAAGTAAGCACTCAGCTCTGCCATTTAGGGCCTGAATAAAACATGGCAGGTTAGCCAGCATGGGACCCTGCCAAATGTGATTCTCATTATGGCTCTAATGTATGCAGTCTAAATGAGGATTGCTGTCTCCCTGAATACAACACAATGGTTCTAAACCTGGCTTCTCCTCGAGGCCGGTGTCACAGTGTTGCACCCACTCTCTGTTAACTCTCTTAGCCCTATCATACACAGAAACACACATACACACACACACCGTAAAATAAGTATTCCTAAATGTGGAAATCCACCTACTACATTTTGAGTGCTGTGGTACATAAGGTGTCTCTCACGCAGCCTATTGTTGGCTTGATGTGGGAATCCAGCCAGGCCAATCAATAATGCAGGATTAGATGTCACTTAGAGACCAGTGGCCAGAGGACATGCGGTTGATGAGCGTGTAATGAATACTTAATTTAGCACTGGTTTGTGTGTGTGTTGTGTGTGTGTGTGTGTCTCGTTGTAAAGAGAGGCATCCACGCCACTACTGGACAGACAGCTCCTCGCTGGAGATCAGGAACGTGACGAGGACGGATGCTGGGGTTTACACTGCAAAGTGTGCAAATGAGGAGGGTGTCAATGAAACTTCCATCATGCTGGATGTCCAGTGTAAGAACACGCACACAGATTATGGCACATGCTTTCTTGCACCCACACACATTGTCACTTTGTCAGCTTGCTAGCGGATGTGGCTGTCACATTGAGAGCAGATTTCAGTGGAACATAAAAAGAAAAGAAACCCCGTAAGATATGATTACAATAGAAAATGTACCAATGTTTATATGCTCACTTGAACATTTTCTATTCAACACTCCATGTGCTCTGATTTATCTTTGGTATCTGCCACTGGTCCTAGCTAGGAGTCATAAGAATACAAATCAGTTACAAAAGAAAAATGGACACAATGGCAAAGGAGATGAAAAGGGAAGATATTGGTCCTAACGTCCCAGATTGACGAGTAATCCTCTGGGCTCTGTGGTCATGCCATTTATCTCTGTGGAATAGCCGTCGTTCCTTTGAATTAAGTTGGTGGGGGTTTTTTCTAATTATTTTTCATTTTCTACACCGGCTTTGCTGATGACTGCACATTTTTGGATATTCCTGAATTTCACAATTATGTGAACTATCACTACATCTGCACACGTACTCTAACCACAACTGAGCAACACTGATGTTGAGCTGCTACCCAGCAAACATGCCTGATTTATTAGGACCTCCATGCAAGGCTGTGGACCTCCAGAGGTGCCCCAGGCCCAGCCTCAAGCTCCAGGCCCTCTGCCTCAATAGTGATGATTTAATAATGGAAGTGTTGAAAAAGTAGGCCTGACTGATTCACAAAAGCCCATGGTACAAGACTAATGGATTCTGCCGTCCCTATCTAACTGGGCCTGACAGTTGTAGATATTCATTATGTATGGAAGATTGTAGTAGCTTTTATGGGTGGTGATGTAGCCCACTTAACAATGTCGTTCTTGGTTAGCAGGTCAACATGCATGGGAGACACAAACTGGGTCTCCCAAGTGTTCCCCACCACTGTTCTCCAAGTGTGAACATAGTCTGAGACAAGTAGACGCTAATGGCTTTATTGTTGTGGGTACATCGCACCCGTGGGAAGTATTAAAAGCTTGTGAGTTAGAGGCAAATGCAGACAAAAAGAGGAAGTAGGCAGGATATGATAAGAGCATGAGAAATGATTTGATGAATGGCTGGATCATGAAGGTGAATCAAGGAAGGGAGAACAAAGCGGGCCACGATAGACAGAAATGAGATGTCCTGTCAGCGGAGGGCTTTG
Organism: Mullus surmuletus; assembly: GCA_903171835.1. Taxonomy (NCBI): domain Eukaryota; kingdom Metazoa; phylum Chordata; class Actinopteri; order Syngnathiformes; family Mullidae; genus Mullus; species Mullus surmuletus. The sequence continues at coordinate 736,088 of CAESWR010000149.1, read as the reverse complement.
CGGTTCACGTGAGCTGCAAAAGCATCTGTAATGCTCCAATGTATAAAGAGGTTAATGGCATTATAGCTGAAACACAGGGGCCAATTAGGGCGGGGTTATGAACAAGTTCAAAGGCAAACAAGTGTAAGAGTAATTATAACAATGCAGCATGCCTGTGTAATGGGTTGGCAAATGATGTGTCCCAGGTTGGCATTTTAACCTTTGATCCCGCTTCAGCCGAGTCCCCTTTTTTCTTTTCCTTCAGATCCTCCCAGTGTAAAAGCAGAGCGAGACCCTGTGTTTGTGACCCTGGGGGAAACAGCAGACCTTATATGTGTGGCAGATGCCAACCCCATTATATCTGACATGTTCTCATGGAAATGGCTGGTGAGAGCCACACACACACACACACACACACACAGGTGGACAGACATCATCTGAATTACATTTCCTTTATCTGGCTTCCTTTCTATTATTTTATCCTTTCTTACCGTTTATCACAGGCCTTTCTAAATGCACAGATGCACTATATTTCACAGGCTCTAACTATCCCTCCACCCCACCTCTCTCTGCTCTACACTCAGGCCAAATCCAGAAAAATAGCTTTCATTACTGCTGCGTGACTAAAGGCCACATTCGTCAATGTGGCGAGGTCTCTGTATCTACTGATGCCTTCTCCAGTCTAACCCACCCCCTGGCAGTACTGCATGTCCTGCGCCCAACCTGTGCAGCCCCTCCTTTCCTTTTTTCCCTGTGGCTCTACAACCCTTGGCATTATCCTTCTCTGTCGTCCGAGCTCGTTCCCCCCCGTCGCTCCTCCCGTCCCCCCCTCGAGCCCTGATGGTTTCCCGCTCGGTTCTCCCTCACTGTCTACCTGTTTGAAGGGGGAGGGGAGAGGGTACTGAGGGATCGCCGCTGTCTTGCAAGCATTGCCCCTCACTCTGTCTTCCACAGGGAGAAGAGGAGGTGGAGATGGGAGAGGAGAGCCAGGAAGATGAATCGAGCATCCTCACCATCCATGATGTGACTCGGGCTCATGCTGGACTTTACCAGTGCTCAGCCAGTAATGGTCTATCACCCCCCGCCAGTGTGGCTGTGCAGCTGGTGGTGCAGTGTGAGTTCACATCTTCTATTCTCTGTGTCAAAGCACAAACACGTTTTTTTTTCTGTTTGTCAGTTCGTGCGATTACTTTTGGATTTTGTCTGCCTGCTGCATGAATGCCGCTGATTCCAACTCCAACCTGTGCAGTCAATCCGGAAATTCGGAAAGGACCACAATGGAGGAAGGTAGCCAGTAGAGGCGATGGCACCACAACGGGCGAGGTCACATGCCAGGCGGAGGGTATTCCTCGAGTTGAATTCGCTTGGGAAAAAAATGGAGTGTCCATGGACTTTGCAAACCCCAGGTCATAGAGATGCTTTTTATTCCTTCAATTTTTAATATTCTTTCATTTCCATGTTACATTTGCGCCACTATCAACACTTATTATACACATTAATCCTCACAATTCCATTAGGTTGTATTCTGATATCATATTCTCTTGCTATTTTCTGCTATTTCACCACTAAATCCAGATTTAGTGCGTTTCATACTTTGCTTTTCACTATGCAAATACCTGTTTAATGCTTCTTTGATGTGTGAAATTGGGTGACTTAGAGCAATCTGCAGGACATCGCAATCCCCGCTGTCTGACTTCTTAGGATTTATCTCTCGCTCTCTCTCTCCATGTGTGTGTATGTGTGTGTGTGTGTGTGTTTGTGTGTGCATGCTGCAGGTATGAGGAGCGGACAGTGAGGGAGGGCTCTTTCCACACCAGCACAGTTCGAGTGGTGAATGTGAGCGCCGCCCTGGACTACGCTATCTTCAGCTGCACTGCTCGCAACTCACTTGGGGAAGACAAGCTAGACATCCGGCTTGTCAGCACAAGTACTGTATCTGTGCGCATTTACATTTTTTCTCTGTGCATATATATCTCCAAATCAGCCATGCTGTCTTGTATCTCACCTTTCATGAGCCCACCTCCACCCCCGCACACTTCTGTTGCATGGCATCTTACCAATAAATTTGCTCCATCTAGCTTAAGAAGTATTCTTTAAATGAATACTCAACTGCTCAGTTTTGAGTTTCAAAATGAGCAAATTTAATGTTGCACAGTATTCCCTGGACAGCTGTCTCTTGTTAAAATTGCAATTACAATAACTAAAATCAAATGACTTGTGTTGTGTCTGCAGCTCTGTGCGGCTTTACCTTCTTTTGGCCACTTTTAGCTAATTGTCTTCAAGCCTTCCATCCTCACCATTATAAAAAGCGCTATAAAAACCTGGCAACGAATAATGCGAATATACTACCAGCTCAGCACAAAATGGCACAGAGCCTAATGTGGGGAGTGGATCATAAAGGAAATCACACATCTAGTCAGACACACTGAGCGGAGCTTAAAGGCGAGAGAATATTGGACTTACTTGTCATGATTATGTGGACGGATGGACCTTTTTTTTAACTCAAAGTCGGCAATATCTTTCTGCCCCCTAGTGGTTCAAAAAATCACGTAATGCAGCTTTAGACAACTGGCAAATGATCAAAGTCAGCAGTTAGGGCACACAACATGTAGGGATTATGCAGATCACGTACTTGGCAGTGGAGGACAATTTCTTCTTTTGGTTCTAATTTGGCAGCATCACAAAATAATTGTGTCGGCACAGCCTTGTCCAAGGTTTATCAGCCTTTTCCAGCAACATTACAATAGTGTGGGAGGGCTATTGAAGATGCAGAATTGTAAAAAGTGTAGCGAGTTCCCGCTCCTGAGTGTCAGCCCTTTAAGGAACTTATTCCATCGCCGTATCTCTACCTTATCATTTAGCCTACAGCGCTACTTCACTTCTCTTTCAGATAATGCTGCACTGATATACTTAGTACTCCCAGTGTGCTTAGGCTTTTCTGCCTCCGAGTTACCAGTATATCCTTGCACCGCCATTATCCACAGAGTCCTGCTCTGAGCAGGGCCCATAGCCATCATTGGATGCGTTTAATGTTTACTATGAAAACTATAAAATACCATCCAATACTGACCCTGTTTTCCCTAGTCATTTTCTTAGTGCTGTGAATATTCATAATTAATCTCACACAGCGATAATAAATTTTAAATGCTTCCTTATCATTGGATGCCCCAAAGGGAGAGAGAGGGTGTTATGTATATATTTATTTATTTTCTGAGCACGGTAGTTTTTGGATTTCAAGGAGGCAAGATCCAAATAAGGCTGACCTCTTTGCCCCAGAATCTTATGAGTGGTGCTGATAGTAGGAATTATTTACTCGGCAAACAGGGCTGAAGCCCAGAGGCAGAGGGAGCATCCCCTTCTTGCGTTGCTGCTCACAAATCTCTCCTCTTTCTCTCCTTGACTATCTCTCCCTCTGCCCCCGAAACCACTCGTCTTTTTCTCAACACTCCGAATGCAAAATAATCCACTTTCTTGTCGCTACCCTGACTATAGCAGTGCCTTATGTCAAACCGAAGGCCTAGTTGGCCTACTTTGATCTCAGTTCACAATATTGATGATAATCAAGGGGCTTCATCCCTCATTGCATGACTTTGGTGGGATAAATCGGACAAATCAGCCACTTTGTTCTGAGAGGGATCAGCTGAAGCCTCGCCCGGGTTTCCCCAATCATTCATACAACAAAGCACAACTGAGAGAAAAAAAAAATTGGCAGTGATGCCGTGCTAAAAAATGCAAAGCTGTTGCTGTCAAAAACACGGTCTTTAAAGGCTCATGGAATAAACTGTGATTACGAAGAGATAAAAACAGAGGCTTTGGGAACCACAGAAGACCATGGTGATGCAGATCTTTTTCTCTCAATTAAATTCTGCAGCCTTTTATTTGTTATCAGCCATTGTTGCAAACTTTATTCTTGAAATTGCCTGCATTGAGAATATTGCAATGCTATAAATGTCTGCCTGAAGCCACATGCAGTACGTTTAAACAGGATATGATAATGAGGATTATTTAATCAAACATTTTGCCCATGTGGAAACAGTATATAATAATTTTCCATTTCAACAAAAAGGGTATCAGTTTTTATCTATATATATCAGCTTCAAATGTGAAAGTAGAATCCTATGTGGTTTGAGTATGTGTGACCCTGTGTGACCCACAACTGAACAACTGAGCTTTTTCCAGTTCTCTCCCGAGTAAAGATGTTTTGTTCTTCCACTCTTCTCCCATAAATATTTAACTTTGCATTCACCCGCAGGTCACCCAGATCCTCCCTCATCGTTTCGCCAGGTCAGCATCGCCCACGACTCAGTCACCCTGGAGTGGATCCCCGGCTTCAATGGGGGTTTGCGTCAAAGATTCAGAATTAGGTGAGAAATAGAGAGTTGAGTTTGAAAATACAAATCACCCTTTCATTATCATTGAACTGAAAATATCTTTTGGTTGACAGATACCGTTGGGGTCAGTCAGCCAGTTTCTTGTATGTGGATGTGTTTCCTCCCAGTGCCACAATCTTCACCATCACTGGCCTGCAGTCTGCCACTACCTACAACTTCTCTGTCAATGCTCTCAATGCAATGGGCGAGAGCGGCTATGCAGATAACAATGCAGTACTGACCATCACCACCAAGGGTCAGTTTGGAGTAACCCTGGCCTCACTCTGCATTGTTCAAAATCACTTTGTAGTCCATCTCAGAGCATCTTATAGGCTACGTAAAATAGTGGAATCCTTGCATTTTCTCCCCAGAGACACCAGAACAAGAGGAAGGCCCCAAAGAAGAAGACTCACCCCCACCAAGTCAGTCCTTTATCAACCAAAAAAAGCTCTTAAAGGCAGTTGGAAATTTCTATTTGCACAGCAACTTGGTTCATTTGGCTAAACCGTGTTAATGTATGCACCTCCAAGGCTGTAAATGTCTGCTGTAAGAGAGTAACGGTTGTCAATGCACCCATCTGCACATTTTCCCCTCGAGTAGTCTTGTATCAACAATGACGAGTGGTTTGGTCGGCCTCAGTCACTCTCTATCTTCCCAGATTTCCTTTTGGTCCTTTTTAACATTCATCATTCATTCCTTGTCATGCAGTAAGATTATTACCAATGTTACAGGTGGACTGTCGGCCTATTTGACAATCATATTCACCATCATCCTCGGATTTCTGCTGTTGAATTGGCTGGGTTGTTTCCTTGGACTAAGGTGGAGAAAGAAACGAGGCCAAACAGGTAATCACAGCAATCTTTTCATTTATGGATGTGAAAACCCTTTCTTCACCTTCTGTGGTGAAAATGCTCTGATCCCCCCACAAAAATGTGAAGAGAGTCTTCTGATCCGTGATGTAATCGTCAGCTCAGACACTCACTCAGATTCTCTCTGTGTCTCTTTTTTCCTTCCCTCTGTCCTGTCTCCTCTCCTTCTGCTCATTCTATAACATCATCCCGCATCGCGCCACATTCATCCCTCAAAGCTGTCACTTCTTCGTCTCATCCGTATCTTTTATCTCATTTGCTGGCTCCATGTCCTTCCTCTGTCTCTCCCTGTGTCTCTTTCTATTTGTTCTTCAGTCTTTTATTTTGGTTTCGTCACACCCCCTCTGCTGTTTTTTATTTTATTTTATTTTTTACATAGCTTCTGCACGATTTATTTGTAATCTCATTCGTCACTTTCTGACCTTTTCATTGCTCTAATCAATTTGAGTACTTAGGAAATGTTGCCCCCTCTCTTCAAGCTCTAATTTCTAACACTAAGCCCTCTTCTTCTGAATGCTCCCCTGCAGGGGGTAGAGAAGTCAACGAGCTGGATGCAAAAAAGAACCAAGAGGAGGGGTAAGCTAAGGAGCTGCAGCAGAAGTAAAAAGGAGACACCCATCAAATCAAGAGGAGACACAGACAACACAATATGATGCGCTCTTATTAAGACCCTTTATGTAGAGTTGGATGTCAGGGGAAAATGTCTCACATCTCTGTTATTTACAGTTGAGTTATCTGACAATTATTCAAATATGTGGAAGGAAACAATGCGCAGACCAGTAAAAGGGCAGATCATAGTCTCTGATTCCTCTGTGCAGGTCCAGTCAGTCAACTGTAAGCAGCTCCAATAAGTATGAGAGCAGAGAAAAGATCAACACAGCGGCCCAGCGCACTCTTCTTATCGACTCCGGATCCGTGACAGACAGCAACGTCTATGAGAGCTATGCAGTGGTACGGAGGGGAAGGGAGAGGAGAGAGGGGCAGGGGGAAGGGAGCAAGGCAATACACACACAATTCAGCACCAGATAATTTTTTTAATTGTAATTACCTGTGCATGATATTACGGAGAAGCAAATGGAATTAAATGAGAAAGAAGGAAAATGTAGGAACATAACACAACCTCACAGACAAACGTACGGCCTCCCTTCTTTCTTCTTCCATTTCATCCACATTACAAAGACGGGGCAGTGAAAAGCAATAGTTGCTCATGCAAAGACACCTAATTCTAGCTGAGAAAATATCATGGTTTGGGTTCCAGTAAGTGCTTGTAGTCTGGTTTGGTCATTCTTCTGCTTTACATGCAGATGGAAACGAGGAAATAAGTGTCTCCCTATATGCCACAACTGCGATTACCCAGTTTCGTCCATTCCTCTAGTCATAATTACTAAAGCCTCTAGATGGCAATGGGAAGTCAGTGTCGATTAAAATCAAAGTTTCATCATTTGTGTTGAAAGAATATCCTGGATCCACCATATTATAAGGCTCAAGGTCAATATTTTGAAGTGCTTAACTTTGCCCATATTCTCATCCCACACAAAGTGTTAGGTAAAACCTTAGAATAAATGCATTGTTCAACAATGTGCAGAAAGGTCGAAACAGTACATGGAAATACTACCATGTACAGGGGTTGAGTCGATGACATTCTACCGCTGGTATTTAGGTGAACCATCCATGAAACACCTGGAATACCATTTAACCAAAGTTACAGTTCCGATCCGATGTTATCTCACTTGCTTTGTCTCTCTGATTCCAGGAAAGTTCCCATCATAAATATCCAACGGGTGACAACGTGTTACCTCTTAGTCCACATCCTCAGGAAATGCTCACACTTGGTAAGACACAAACTTAGCAAATGTAGACACTTCACACACAAGCAGGACGAGCCAAACAAATTGTTATATAATATTAAACTGTATGCGTCTCCGGATAAAACACTTTTAGTGTATAAATGTTTTGTTGTTCTGTTCTGTCACATTCTGAGATGTCGCCCGACTCCCTGTGGACTCGTACAGCCATGTATATGAAGATGTGAGAGACGGCGGCTTATACCAGGAAGTCCAGTCTTCCTTGGCTCCCCGCACCGCCGTGTCCTCGTTTGACCACAGACCGAGGACTGAATGGAGATCCTACCCACAGGTCTTTGAGCTCCTATTTGAAACATGCTCGATTCAAATTAATTAGCACAATTTAATTAAAGCTATAGAGTTCAAAATGAAAAATAATATACTGTAACCTCATCATGCGTATCATGTTAATTGCCCTGCAATCTGTGTCCCAGCAGGGTCCTGAGAGAGCGGGCGGGTTCATGGATGTTCGACAGAGAGCTTCTGATCTTCCCTTTGAACTGCAGGGCGAGTTGGTCTGAAACGATGTTTCATTCACCACAGTATTGGGCAGTTATTTGTTTCACTCACATTTGTCAAACGTGGAGAATGCAGCTGGGGCGCATGGCATCAAATATCAGAGTTCAAGTTTTATCATGTGACATGGAACATTTTCCTCAATTATATGAACCTCAGAATGAGCTGAAAGTAATGATCTGAAAGCATAGCAGAAGTGGCATTCTGTATATGGCTCTTCCTCTTCCTTTTGTATTAATGTGCTTACCTTGTCCCCCTCCTCTTCCCATTATCTAAATTTGTTTTTTCACTTGCACTCTCTGTTCAAGTCATGGTCATTACACAGTTTTCTGTGCTTTGGCCTGCAGAGATTGTCTCAAATCAGCCAGTTAGACGAAATAAAAAACAAACAAGTCTGACATCCCTTCGGTTGGTGTTGGTAGCAGGACTCTGGCAGACATTGTCCTTCTGACTCATCCAGCATTTTCTTCAAGCTGCAAACATGTAAACATATTGAGACCTGGCAATGAGTTTGTGGGGATTTGGTAGAGAAGGTATAGATATACAGACATCGAGTGCTGACTCGAATCCTATTTTCTTTCTGGATTGAAGTTAAGATCACAACATCACAGGGGGAGAGAGAAGCAATAGAGGGAATTTGTCTCACTGAATGTGGTCAGTCAAAGAACGACAGAGGCAGAAATCAAGGGTGAGGGGTCTCAGCTAAGCTGCAGCTGTGATTACCGCTACAGAAAAAGACTGTTGTCTTTCTCTGGTTTTCCATTATCGTTGTACTTGAAGTAAAATCAGTACACAGGATTTTCCTTCACAGCCAATAAAACAATTTATTTATAGATCAAACACAAGGCAGCAAAACCTAATCAACAAATAATCACATGAAAGATCAAGTATTTGATTAAAATGTATTGGGGGATTATATCAAACCAACCAGTAGTGTTGTTGAATTAACAGTTTAGATAAGAGGCGGCACAAGATAAAACACACAAATATAAATTAATGTGTAGTTTGCTTTGCTTTTCACTGTAATAATACAATAATATCTCAATCTTCATCTTCATCATAATTTCCACCTGCTTGGTTAGTTCCCAGGCCAGTGTAGAGTTATAGGCTGAATTCCAATGTCTGTACTACCTCTCTATTCAGTATGCCAGAAACAGATTTACGATATATAGTAAGTGAAAAACAGTATACTGAAACTACCCACATGACCTACTTCATCCAGTTGGGTTGCCATTCTGACCCACAATACACCTGCGTGTGGTATCTAACATGTGTTGAAGGTGCACTATGATGGGGGTCGTATGTTGCAATACTGCACTCAATAGTAGGGCAGGCGCAGTATGTACTGTTAGTATGAGGTATAAGTATGCAATTCAGAACGCAGCCGAAGTCTTCCAATCTGGTCCTTGGTGGCCCCAGGACCCCCTCCTCCCCACTGGTGTGAGGAGGCGTCCAGCTGCCACAACCACCTCAGCTGGGTCCTTTCAATTTGAAGTAGAACTTGGAGACTCTTACAGAGAGCTAAGTTTCTTACCTTGTCGCCAAGGAAACATCCTTTTGAGAAGCTCATTTCTGCCTCTTGTATTCGCGATCTTGCTGTTTAGGTCGTGATTCAACCCTCATGACCATAGGTGAGCGTTACAGGGATCAAGCTTGAGCGTTGGATCGAGAGCTTTACCTTCTGGCTCAGGTCTCTTTTCGTCACCAGGATGAGGTAAAATTGTGCTCGACCGAGTCCCGTGGTCGAACCAACCAGCAGGCGCTCTCTAACAAGCCCTCAATCTGGGCATGGCTCCAGATAGGGATCCCAGGCTTCCTCCTCGCAGGTTCATGTGGTCATCTTGAACTCATCTTGGTCTGGCCCCTCACCTGAGACCAATTTGGTCCATAGTGTGACCCCATAGTTCCCAAGAACACACGGCTCCAGTGATTGCTGCGCAAACAAATCTATGCCCCACGATCAATCAATCATCCCTTTAATTTGCTTTAATTTTGGTCTGTGAAACACAGTTTTATGTTGGCTTCTAATGCCAGTCCATAAAATATACAATGTTTCCTATCTGTGCCTGCAGCAGAACGGGTAGAATTAATTTTGCCCAACTACTGTAATAATCGGACCAACACACTCTGCTGAATGTTAACAAAAAAGGTCAGTGAATACATATTCTATTGACTGGGGAGGGCTTGAGAGTTTGCAGACGTGGGGAAAAAATAGTAAAGTATGGATTTAGAAGATCAGAAGTCACCCACGCTTTAAAAGATGATACTTGTTTTATTTTTTTCAATTATCTCTGCAAATGTTACCACACAACTCACCACAGTTTCTTAGTGGCTTTGGACCCTCTGTTGCTTCGGTCTCTTCCTGTCGTCCCAGACTGGCGGGCTGAAGCTGAGGTAGGGCTCTGAGGGGGTCGCACCATCTGTTCCAAGACCCTCTTCTACTTGTCGCATAGGATTGTATTGTGACTCGCTGTCATGTCTGAGTGACCACGGGGTGCGATTAGCAGCGGCATTCCTGATAGTACTGCCTCTCTCTCACCATGTCTCTTCCCTGATATTTCCTTTGACCCCCAGATGCCCCTGAGTTTTATTGCTTCCACCTTGTTCACCTTCCTCCAATTCCAGTATCACCTCTTTTTTCCTCTTCTTGTCTTTCATGTTGTTGAAATGTATGTCTCATTTGAGCTCGGAGCACTTGTGCTGTGTTCTTGCACATTCTGTTGGATTTTTCCTTGAACCTTCTTCTTGGAGATTTTCTTTAGTGGACTTTTCGTTCCCTTTCATGTTGGACTGTTTGAGACAGTACCTTGTGGATTTTCAAGTTTAAACATTCTTTTTTGGATTTGTTTTCACAAGATGTAATTGTTGGTTTATTTCACTCATTTTAATTACCATATTAACTTTTTTTTTCTTCACTTGACCATACCATATACGCTTCTGTCACTTCCGGTCTCTTAAATGCTGCTTTTAATCTTTTGGGGTTTTTTTTTGGTGGGGGTTGTCTTCTTCACTCAGTTGCTTTGGCAACCACTGTGAATCCACTACTCAACCTTGTACAATATCTTTTGTGCCATACAGAGGAGGTTGGTAAGAACATTTGGACACACTAGTCTGCCAAACTATCCAAACACATTTTTTTTGTTTTATCTTTTTAAGAGACATTCAGAGGCAAAATTTGCGACACATGTCTATATATCAGTTTTTTCTTTTGCTAGAGGTGTAGCTTCTTCAGCTGCCCGGACTTTTTAGTATGGCAGCCCTCACCCAGCTCATTTCCCACTACGCAGCTGTTACTGTTTCAGTTCATGATTTTCCTATAATGGTTTAAATGTGTGTGAGGCTCTGTGCCTACAAATTGTCTTGGTCTCAGAATAGCAAAAAAAAAAAAGGTGCTAATTACCGCCGTATTGGCATGGCAGCCTGTAAAACACTGGCTAAACTGGAACAATTTGAGTGTTCCTGTATAACACAGAGGTAGTTTGTGCCCTCTGTCACATCATGTTTCAGAAACTTCCTCCAAGTGCCCACAGCTCTTTTATATCATTCCCATCTTGTACAGCACATAAACACGGGTCGATCGTCGCATAGCCATTATGTTCTATTTTTGTTTCCAGCTTCTGTTTTTGCTCTATTTTGCTTTCTCTCATGAACAAACACATGCAGACTTATAAGACAGAAAATGAATAATCATTATTTATGAGTTATGGGTTATCAACGAGAATATAATAATCATTCTTTTATTGATGAAGATGGTGCATTCTGCTTCATGGGCTGTTTTTTTGATACACTGAGCTTCAAACACTGCTCCTTTTTTCTGTTATCTTTTGAATTCTATGAAAATATGTACTTATTGTGTGTGATGGGCAATGTTTAAATTCTAGTGAGGTTGTTATTTTCCACAAATTCTCCCCAAATTCTGTTTCCACGATGGGCCTGACTGCCTAAAGATAAATCTCCCTGTTCCGCTGAGCCACGTTCCCTCAATTAGGCTCACTATTCTCCATCATGAGCTGTCAAGGTATATTTGTCTCATTACTGAACAAATGTTTAAGTCCCTGTCAAGCCGACTGCTGTGTTCATACCAAAGTCTGTTCTTGATGCATCATTTGGGCTCAGGCAGGAACAGTAATCTGCTAAACTGAAGCTTTTGACAGCTCAATACTTTGAGACAACCATTTTTCGTGTCTGTCTCACGCACAGTTTGATGTGTTGTGTTCTCCAGTATCTCCAGGGAGTTTGCATGAATGTACAATTAAGTAAAAAGAGAAGCAAATAAGAGAGTTTAGGATTGTCTTCAAATCCTCTTTGGGGGGGGAGTTGGAAATTGAGCAATTCTCCTTTATCATTTTAACAGGTTGCTATCAGTGGGTGGCTGATTCAATTTTAACTCAAAATTCTGGAAACCCTGTCATGGCTCTCATTATTCTGTACTACTTTAACATAAAAAAGCTACCACGGTTTTTACAAATTAGTGCTGGAGTTTACATGCAGTTATTATTAGTCACTTTGTGCTCTCCTATTGTCAATAATGAAGATGTAATTTACCCCAGCATGGGTAAAAGAATACAAGTAGTCAATAAAAGAATCCCTACACAGTGAGTGGTTACTTGTGATAGATAGATCTTATTGGTAAAGTGAAATTAAAGCCCCTTTCCCAGTGCCCGAAAAACCCAGGAAAACATTGTAACAACTGGCTCCTATCAGCAGTTGAAAAGGGTCTGATTGGTATTTCGACCCGGGTCAAACGCTCTGCAACCGACGTGAGTTCCACCACCGGGAACCCACTTACCTGCTAACCTGTTGGATGATGTTGGTGAGATGAACTGACTAATGACAGATTCCATTCAATCTTGTTACATCAGCGCTCAGATATATGTTTGTGCCAATTAAAGTTCTATATCTGCTTTAAATATTTTGACAGTCTTCTTATTTTTCTTTGTTATGCCTGCTGACCAGGGGCTGTTTAGTGCATCGCTGCGTCCCAGCAGTTGATTTCCACGCATGGAAATGAATGATTGAATGAATGAAATGAGGTGGGCCTTGATCAACTCAAGGCGTATATTAAAACTATGTAGGAACAGGGGACATTGTCTACACACTTGTTGAGTGTATAAGGGATTTTTGAAAAATTTGCTTTAAAATGCTAGTTTCAATGTAAGTCGTTTGAAGGGGTTCATCAGTCTCAGTGGTTATTGATGGGTGGATGGTTGCTCATAGAGCACACCCTTTACCAGTTGACAAATGAATGGTGCAGCACCTTCAAAAAGTCCCTCTCCGCCCCCTGAAGTAGCCCTCCAAGTCAGCAACTTCCTCTGTCACGTGTGTCAACTGCAGTTTCACTTCTCTCAGAGAGACACTTGTGTCTGGTGGACATTTTATCATTTGACATTTTGAAGTTTGAAAAATATTTTGGACAAAAGTAGATGTCAGTGGTGATTATAATGATGAGATAAAATAACAAGCGAATGAGGTGGCATGTTTGTGTTTTACCTTTGTACTCTTACAGAAAAGCCTTTTACAAATACAGTCCACATTTTTGTTTTCTTTAGCTGAAGCTACAAGGTGAGTAGTTTTTTTCCCCAACATTTTTGTCCCATCATTGATATGTTCCTCCTTTGTTTCTTTTTTGTAAGCTCATTTGAATACTCCTGAGTCTCCCTCCATCTCACCCACTAAAATGCAATTCACTATAACAAAATCACTAAAATAGACTCAAAGGAAAACATTGGGACATAATGAAATACAAGACATACTTCACTGAATTCCACTGGGAAATGCTGTACCTTTAGTTACTCTGTGCTGCAAATTAAATATATATCTTATCTTTTATAATATGAAACACTTCTGTGTTAAAGCTAGCCAGACCTAATGAATGAAAAATACATTAACTTTGTTTCAAATTTTGTACATCCGTAATAATGATTTAATATAGCAATATTTTTATTACAAAGATTAACAACATTTGGTTTAATCTCCTTGGCATATCTTTTGTCAAGAAAAATATATTGTATTATATCTTACTTTTACCATGTATAATGGAATGAGACCACTACAACAAACCTCATTTTACACGTATGCATTTATTTTACTGTGCTTCTGAATCACGTGATAAATTATGATATTTTTGCTGTATATAGATCATGTTTTCATACCCACTGTATGTGTGTTTGAGTACATTATTGTAATTTGGCCATATGCTAAATATATATAAAGAGGTGTATTTCAAAAAGATTTGAAAAAGTCCCTCAGAGCAGGCTGGTGGTCATCCCTGCACAGCGCTTAATCCTGAGCACGCATATCACATTTATAATCTCTGCATCCATAGCAGAGGTGTGGAGTGTGTATCTGAAGACTTGAGTATTTCAGTGAAATGCTTTGCAATGCAAAATCGATGAGAAAAATGTTTTCTAAGAATTCTTCATTCTTTCTCAGAGAAATCCTAGAAACAACGAATGTGACACAGAACCAGCTGATCCGAAATCATCAGACAACGTCCGTCCTCTGCCACAAGTGAATGAATTGTGTGCTTTGTCTGCCATAACAAACTAGTTCTGTCCATCTTAGTTGGGTAATGCCGTTGAGTCACAATCACACATCCTCATCCAGAAGCAATAGTTGATTTGTTGCACACACAACAAAATGTAATTGTCCTGGTCCATAATTCAGCGAGATAAACATGTTATATAGGCCTTTACATAGTTTGTTGACAACATATTTGCTATTGAGGTGGTTCTTGAATAGTTTTCTGAGCAAAATATTTTCCTTCTTTTTTATGAAGATTAAAACTGCTGGAGCTGCCATTTGAAGAATATATAGTCTTAACAAGGACATATAAATCTTCAATTAATTCAATACTCAGGGCCAATGTAGAAAAAAACACATTCCTCACTGATAAAACATTTCTATCATCGTGGAACTGCAGAAATCAGCATGTGTGGCAGAGTGGGGGAGGGGACACGATGACAAGCACACAGGTAAAAGAGAAAAAAACAAAAAACACACTATCAAAACAGTGATGCGAGCATACACATAGATTGAGAAGAGAAGCCACCATTCTGATGGAGGCGGCGTGAATAACTGGAATCCAAAGAGCAACGGGGGAGAACAATGTCACGAGAAAGAGTGGGTGAGTGAGAGGCTGAAAGAGTGCCGCTGAGCTCCGACCGTTGGATCAGGAAGTGGTGATGGTGAGCACATGGGTGTGGTTGCTTCACTATTAACCCATCAGTCTTTTCAGAGTGGCATAAAGAGGAAAGCATCGTGGATGATGAGGTCGAGGATAAATCTCTGGAGCGGGGCACCTCACAGAATGGATACAAAGGTAGGCATAATAGGCCAGGCTGGGTGACTAAACATAAAAGGAGCTGAGGGGTGTTTGGGTGACCGCGTGGAGATTGATGGTGGATGACAGACAAAGGGATGTGCAGACAGACAGCGGACGAGCGAGAGCGCTGGATGTGACAAACGGGCAGGAAGGTTTGGGGGGGGTGGGGGAGAAGATGCCTGTACAGCCCAGGGGAAACAGGCCTCATCTTGACATATGCTCCGGAGTGAAATGAAGATTGGCACGACCTGCTAATCCGAGCTGTCACGGCTCATGACGGCTGCGGACGCTCACCTGTCACGCCGCTCTAAGCCTGGAGGACGAGCTGCCACCAGGATAGGTCAAAGATCGAGATTCATTTTCTCTCGCCGAGTGCATTCAAACTGAGCACCTCCATCTGTCACTTTACCTGTAAAAAAAAAACAAAAAACAGCATATTTACATGGATGGAGTTCAGCATTTTCTCTCTTTGTTGCTATAAACAACACAACCCCGGACAGGTTTTTTGGCAACTTTTGATTTTCCTTCTCTTTTTTCTCTCCCTCGGAACCAGGAGCGATTTGTTATGTGGGGGAGGTCTGTCTTCCACTGCTTCAGACAGTGTTGTTCACTGGAACAAGATCTCCATTATGTTAAAGAGTTGTTTTGACACATCCTACGTTTCCATATTTTAATTGGTGACAGTAGCAAACTTAAAGAAAAGTGGCAAAGTTTGATCAATAGTAGGGAGTTCAGCTCAGACATGTGTAGGAGGAATGTGTACACAGCCGTGCACAGCCTCAATCATTCTTTTTTTTTGACAAATGAAAACTACGTTGGTAGGATGTGGCCTATGTATCCTCAAAGATTTGACATTCAAATGAGAATCTGTTGTCTATCGTGCTGTGCAGGGAATGTGGCTGAGGAGGAAGCGACCGCCATGTGATACATAACCAAAATTTCCTGTCTGGTGGATCCCTTCTGTACAAAATGTTCTCTTTTGTCAATCTTGTTCCAATAACCCAAAAATGTTTTTTTAAGGCAGACTATTCGCATCTGATCGTTTGATATCGTTATCTGCTTCCAATCCAACACTTACCTTACTTATTATATCAAGTCAAGTCAAATCAAGTCAACTTTTATTTATAAGCACATTTAAAAACAACCTCTGTTGTACCAAAGTGCTGTACACAGCTGTTGTACTATCAAGTACTGTACTATCAAGGATGGTTTGGATTACTTTTCAGATTTCCTTAAAAATGCAGATTGATCAATATTAATCATGTGATGCATAAAACAGTTACTGTTTTTTTAAAAAGAGGGGGAAAAAAGGATGTACCTCATTTCCTCTTTTCATAATGTGTCGTTTCATTTCAGATTTGCTTGATGTCCTTGACTTTTCTTCTCTCTGTGATCCATGGTGAGTGATCAGACGTCTGCATCTGTACTGACTAAAGCCTCTGAATTTAATTTACTTTAATTTAATGTAAATATGTGACTTTTTTTGTCCATACAGTAACCACTCTGTTGCCAAATTGGCTCATTCCTGTGTTTGCAGGGTCACGTGTTACCAAGCTCGATGTACTGTAGTTCATGGGCTAGGGGGTTAGGGGTTGAGCACACATCCACTGTTTTTACAGTGGCACAAAAAAGCTCCTAATAGCTCCACTATTGACTCACCAAAAATGTCCAATCACATGTAGTTACACTAACAGCCGAAACATCCCCTTTTAAAGCACTCCAACGTGCGTTTCCTCTTTGTGGAAATTGTGACCAAAGGTGATGCAGCTCAGGTTAACACAATTCAAATGGGGACAATGAGGGTCCAAAGGGGCTGAACTCTAAAAATAACATCAGCATTTGCTATGATCTCCCATCTGCTTTGTAAACTCCCAAATTCTGACAAAGGAGGACATTCAGCGATTGTAATGTGTTCCATGAATAACGAAATGCTGAACATTTTACCTCAAGGGGGATCATTATTCCACACTAATTCAGCATTTACAAATGCAACATTATAGGAATATTTTGTAATGAAGAAGTGTTTTGGTCAAAACAGAGCAGGACAGGTTATGCCCTTTTGACTTGAACACAAAAGGTTTACTGTAAACAAAAGTGAGCTGTTATATCTCACACTTGCAAATGATTGCCCCCTGAGCCAGACCCCTTCTTACAATATAAGTTCATTAAACTAGTTTAAATCATAGCATTAGCCCGAGAAAGTGGAGGTTTTGTGGAGCTTGGGCACTAATTGGAAGGTGCTGAGTGAGTAAACAGACAACGGCGCTACTGTCCGGCACTCTCGCACAACAATCTAGCTCTTGTTAAAGTGGGTCTGTTTTGTTGTGCGTGTGTGTGAGAGCAACTTCTTTGTAGCTATGCCACACTGCCCGACTCACAAGACTATTACTGTGACATATTCCGAGTGCATCTACAGGCCTCTCCACCCTGCGTGGCCAGACACATTCTCCACGTCTCTAGCCTCTGCCAGAAATACCCCACAGCTTTGTTTGAGACCGTCACAGGGATAAACAACACAGCTCTTTGTTCTTCTTGTAAAGTCTACTGTATTCCGTATAAATTCCTGCTTTTTGTGTTTTCTCCGCAGTATCAAGGTCTCTCACTCCCACACCTCCAGATCAGAGGATAGCCACATTGTACACTGATCCAAATTCCACTGGTAAGGCTTTCTGAACAAATGACACTTTTTTTTTTCTCTAACTGGGTTCCCATCCTTCTAAACTATATCTTATCTTATTGAAAAAGACGGGGGAATGGGTGTAACAGGAAGAAAATTGGAAAGCAGAGTCACCAGGGATGCTGATTTATCCCAGAAAACTCCTGCCGCAGAGATGACAGAGAGGAGCGCTGGGACCAACATCCCAGAGAACATCAGCAACACCACGTTACAAATGAAGACAACAGGTTGGCTAGTGTGATGGAGGAACAGTGTGTAACATCCTTTTTATGTAGATTTAAATGTGTTTTTGTTCCCCTCTAGCTTCCACTGGGAGGGCAACTAAAGCACCCACAAAGCTCATAAGTTCTTCAGGTAACAATCTTTTCTCACTAGTGTTGTAGTCAAGACCACACAAACCACTTTACCAAGACCACAGGGCACCAACAGAAATAGAGTTTTCTTTGTTAATGTAAATACATTTGACAATAACAAAAATGTCATCTACATGATTTTTATTTAAGCAGCACAATACAGCAAATCAAGAATGTATTTTTTGTTCATTTTCTAAAGAATAGTTGTTTTTCTGAATAAACCTGAATGCATTTTGCTTGGTGCATGGGCAACAATTTCCTCTCATTTAAAGCAGTTTAAGCGTTTTATGTTGCTATACCAAAATCAGATGTGAATTTGTCAGGTGAATGTGGATTCTAAGTTGACTGAAATTAGATGAACATATTTAATAAGAAGGCAGAGGCTGCAACTTGGGGGAAATAATCAATCTACAAATGACTGAAAGTTATTGGTTGTTGTGGAAAGCAATGCACAGTGGCAGTGGGGGTCTGCACCGCTTAGTCTGGATACAAAATCCAGAGTCCACTTAGTCCCACCCTAAGACAAGGGCGAATGAAAAGGCCTTAGACTTCAAGGCGAGACCAAGACCTTCAAAAAGTGGTCTTGAGATCGGTCTCAAGACCAAGACCAATTACTCAGCCAAACACATCTGAGCAGCAAGAGTTTTTCTGGTCACTAAAACATAGGAAAAAAATCTATCCCATTGAGGATCCTGGGGGCTTTAAAAAAATAATCACAAGGTTGTTAGAAAATGTTAAAGCTCCTTTACTCATTGAGCTCTACACAGTTGCGCTTTAACAGCACCGGGGAAAGAACAAGAAGCGAAAGAGACAGACGTGAAACAGAGGGCTGATAGGCTTTAAAAAGTGTCATCTTATATTTCCTCAGGGAGTCATTCCACTGAAATATTCAGAAATTCCATTAAAAATGGAGTTTAACTGAGGAATGCACCTGTAATCTAAGTATGGACTCGCTTGGCAAAGATAAAGAGAGATATATGATAAAAAATGAAATTATGTTTTTTTTTCATTCAAACCTGTGTGATATGAATACATCTCTTTATACAAGAGAGAGGAACGGCTTGGAGATTAAAAAGAGTCAGAGTAATGCTTTTCTTCCTGTTATTTTTTCTTTTTTTCTAAACATCCACAGTGACATCCTCCCCATCCACAACTAAGAAACCCTCCGAAAAAAGGACCCATCACACTGTTGCCGCGGGTAACTAAGAATTTTCCAACTCCATAGTCACCTTAAATGCCACAGGCGTTGCGATTTTGTTGTTATCTCATGGCAGACTGACAGTCACACAATTCCCTGTCTTCCAAACAAAACCCATGGCAGAGTGGGAGAACAGAGCACCCCGATTCCTCTCTTGCCAATAGATTAATGCTCGATTGTGCCGTATGCAAAAGAAGATAAGATATTTGTGTCCTCACACTGCGTTGACTTTTCATAGATAAGGTTTTGATACACCATCAACAGCGTGTCAGTGGGGCCAGTCGATCTGTCATGCCATCTCTGGCTGTTACGCCCCGGAATCTATGAGTCTTTTTCTTCCTGTAAAGGCTTCCTGTGTTCAAAACTTGATTCAGTACTTTTTCTTTCTACTTTGTTATAGATTGGGACAAAGATTTCTCCTATGGTAAGAAGCTCGTCCTGACTGTTTTTCTATAACCTCCTGTGTCTGCTGCTTTGGGTGCTTCAGTTCAATTGTGTTTCGCACAGATTACACGTCCCTGCGACAAGCTGGACTGGCTATTGCCGCAGCCCTCTTCATCATGGGCATCTCGGTCATTGGCTGTGAGTGTGACGTTTTAGAACCCCTTTACGTGTTTTCTGATTTCACAAAATTATACATATGCAACCCATTCATATTGCTTCGTGTTTTACTACAGGCGGAAAGGTCTGTCGACGGCCCAGGTGTCGCAAGAAGTCATCAAAGTAAGTGCTTGGGAGTTTTACAGTCATAATCTTTCATTTCATCCAATCTGGCTGATGTTTGAATTCTATATTGGTGCAGGATTAACACAAATATCCTGAATAATTTAAGATACTGAAAGCTGGCAGACAACCCTGATTTTTGAATAAATTACAGTTCATTGTGCATAAAAGGTAGCTGTTCTTATATCATGCTGTTGAGAGCAAATGAGTTGAGTAATTCATATCACAGGCTACAGGGTGATGTATGGCAAACAATCAGTCACTTCAGACATATAAATACCCGACAGAACGCTGACTAACATATCTGTGATGATTTATGGATCAAAAATGTTATGGTTAAGCTATTTGTTGGGTGAAACCGTGACAGACCGGCTACAACAAATGTGAATCGCATTCTTTGATATATTTATATTTAATAATTTTTTAATCCAATTTAATTTTTTTTTTTATGTTCTGTGTATTTTCCCAGGTCGTATCGAGTGGTCCAAGGTTGATGAAGGGAGCACAGGCAAAGTGTTAAAAGAACAGAGTTGCAAAAAAATCTTCACGACGTCCGTCACGAGAAAAACCCTCAAACCAGCACCTGGCAGCATGTGTGCCTGCGTGTGGGTGGTGGTGGGAGAATCCCTGTTTATGTGTGTGTGGTTTGACTGACTGTATGTTGCCTAGTAACACTGTCAAAGAAAAATGCTGAATAAACACTGAAAACATGAATCATGCTGACAAGTGAAAATGTGGAAGCATCGCCCCCCTTAATCTTTGTCAAATGTTATTTCTATACTTGGCAAAACTGCACTAAAAAAGTAAAGTGCTTATTTATCTTGGCAATTAATGAGGAGATGATTTATATTTCACTGAAACTATCAGCTCTGAAGCAGGCTTTTTTTTTTCCAATGACCTTTGCATTTTATAACTGATAACACAGCCATAGGCAGTGTCTCGCAGCCAGGATGATTATTAAAGGTTATGAAGAATAACCTCATAACATCCCATATTTGACAATCTTGCACTCATGTTTTATCAGGATCCAAGAATCGAGCGGAGCCACTTTTGCACACTTTTTTTTCTAACTCAAAGGGTTTCTAAACCTCTTAGTGGCTCTGTGGTTGTGAGTAAAGCCTCAGATTAAACAAGATCCACAAGCGCATTATCCTGACATTCATGTCATCACAAATGACGCTGAAAACAAATGAAGGGAAAAGCAGCAAATTTTAAAATGATTTAATGTCAAAATCAACACAATCCATTCTTCCATATAACTACATAATATACAGCATATTTTAATTGCTACCTGATCAAAATCAAGGAGACTGCAGCCCGTGCAAAGATAATTCATTTAGAATATATAGTTGTCCTGTGCAATTTTGCTTTATTTTGATATAATTTGAAGTATAATATCAATTAAGACATTCCATTCATTGGGATATATGTGATACATTAAATTGACATTACAATATGAACATGACTGTTGAAAATTTAGTCCAAATTTCAACTTTTTTTGCTGCAGGAAAGTACAAAAACTACAAATATTTTACATAAATGGGACACATAACCAATACCCACCAGCCATTTTTATACACAATTTATAAGTGAGTACAGCAATTACCCCTTTAACACAACCTTTTAACAATTGTTATATTGTAGGAATGACAATTCCTAATAGGAATGTAAGGAATCAAAATAATAATGTATATTAGCAATATATTTGTAAATACATATATTATATTTGTAGCTGGAATAAATGAGTATGCTCAGACAATGCCAGTTCAAAAATAAATTTTCCATATGAAGATAAAAAAAGCTCAACAGCTACATATTTATTTCCATTTTGAGTAGTGTCATACAGCAGAGGTCTTCTGTGGGGAATGATACTTTGGTCACTGAACCAAGCTCTATATTCTTTCTGGATTTTTACATTTTAGGAGAGCTTTCAAACATAAGACCTGAAGAGACAAGCGGTATTCAAATGTTGCTGCATTCTGAAGCGATTACCCAACATAAACAAGGAATGGGTAAATAGATAAATGACACGGCGATAAAAAGTGAAATGTTTATGTGGCAATTTCTGTCCAATTGTTCCTTCTTTGAAATGATGAGTCATATTAAAGGCCAATCAGGCATTGCTACACATTTGAGAAAAAAAAACAAAAACAAAAAAAACTGTGTACACACAATGCTCGGATGTATGACCAAATGCACAAATATCACATTTACTGACTTTCTCAGTAACTCAATGCAATCTTATGAATTGGAATAAATTGGGCCGGGTCATTTTCACAACAGCTATAGGCACTGTGCACTTTGATGAGTGTGTATCCTCAGTTGTTTTTACTCTAAAGTTGTGCTGGATGGAAGCCAACCCCTGTTCCCAGTGGTGAGATCAGCCTCAACATTAGTGGCAGAGCAGAGGGAGATTCTGATTTGGTAGCTCCAGCTTTAACCCCATGTTGCCTGTCCCAGTGCTTGTCATGCTGAACAGAAGCACTCCTCGCCCATTAACCTATGCCACATTAACGCTCTCGCCTTTGTATATGAGCAAATAAGGCACCGTAACTTGTCTTGCTAGAACAAAAGCTCTCCTTCACAAACAAGCATGATTGTTCTCCATTTACGGTAAACAGGAACAGAGAAACTCTTACACTTTGTCTGAATAATAAAAAGGCGTTGTTGGTATTTTTGCCCAATCATCCACAACACTTTTTTTGTGACGTTTTTTTCCACACCTAGTCTCTCCCTTAACAGAGTGTGAGCCATTAACCTAACTCCGCAGCATATTTACAACCTGTAGGACTGTGAATGTTCAAATTAAATCCTTTCAAAACTAATAAAACAGGAGAAAGAAAACATCTCTATTCATGGCAGTTGATTATTTTTTGTCTGACAACAAGGTGTTCACACTGGCCATTTCCACTTGCTTATTTTTTTCACTCTGAAGTTGAAAAGAAGGGGAACAGGTTTTTATCTTCCTATTCCACAGCCTCCTGTCATTCTTAATAGGCCAGGAACAGAAGATGTCAGACAAGTGAATAGGGGAATGAAGTGTGCACTTGGCTGGCTTAGTGCGGATTAGCATGGTTTGTCTCACTCAACAACCATTTCACACAGACAGGTCTTTTCCACATGTACCAAATCAAACACAAATACAGTCTTGCTACATAGCTGGTGGGAATAATTTCTTTTTTTTCCAAGGTAGTAAAAAGGGGGTAGGTCTGGCTCTGCTAAATTATCCTTTTTAACAAAAGAAGCTTGAAGCCATATTCGCTGCCTTTGATTTGGATTCCTCAAATAGAATCCAATTAGAATGTTTGAATGTGTTCCAAGTGTCCCAGGCTATGTGGGGTGCAAACAGTAAGGACATAGAAATATAGATTAGCAGTGGCGTAAAAAAACCCCAAACCTATGCACAACACTTGTTGTATATAGGTTGAAAAAAGGTGTCACAGGAGTGATGAACTGAAAATGACAAGCAGGCTGCTGTGCAAAAAGTCAAAGTGTCCTGAGAGGGAGATGATATAGAGACTTGCATGTTGCTGTTCTCTTGCCTGTATGATACAGAACTGCTTCTTTGTCAGGAACTAGACTGTCCCTTTTTGGTCCTGCTCTGTGGGCACAGAGTAAATCCTGAAAAGAGAGGAACAAAAGACCATAAGAAGGGCATAGAAAGAAAGGGGAGAAAAAACAAACGGATGAGGTGAGACAGGGTAAACACAAAAATATGTCCTCCCCAAGATATTTTTTCGACTTCCTGCTCAACTCCTTTGCAGAAAAACACAAGGAACATCCTTGTGTCGGAAATGCTCGTCTGCCTCGTGCTGCAGTTGCTCTGACAGGTGCACAGTGACTGCATCACCTCAAAAACATAGCTCATCCCCAGGTGGGACTTATAAACCTGGCAAGGCACTGTTGATCCAACAAGCCAGAGGTTGCTGTGTGATTAAGCATCTTTTCAGCAGAGCGATCAGTCAGCACCAAACATTGCCAGAGCTGACTGCAGCCCCAGGAGGCAGCCAGTAATCCTGCGGAGGAATTTAACCCTTGCAGACTGACTCGGGCATCTGTTCGACAATGGCACAACTCCTGCTACTTAAAGATCTCGGGGGACTACTTTGAACTTGGTAACCCTACTGACACAACCTGCAAATTATGTATAACTGCACCCAAGGAACAAAAGAAAGTGATTACTCTGCAGAAAGCAGTCCCAGAACTAACTGCAGCGGAGTGTGGAAGGGGAGCCTCTCTGTTTAACTGGTTTAGGCTGTTCTGCTGTCTTGATCACTGTTGGCAGATTGTTGTCATGACGCCAAGATCGTGTAAACAGGGTTGTTGTATTTCAGAGTTGAGTTGTCTGCTCAGGTCTCAGTTCATCAGGCAAGCACTGGAACAGGTTATGTCTTGCCCCATTGGGTCATACAAGCCCAGTGGCACTCACTCTCTTAGGGCTATTGTTTGATGGTTTAGAATGGAAAGGGTTAGAGTTGGGGAGTGTTCAGTGGTGACGATGGAGAGCCTCGGGCTGCAATACTAATTGCTGAACAAGTCAAGACGGGCTCAAATGGGTGGGTGCCGTTTACGTTGTGCCACCCGAGTGTTTTTCCTCTGGTTTTAATGCTCCCTGATGTAGGGCAAATTGGCAAGGCGGAGAAAAAAGCTGTTACCCACCCGACTGGTTCTCTCACTTGCCGGCTGACTTTGCGTAAAAAACAGAGCGTGCACGTTTCTGTCACTAGTGACATGATACATGATGTACAGAGACGTTTCTCTCTGTTGTTGTTTACAATGAAGGTGAAGCAAAGTGAACCTTTTAAGACTCCTTAAAGTAGAAAAGGAAGAAAAAGTTGTATGTATCTATATTTTGCAAGTCAAGAAATGTGACCTTACCCTTGCTGCCTGTTGTGCATGTGGCGTCTTACTAACATTATGGCTGCAAGAGGAAGAGAAAAAAAAGAGAAAATGTCACAGCTGCATGGGAGAAAAGTTCATATTTGCCTAGGTATTAGAAGTTTTGCAAGGCACACAAGGTGATTTCAAACAAGCAATGAAGGGCTTTAGAGCAGTACATTTGTCAGCTGTGAGCATGAAACACCCACTACTACACATTTCCCCAAATATCTCAACAACACCCCAGACTTACCAACTATTGACGCAACTGAGAGCGTCAGCACAGTCACGGCCACGACAATGACAATCAGGGTGAACTGATCTACAAGACAAAAGTATCACATGTTGGCTTGAGGTGTAATAAACAGGCACTGAAAAAGCAGATGAAATAAAACAACAAAAACATATGAAACATTCTAAATTAAAGTGTATTTAATAGTGAAATACATTTACTGGCAATGTTGATATATTGCAGACACAATAAAATATTTCACCTGTTGATTCTTCTTCACCTGTAGTTTTACCTACGATTGTGCCACGCCCTCTTACATCCCCCTGCACTGTAGCTGCAAAAGAAATAGAAGGTGTCAAGCCAAACAACAAATGAAATTTAGCAAACACAAATATACACTGTGCAGCACCTTCATGAAATACCAAAAACACTTGTACTGCCAATGTGTTGATTGAGAATTGTAAATGGTTTTTTTGTTTTTTTCAACAGTGGAGTGAGGGGAAAAGTAAAAATACAACATTTCCAGATAAAGTAAGATTCTGAATTATTTTTCAAGCAAGTTTTAGTTAGCCTGGTCGTTATTTATTCTGTGTAGGGAAATGTTTACCTGGACAATAACAGTGTACGGTATCGAAAGAAAACGGTTAGAAATACAAGAAGTGTGCTAATTACTTTGCTTTAAGGGTGCCTGTAGCTTGACTTTGCCTCCAACTTAGACTAAGCTGAGCAAACGTGTTTGCCATACAAACAAATAACAGCAAATAAGAGTGCTCCGGGGGCTGAAATGTGTCAATATGTTCTTTGAGTCATTAAAAAAATAGCTGAGAAGGTGGAGCACATGGTTGATTGTGCAGGTAGTGAGAAGGTTGATGTCTCATCACAGAAACTGTAGCTCTTTGCTAGAACAGACTGGCTTTGCAGCTGCAGTCTAAACAGATCTGTGATTCCATCAAATGTCTATCAAAGTGAAGATGAGGAGTGACAGAGAGAGGCATGGAGAGACAATGAGAATGCCAATGGTGATTAGCTGACCGGCAGGCAGGACGGCAGAGATGTCAACATGTTCATTGGCCTTTCGGCAGAATCCACAGGGCCCCTACAGGGAGCTAATTGATTCCATTCAGTGCTTAATGGTTGGAAGGAGGGAGAGCCAAAAGGGGCCTAAGACCTTCACACATTTCACTGGACTAGAACACCCTATACACAATGTAGACTTACGGATAATAATTGTAGGGGCCACAACCTCCCCTGGACAGCTGCCATCACAATGCTTGTCAGAGTGAGAGGCAAAGACAAAACTAGAAATGCCTACTACCCTCCTACCCACTCTTAAGAACCAAGGTAATAAACTCACCTTCTTCCACAAATTCGTCCTCCTCCTCATCAGGAGCTGTGAAATAAAGTGAAGATAGTTGCTTGTAAAAAACAGCAAAAACACAGAGTTCCACTTCTGAAACAGTTAACACCTTTCATCTTTTGCAGCATTATCGATTTAAGGTTTTATGAAGTCAATTTCGGGCTAAACGGTCAGAGAGTGGAAGAATGAAACCATAAACAAAAAAAATCAATACTGCACATACCAAAAACATATGAAAAATCAAAACTTGTAAGGAATTAGAAAACCGAATGCAATCAAGACTGAGAGATAATAACAAGTCTAAATGTGGAAAGCCGTTGAGAGGAGGTGGGAGAACAAAGCTAAGCTATTTCATGAAATTTTGCAGCTGATCTAGAGAAAAAACAAAGTTGATGAGCACTCGGGAGAGCATTACTGTTCATGTCCTTGTCTTCTGGTCTAATTGACATAAATTCACCACTTAGTGTCAACAGACATGCACGGTGCAAGCCTTGGCATGTGCTTTTACATCTTACGTGGCCTCGAGGATACTACACCCACCCCGCGACAATAAGAGTGGAACTTACAAAACAAGACAAGGAATGTAGAAACACAAACACATGAAATAAGACCCTTTAAACACAAAAACAATTCTTGCGTATTAATGCGAGTTCTAATGCTATGAATTTACTGTAATTTCTTACATCTATTATGTCATAGTTTTTAATTGCTAAAAATAAGCCTCCCATTTCTCTTTGTGTTACAGATAAAAGATTTATGACATACCATCAGCTGATCCTTCAAAGTTCTTTGACAAAGCTGTAAAAAGGGGGGAGAGTAGAAGGCTACATTAATTCACAATACACTTTCAAAAAGGATAATATATGACCCATTTTTGCTCCGGAACACTGCAACATTTAGAGGAACATTACATTGAATGCAACCTCCAAGAGATGCAGACTACAGTACATAAAATTTCTGGTATGCTGCACTTGTGTATTTTAAGTGTATTTGGTGGTTTAATTTCCTGGAAACTCTGAGAATATTAATGTTTTCTTATATCTTAGACACAGTCTCTCTCACTGTCGCATTGAAGCTTTGATGTGGTTGAATAATTCAAAAGCGGGTGCATACATCAGTCCTGGTGCGCACAGGACAAACACTGCGCATATGTAGGTTGGTGAGGAAAACATGCCGGCACATCCAGGGAGGCATGGAGCATGATTAGATGTTTATCAACAGAGAGCGACGCAGAGAGGAGAAACATACCAATAGCAGCTGGCAGCAGCAGACACAGGAACAGAAATCGCATCATCTTCAAATGCTGCTGTGGAGAGAGATACCAAGTTAAAAATATCTGCCATAATATTCACTCATTGATGTGTGTGAAATCTTGGGGTTTTGCCTTAGAGAGAGAGTGTGACGGAAAGTGCCGATGCTGTCTATTATTACTATTCCGTACCTTGCATTTCAGGATCACATACAACAAGTCAGGGGGAAAAAAAATTCCCAGTCTAACAGGTCTTGTACTGTTGTAACTGGTCTAGCACCACACACGCAAATCTAGATTGTAACCTGAGGTCTTGGCGGGCAAGAGGGTCAGCAAATGACAACCACATTTTCCACAATGCTCAGCGAAAAAAAATAAAAAAAGACTTCTAAAAAAAACTCTCACAGTCAATTGATAGCAAGTGTCTATTCAACATTTTCCCCTTCTTATGCAAAGCCTGCATGCCAGAGTTGGGCATCGAAAAAAGGTTTCTAATCACTTCCAAGTTTACAGTAAAAAACTGAATTTTACTGTATCTCGCCACCTCCTAAGTTGTCACAGCAAACATCAGCTGTATTTTTCGTAATGTGCTTATTCCTTATTAAGGGAGAAATGTCACAACTTCCTGGTGGCACAAGGCCCAAAATGACCCACCTCTGCCACTGCTAAATGGATGTGAAACGCAGATGTTTCTGGCCAGCCAAACAAAGACACAGCTGTATCTGACACAATGCAACGGAGGATATTTTTGAAATCGGAACACATGGAAATGACCTCTCCTCCAGTTGAAGTCCCGGTTGAAGCCTCAACACGTGTGACGTTTAGCGGGACATTGAGGTTTGCATGGGACCAGGAACCAATACTCCGTCATTCGGCGATACAGTGAGCAGAAGGAACTCTGCCAATGACCTTTGTGCCAAATGTTGTACTGTGGGCGCCTTGTCATTGTTAGCCATAGCCATTGTGTTGTTGTTTCCTTCATAGTTGATGTGGAAAGAGCCGTGTGTGACCCCCATTGTTAAGGTGCATATTATTAAATTGGGCACTGAGGGACAACGACAAGCATCTACACATCCATCATAGAGGCCCAAACAGCAGTCAAACCAGTCATGGGTCTCTACTCTATGGCACGATTTGAGGAAGTGGATTATGCTCAACATGTAATGGTTACTTTCACTACCCTAAAACGTATAAAGCAGGTGAAAAAAGTTGTAATCATCCGTTCAATCTTTCAATAAGGTTTTTTGAAAAATACCTGGACATCAGCAAATCAGGGCATAGACTCTAATCTCATAGAGAGATTTTGCCACGGTCGTCTACAAAATTTCATGTGAGACAAATGTCCACCCTGTAGGGCTGCACAGCAATGAGCGCGCCGCGGTCCACAACAAGATTATCTTCATGCTAAATTAGCAGAACAGTCTCGAGAACTATTTTGGTTTTCTATTGGAAAGAGATGTTAATCACACAACTGAGGCTGATTGGAAGGGGGGGTGCAGTGTGGGCTGTTCTGGCCTCTTGAATAGCTGCGGGAAATCTCCAAACGCAAACAACCTAAGAAGCAGCAAATAAAAACCCCTTCTGTATCCAATTTGCTTTTCAGAGTCGCTTAGGGTGAAATAATAAGCTGATCCAATTTAGAAATATTTATCAACCCAGTCCACTGCCTCTGCATCAAAATGGCTCCTGACGCCTGTATCATTTTTCAAATTGGGTAATATATTCTTGTACATTTGAATGCTGATTGAATTTGCTCTTTAATACCAGATAGTATTTGCAACATATAATAAGCAGTGGCTTGCTTATAAAGTAGACGTGCCAGCAGCCTTCGGGATAGAGATGCAAAGATGATAGAAGCTAAATGTGGAAGCCTACAAATCATGAAGCTGGGGAGCCGTGCTACAGGAAAGATACTGCAATGCTGCTTTAGGGCGAATAAATCTTGTGTTGATTCATGTTCCCCAATGCAGTTGAACCTTATACCTGTCTGCCCAGCCCACAAAATACACAATTCCTGTTTACCAAGTTTAATTCTGACACTTTCCACTCTTTCCAACCGACACATTGCAATCTGTACCAATAAAATACACACACAACCCGTGGTTGGATGCATAAACAGAACGATACTCAGACTATCCGTTTCTTATCTGCTCACACTGATAACAGCCCTGTGCTCAGCTGCTGTGCACTGCTGACAAGTCGTTGACACCAGCGATAAAAATCCCTAATGTGGGTACATATCAGAATTACTGTTGCTGAGAGACCTCCTATGAAAACAAATGCAAAGTGTAGAGCGCGGGAAGAAAGAAAAGGAAAAACTTTTCATGATTATTGTTAAGATGTGTCAAAGCCACAAACATACCGACTCCTCGCAAAAAGAAAGAGCACAACATCAAAGAAAAAAAGCATAGAGATACATTTTTGTTATTGTTCATTGTCATTCAATTCTCTAAAACGGGTAACTTACTCTGCCTCAGTGAAGAGCAAAAATGTTCTTATTGAAATGTTGAATGTTTATTCAGTTCGCCAACTCAGCTGAAGGCTGAGTTTGATTATCCATGAGTTTGATGCAAATATATATAAAATATATACAGACATTAAGACTACGCTATGCCACTGTACTATAAAAAAGTAACAATGAAGTAGAAAAAAAGCAAGAATTACACTACCTCAGTTCATGCTATGGATGTGAGTGAGAGATCCGTCATCAATGCTCAGTGAGTCTTATAACTGAGCTGCACATATGTGGTGTGCAGATGACTTGTTGAGCAGCTAAGAGGATATGATGATAGCAGTATATCCTGTCCTGCCCCCTTCCCCTTGTCTCTCTCTCCTGGCATGTGAGTGTACATAACCTGTGTACATTCAGAAAGGAATGGACAGGATTCCACGGGTGTAACAAAAAACGATGGCCCTTTTCAACCATGACTAAAAAAAGGGGGGAGGTGGAGGGGGGGGAAAGAGAAAAAAAAAACAACACATCAGCAGCCAGACTGAGGACGTGCAGACCTCTGGGCACGTACACCTCAGGATTACTTCACTTTTATCAGATGGAGACAAAGCTGTTGTTCTGTGTTTTGTTAACAGCAGTATCACTGGATCCATCCCAGTCACATTGAGCGTTTTCAGCTGCGATGCTGCCTCACAGTCCCCCTGAGAAATAAGAAGCTGTTTTTTTTGGG
>CAESWR010000149.1:674802-704511 GCA_903171835.1 Mullus surmuletus | reverse complement strand
GCACCAAAGCGCTTTTAGTGTGGGGGGGGGACTTTCTGAGAAGTGCAACTATGAATATATGTCGGACTTTTTTTCTTAGTCACACAACGACTGAAAATAAGAGCACATTTCAACCATGCATATTAAAATCCTAATTGATTTGGTTTGTTTTGCTTGTTAGCATAATGCAGTTCAGCTGGCGTCCTGGTGACGTCAGCAAGCCATCAGGCGCAGGTGCACTAATGGCCACTTCACCCTCCTCTCGCCGCTCGCTGGAGGTGTGCGGCCCCTCTTTGTCTCCACAGGAATGATCCTGCTCTAACTATTCCGCCAAAGCCAGTAAAGTTGCCTCCACTTTCCCCGTTTGAGGACAGAAATGCAGTTTGTGCTGCTGTTTCAGGTCCTCCTGGGACTCTGTGAGTGCTTTACGGGTTCTTGGACGAGCAGTGGGTGTTGAGTTGTGAATCAAATGTCGTTTTTGCACAGTAATTACAACGTGACATGACTAGTTTGCAGTATTGAATGAAAAGTATCCCTCACGCTACCTGGCTTTGTCTCTGTGACTGCTGCACATTTGCATTAGACTTTGGTTATTTCTCTTTGACTTGCAGCTCAGAGCAATGCTCCCTGCCAGCTGTTTGTGCAGTTTGGACTGATGAGTGGAGGCATGGCTGTGTCTCAGCCCCAGAAACTACACTCTGCATTTTACCTTTTAGTATCAATCGTCTTGACTGAAAAGTATCAGGTTATCACAAAATCATACACGATTTCACTTTACTGTGTAATAATTTTTCATTTGCTACTCATACATGCCTATCTGACAGATAGAGTTTGAAGTAAACAAAAGCTTTTGCTAGTAACCTCATGGCAATACAAAATATTGGCTAAGAAAAGATGAACTTACATGTAGTGTTGTCGTTCAGGGTTGTATCTATACACTGCTGGTATGTTGCTCCCGCACCAAGATCCTTGTTATCATGGAAACTGCCAGAGTGAGTCTGTGTAATACAGGTGTACTCTGTCAGGAACTAGGAAGGATGTTCTTGATTGGCTGCTGAGCTTGTTGAAATCTGACACCACAAGTCTTATCTCTGCTACACAACTAGACTCAGCATACGTACTTGCAAATAATAACCTGGCTCACAGAGGGTAGCATTTTTGTTAAAGAAAGCATATAAGATCAACTGTCAAAATAGTTAGTCTTGAATAAACCCGGGTTAAGTGCATTTCTCAATATAGGACCAAAATTAAAATTTAATGTTCAATTCTCATGAAGTTGATCGGGGGCTTGTTTTCTCATGTTTACCCCTCACACAATGAACTGGCCCACAATGCTAGTTTACAACCATCACAGCCACCAGTATTTGGACTTCATTCATTGTGAAGAAAGCAGCTTTGAGCAGCGTGTCATTCTCTTTGCTAAGCAATCAAAGACTTTTAGCCTTCCCTCTTATGTTGTAATAGCCAGCTTTCATTCTTTACTTCTTCAGTGTGAACTTCAAATGGCCTGTTTCCGTTCTGCTCTTATTCCGCAACCAGAATGCAAGTGAGCATCACCTTCTGCTTGATGTGCTCTGCTGGGGGACCCACTATTATCCAGTGACCCCAAACGTTCTCAACCGGAATTCCAACTAGATTATGGTCACTGCAGGCCAGGTGACATCAGTGGGACATCATCAATGTCTTCTGTGTGGTCTTTAATAACAATCTATACCCTATGGGAGTGGTTCTCAAATTGCATCAAATGGCATTGCAAAGTGTTAATCTCCAGAGTAATCTCAGCATCTGTGGGTCAGTGTTAAACTTCCATAAAGCTGTGAGTGTTGTGTTGGATTTTACCTGCTCCAAACGCATATCTGGCGATTTGCTTATGGATTTACTGAGCTATAACCAGTCTCATCTGAGTTTTGCTTGTTATCCCTCCTTTA
This sequence comes from Mullus surmuletus, assembly GCA_903171835.1. NCBI lineage: Eukaryota > Metazoa > Chordata > Actinopteri > Syngnathiformes > Mullidae > Mullus > Mullus surmuletus. The sequence goes on along the minus strand of CAESWR010000149.1, from coordinate 702,604 downwards.
GTAAACACAGCAATGAGTTTCAGTTTTGTGTTGGCAATCACAAGGGTCAATGCTGCTATGAATGTCATCATTAGTACTGGCAGGGACCATGTGTCTCTTTTTGGTGGTGTAGTGAAGGTCATTCCAGTTATGAACTCCAAACTCCCATCACTAGTGACAGCCCCTCTTAGCTTATGTACTTCAGACATGACAAGAGTGGTGTTCTACCATAAGCGTGCTGCTCTCTGTCACTGTTTACTACATCCACGCCTGAGCCAAGTTGTATGAGTGAGCATGATAACCGAACAGAAGATTTCAAGTTTAACTATCTAACTACCGACCTCGGTCCAGTTGTCATTGTGTTGTTTTTCTTTTTTTGTTTGTTTTTCATGTTAAATTTTGTATGTTTTGCACCTTTTTTAAAATACAAATGTACTCATATTCTGTTTTCTGCCTCTCTATTTATAGCTTCCTCTGACAAACTGCTCTATGGCCACGAACAGGATTATTTTCTCGCAGATGCAGAATCAAACAGCTCATTGAAAACTAAATCATGTTCTGCATGGAGTGACTCTTACTACCGGACTTTTGATGGAAGAGATTTTGTCCTGCTGGGAAACTGTAACTACACCTTTGTCCAGACCACCTGTCCAGGATTAAATGCTTCTGTTCCACTACAGATTAAAATAGCAAGAGCATATTTAAACAGTGCCACTGTATCCACCATCCACACAGTACAGATAAGCATCCAAGATTTGACTATCTCCATTGTTAAAGAAGAAAAGAATTATGTTAGGGTAAGCGTATTTAACTTCTTTAAAGTAATACTTTAAAAATAAATATGTTATTTATGTGTTTGTATACACAAAGGTTGATGGACAAAAGAGGAACCTGCCACTATCCCTCCAGAATGGGTCCCTAAACCTTTATCCAAGTGGCTCTAATGTCATCTTGGAAACTTCCATTGGCCTGACTCTCTTGTACGACTGGGTTCACCATCTCCAGGTTGAAGTTGGTATGGAGCTATATGGAGCTGTGTGTGGTCTGTGTGGGGACGCTACAGACAGCACCTCAGGTGGCAGCTTCGTCTCTAATGGCACTGAGACTGTGGATTTTACCCTCCCATGGGTTTTGAGTAGTGGCACAGAATCATGTATTGAGGACTGTGTTGGTTCCTCATGTTCACTGTGTACCCAAAGCCAAACCACAACATATCCTGATATTAAAGGAAACTCATTTGGCACCAACTGCTCTCTACTCAACAGAAATGATGGACCTTTTGCAGACTGCCATGCATACGTTGAGCCTGCCCCCTTCATGCGTAGTTGTGTGAACCAGCAGTGTATTGGTGAAGCTGCCTCTTCTTTGTGCAAAGTCCTGATGGCCTATGCCAACATTTGCCAGATGTTTGGGGCTGGAGTCCAGTACTGGAGATCCATCATAAAGTGCTGTGAGTTGTTATTTATATTGTAGTTGATGTGTTGAAAAATGTTTGTTTGAAAACCTAAGTATGTTCTACTTTTCTAGCTATGACATGTCCTATTAATAGCCACTATGATATCTGTGGTTCTGCCTGCCCCGCAACCTGTGGTAACCCAGTGGCCAATCATAAATGCTCCTTGCCATGTGTGGAATCATGCCAGTGCAACAAGGGATATCTGCTGAGTGGTGGGAAATGTGTAGCACATACCAACTGTGGTTGTTCTCACAACGGCTCCTACTATCATCCCAAGGAGAGTTTTTGGATCGGCCAGCATTGTCAAGAGAAATGTGTTTGCCAGCCACACTATAAGAAGGTTGTATGCGCTGTGTCTCGTTGCCGGGCTGGCGAAGTTTGCAAGGTTTTAAATGGAGTGCTGGGGTGCTACATGGATGAGCCTGGGCTTTGCATAGCCAAAGGAAATCGCCATTATACCACTTTTGATGGACAAAACTTTGACATCCATGGAAACTGTAGTTACTTACTCACATCTCATTGTCCAACGTGGGGTGACCTCGATGACTTCACTGTGGAAGTTCAGAACCAGATCAATGAAGCTACTAATATTTCCTCGTGGCATGTTAAAATCATGGTCTCTGGCTACTTCATTGTGGTGTCATATGAATGGAATAACAGGGTTAAGGTTTGTTAATTTATTCAACAATTCATAGGTTTCTGTATGTTATTATGTAATTATGAATTCTCTGTTTTTATTTTTTATTTTATTTTTTTAGGTAAATGGCATGCTTCTGCGTCTTCCATTAGTTTTGCGCAAGGGCAAAGTAAAGCTCTACATGGCTGGACTTGCAATATGTGTAGAGACCGACTTTGGCGTTGTTGTCACGTACAGCTCTGACATCCTGACTGTCCAAATGCCCAGAATTTTTTCTGGTAATCTCTGTGGTTTGTGTGGGAACTTCATTGGTAATCCAGATGATGACCCAATGCAAGACATTGAAACTAATATATCTCAAGCTGTCAGACAGTGGAGAGTCAACAGTGAATGCTTGGATGTGCCTACAAACACCCTAAGTTGCGATCCATAAGAAATGGCTCTTTATCAGGGGAATGACTTCTGTGGAAGGCTACTGGATCCTGATGGAGCATTCCAGAGCTGCCACAAAGCAGTACATCCCCAGACTTTTTATGACAACTGTATATATGACCTTTGCAATGATCACAAGACACTTTGTCAGAGTTTGTCAAGATACGTTGCAATATGTCAGGAAAAGGGATCTATAGTTGATGAATGGAGAGTTTCCAACTTCTGTGGTAAGTAATCACAAATCTTAAACCACACTTGGGTGATAATATGCTATTTCTGTTTATTCTGAAATAGCTTACATTTATAATCCTTTTCTTCCTTAGCCCTCTCTTGCCCAAACAACAGTGAATACCAGCTTTGTTCCCAGCACCAATCTGACTGTGTAGAAACACCCCATCCTCTGGCAGTGAAGTGCAAAGAAGGTTGTTTTTCCACAGTGGCGGACAGTGCATACCAAACTCTGAGTGTGGCTGCATTTATAATGACGTTTACTATGAAATCCACGAGACCTTTCATCCCGATAAGGACTGTCAACTCTACTGTGTCTGCATAGGCCACAATCAACTACAGTGTAATGAGTACATGTGTCCAATTGGAACAAACTGTATCATCCAAGATGGTGTACGAGCATGTCATGCATCAGAACCTCTTCTTTGTAGAGTCATGGGTGGCAGACATTTTAGAAGCTATGATGCCCAAACCTTTGATTTTAACATGGGAAGGTGCCGTTATGTGTTATCTCGAACATGTGGCGATGGGTCTGGACCTACTGTTGTTGTTCAGAAAGATCAGGTGGACTTTAGGGTTTATGGAGTGACCATATCATTAGAGATGGAACATTTGGAAAAGATAAAGGTAAGAATTTGCACATTTAAAGAATATCTCGATATGCTTTGATTTGTAACTTTTAATTTTTTATGTTATAGGTAAATGGAGTTCTGTGGCGTCTTCCTATTCAGTTGGATCACATAGCTGTAATAAATTCTGGCTCACCAACTCGAGTAGTTGTCGACACTGGAGTTATTGTCACTTATGGATGGCCTAAGCTGATACAAATAGAGATTCCAGCATCTAGTAGCAAAATGTGTCGCCTCTGTGGGAGCACCACTGCTGTTACTGCAGGAAATGGCCTAAATGCCAGCCCCACAAATTACTCCATGCTGACCTCTTCCTGGTCACTTTCACCACCTGGAGAAAACTGCAATGTAAAATGTGACCAATGCACTGGATGCAACTCCACCATGGCTGCTGAATTTGCATCTCATGGTTTCTGTGGTGTGCTGCTTGCACCTGTTGGGCCATTTAACAATTGTCACACCACTGTGGACCCAGAGCCATATTTTCAGCACTGTGTGAATGAGTTGTGTATGTCTAATAATAAACAGTCACTATGCGACATCTTGAGAGAGTACACATTCGCATGCCAGGATGCAGGAGCTGGGGTCAAACCATGGAGGGGAGACAAGTGCTGTGAGTTATAGGCTTATCTGCATTATTACATGTTCACCAGTCTTATCCTGTTCATGTAAATCCCATAGATACACATATGTGCATCAGATATCTATGCAACAGTGGTTAGCTGTAAATGAGTTTGCCTGATTGATTTCCAAACTCTGCTGTTCTCTTCCTCTGACAGTTTTCTCCTGCCCTGAACACTCGCACTACAATGTGTGTGTTAATTCATGTGCTGAGTCGTGTGGTGTTTTATCTGATATTCCCTGCCCATGGTCCTGTTATGAAGGATGCCAGTGCGATTCTGGATACATGCACAGTGGAAATGGCTGTGTCAGAGCCAAGCAATGTGGTTGCTTTTACAATGGGCACTACTATGAGGCAAGTAATTTTCTCTTTGATCACAATTCTGTCTTTCCTTAATCAACTTAAACTGAACATGGACCATGAGAAAATGTAAACATTTGCTTTCACTTTAGTGAACTAGTTTATAAGTGTGATGTTGATGCACTTAATGTTGCCAGAGTAGGTGCCCTCGTAAACCTTTTGCCACTGCCAAGCTAAACACGTGTCATGCACTCTTAAAAACACTAATGGCTTGGCTGAACCTGCATATGCCTCACCTCTACGTGTCACATGAGTAATCACAAAATCCTAAGCTTTTGTGTTAGTCTGTTGTTTGCTTGGTGTTTCAAGAACAGTTGGGTAACTCACACAGTGACTCACTGTTCTCTGTAGATTGGAGAGATATCATGGGCTGAGGGATGCTCTCAGCGGTGTAACTGCTCTGCTCCTGCCACTATGTGCTGTGAACCAGTCCCTTGCCCGGAGGGAGAGAGCTGCACCCTTAACGACACCTGGGGCTGTTCAGGGAAAGGTAAGCCCAGCTGGTTCTGCTGGGTTGGGTGACGTGAACTCCCGCTCACTCAGCTGCAACAACACTCATGGTTCCATTATCAAACTGAATATTTGTCTAGGCTCTTTGGCAACAATATATCCACCCTAAATTATTTTGTTTTTACGGTCTTGTCATTTTGCCTAAATTGTGGTTGAACACTGACCTCACTTTGAATAGTCCATTACAGTGCATACCTTATGTCTGTCTGGGAACTTCAGCATCATTCCACTTCACTGCTATTTTTCCAACTTCACAAACATGAAATGTGAGAAGGAAGAATATGTTGGTATCCACTATCACCAGTGACATACTGAATTAGTTACACAAATGACAAATTCACGTACAAATATATTTTTATGTGCAGTAATCTTGACATTTGACTTTTAGACCACCAGACATGAATATAGCCACTTAGTACAGCGCTGCTGCCTCAATACATCTGCTCATGTGATCTGTCTGGAAACTTGTATTAACTCATTTATTATTCTTTTCTCTTAGCAGTCATGTCCTGCCCAGTGAATAGCCACTATGAGTCCTGTGGTACAGCCTGCCCTCCCACCTGTGAGGCCCTGTTTAGTTTACTCCCCTGTACCCTCGCTTGTGTGGAGAGATGCCAGTGCAACCTGGGGTTTGTCCTGGATGGTGATATATGTGTCCCTTTGTCCCAATGTGGCTGCACTTACAACGCAAGTCATTACCAGACCAATGAGACTTTCTGGGCTGATGAGGCATGCACTGAACAATGTGTCTGTGACCCCCACACTCACCAGATACAGTGTTATTCGGCTTCTTGTGGCCTTGATGAATACTGTGATCTTCAAGCTGGCATCAGACGCTGTGTCATGAATCCCCAGAAGTCGTGTCTCTACACTGGTCGTCACATATTCACCTTTGACCAGCGTGGCTATGACTTCCATGGTACTTGTCAATACCAACTATTGGGCATTTGTGGGCAAAGACCAGACCTTGAAGCCATTGAGGTGCATGTGCAGACAGATGGACACCTACTCTCACCACTTCATGTCTTGGTCATTGTCAGTGGTAAACTCGTGGAATTGAACAACAAGAACACTGAATACATAGAGGTGAGTTTTATTTTTGCTTTGTTAACTAGATTTTAAATGGTATCAAATGAAATGCAAATGTGAATTTTGAAACAGCTTTGACCCATCCTGAGTTTGAAATGCAGTTTTGGCACCCCCTACAGGTTAATGGCGTTAGGAAGAACATGCCATATTTCCTCGGCCCAAATGCACTTGTGCACTCTTTGGGGCTTCATACTTACATCTACACAGATCATGGCTTTGTACTGAGTGTTGGCATGGAGGGAATAGTAAGCATTCATCTCTCTAGTAAATATGCTAATGCTACTTGTGGCTTATGTGGTAACTTCAACTCAGATCCTGCTGATGAACTCTCAGTAAATGGCACAAAACAGAATGTTGACCCTGAATATTTTGGAAAAGCATGGAGAAGTGGACAGAATCCTCGGTGTGTGGAGGGCTGTCTAGGTGGAAGTTGTCCAAAATGTTCATCAGACCATTTGGCCCGCTACTCTGACCTGGAGGCTTGCGGAAAGATTCTAGAAGGTAATGGACCATTCAGACACTGTCATGGCAAAGTGGACCCCTCCAGCTTTTACAAGCACTGCATCAGTGACCTGTGTCTTCATGGAGATCTCCAGCCTGCACTGTGTCGCTCCTTGGCACTCTATGCTGCTGTCTGCCATTCCCACAAGGTTACAGTTTATGCCTGGAGGAGCCCTGGTTTTTGCCGTGAGTGTGCTTCAGTCTTTTGTGCAAGTGAATTCAATTAATATCTACATCTGTGATTTTTCTGTTTGGAATCCAGAAATATTAAGCACAAATTACACTTGGAATTCGGCAGCAGATGTTGCACAGCCTTCTGTGTGGTACTGACTAGTTATTGATTACTTAACTTAAAAAAAAAATACAGTTGATTGGAATTTACATACAAAATATTCCTGTTTGTAGCTTATAATTAGCTTATATATATGCATGGATTGCATTCATGGTAAGCTGAAAAAAGTATAAATTTAAGTGTGCTTTGACTCATTTTGGTAATGAGGCCACAACCCCCGTGGCTGTTATACCACTAGATGGTACTAATGCATCACTGGTCAACCCTAACCTTTACAACATTTTCCCGCCATCCTGCCCTGAGTGACTGATGTCTCTCTGTGTGTCTATAGACAAGTCGTGTCCCTACAGTACCAGCTATAACACGAGTTCTGCTTCTGTTCACCTTTGCCTTGGCTAGAGGAATAACACATTCAAGTTGCCTCTGAACATTGGAGAGAACTGCCATTGTGATGCTGGTTTAGTTCACAGTGGCAGCCTCTGTGTCCATCCAGAAAAATGTGGCTGCTTTTACCATGGTGAATACCTCCGGGAAGGCCAGGAGGTGTCCACATGCCAACAGAGCTGTGTATGTCATTCAGGCGGACATTTGACTTGTCATGATGTCTCATGTAGGGAGGATGAGAAATGCAAGTTTATTAGGGGTGAACGAGGTTGTCATCCCATAGCAAGAGTAGCATACTGCTCTGTTGATGGATCCCAGTACAACACATTTGATGGACAGGCATTTGAATTTCATGGTTCATGTAACTACACTCTAGTAGAGACATGCTCTCCTAAGAAACTGAATGTGGAGCCAGTTTCGATCACCATAGAGGGCAACCACCACGCTGGCAGACAGATCCATCTGCAGGTCAATACAATGACTTTTAAAATGTCAGTGGAGTTTCCTGGAAAGATTCTGGTAATTCATGTCTGCAACATAATTCATCTTTTATTATACAATACCTAGAACTTTTTCTTGGCATATAAATGTTGGCTAATGAGGTGAATTATTTCTTGCAGGTAAATGGAGTTTATGAGAACCTCCCGTTCTCACAAAACAATATGACTGTATATCAGAAAAATGAGTGGAGAATCCTCCGAATTCACGAGTTTGTTGAAATCGTCTCTGATTTACGCAGCCACATACAGGTCAAGATTTTGGACATTTACCACAATACAACCTGTGGCCTTTGTGGGAACTACAATGATAAGCACTCAGATGACATGCAACTGCCTGATGGCACTATAACCTCTGATCCTAAAATCTTTGGGTTGTCATGGAAATTTTCTGACTCTAAATCATCCTGCAGTGACACCTGTGACAGCACATGCCAGCTTTGTCAGTCTCCTATGTCAGAGTATACATCTGATGTGTACTGTGACCTTGTCACGCAGCCAAGTGGACCATTCGCCTCTTGTCACCATTTAGTGTGCTCACAGAAATACTACGCACTCTGTCTGGAAAGTCTTTGTATGGCATCAGGGGGAAAATGGGCCCTGTGCAATGTCCTACTGGCATATGAGGCAGCATGTGAGAAGGCAGGAGCAATGGTTAACCTCTGGAGGAACATCACAGGCTGTGGTAAGCAACAGCCTAATGTGTTATTTTTCATTGGAGGTTCAATATAGAATTCTTACTGTTTGTTTTGGGTTTTTTATTTATTTTTTTATTTTATCTAGCTGATCAATGTCCTCAATTCAGCCACTACACCGAATGTGCCAGTGTTTGCTCGTCGCTGTGTTCCGGGATTAGCCGGATGGTTCAGTGTCCCACAGCTTGTCAGGAGGGTTGCCAGTGTGATGACCAACACTTTTATGATGGTCATGCTTGTGTACCAGCAGTGGAATGTGGTTGTGTACATGAAGGGAGGACATTTAAGGTAACATGATTAAATATGGTTTTATAGTGTAATTGGTAAATGATTTGAAGGGGGGAGAAGTGTTATGCAACATTTTAATTAGAAATCTTCTCTCAATGTTGTACCACCATTGTGACCATAAATGCTGTCCTTTTGTTGGCTTCTTTAATGTTTCTATTTTCAGGCCTCTGAAAGCAGACTTCTACAAAACTGTACAGTTAACTGCACCTGTGGGCCTCCTCTTGTCTGTGAGCAATACTCATGTCCCCCACTGCACAGTTGTATAATTTCAAATGGAACTGCTGGTTGCCACAAAGATGGTGTGTATAGATTTAATTGAAGCAATGTATTTTTAGATACACATTTTCTTGCTGGTGGTTTTATTACTTTGCACAGAATTAAAACTAAAATTACTTTTTTGCAGAGCACAACCTAGGTCCTTGTGTGGGTAAATGTGATGAATCGAAGAAATGTTCCCTGAGCAATGGTGTGCCTGTCTGTGTGAGCCGTCATGGTGTATGCTGGGCCTGGGGAAGTCAGCAATACTCCACATTCGATGGGCTTCGTTATGGCTTTGATGGCACCTGCACCTATCTGCTTGCAGGCAGCAAAGGAGCAGCATGTGGTCTAACACCTTTCATGGTCTCTGTGAAGAATGATGGCACAGAAACATTTGCCATGCAGGTGGTGACTGTACAAGTTTATGGGTTCATCATCAAGCTTGGCAGCAAGGACGGCATACATGTAAATTATGCCAATTTTCTGATTGACAGTTGGTACTCAGGTTTTGCTTATGTCTGGAATATGCTCCCCCAACCCCCCCATTTTTTTCTTTTCTTTTTTTTTTGCAGGTTAATGGTCAGTTGAATTATATTCCACTTACTCTGCTACGGGGTAAGATCAAGATTTCTTTCAGGGAAGACGAAGTTCTACTGAGGACGGACTTTGGTATGCAAGTAGTCTGTGACTGTAACGCCACAGTTATTGTGACACTGGACCGACACTATCAGGGTAATGTCTATGGGCTGTGTGGCAATTTCAATGGCAATCCACAAGATGAGTATTCTGGTTTCCCTCTCATTAAGACCAGTATTGAATTGGCTCAGGCTTATCTGCTCTTTGATGGGGACCATAATTGTTGTACTGGCTGTAATCAGAATCTGGACAAAATCGGCATACTTTCAGATTCACTCTCAGAGATCATACCTGGTCACAGGAGACAGTGTGAAGCACTCAAGGATCTGACTGGTCCATATGCCCACTGTCATCATCGAATGGATGCACACTCCTTATACCAACATTGTATCATGAATCTTATGAAAAATGGAGGGTCAAAAGTTGCTCTTAACAAGGCCTTGACTTTGTTTTCGATGATGTGTGAAGGACCCAACGATGATTACAACAGTGGGATATCAGTGGGTAAGTACGTGTAAAGTATGCAATATAAAATTGTACGAACATGCGTTACATTATGTCAATCCTAAGGGCGCAATGCATCAAATCATTTCAGGTGTGCACTGTCCACCATACAGTCACTACAAGACCTGTGGGTCCGCCTGTCCACCAACCTGTCAATTTAACAGTAATGGAAGGCTGTGTCCTAAAATCTGCATGTCGGGCTGCTTCTGTGATCCTGGTTTCATAATGAGTCCACGGGGCTGTGTGCTGCCCCACCAGTGTGGTTGCACAGACTCCAGAGGCAAATATCACAGCCTTAACTCAACTTTCTGGATCCCAGACAAATGTGGTCAAGTCTGTGTGTGTGGCCCATCTGAAGGAGCAGTTCACTGCAGCCCGTCCCAGTGCCCCAGGGGCATGGTCTGCAACAAGCTACATCGCAAGAGGATGTGTCAGCCTGTGAAACTACTGAACTGTACCGTTACCACTGGGTTGCATTTTACAACCTTTGATGGACATCGCTTTGATTTTAGGAGCAGTTGTGCATATTCATTAGTACATACCAATTCTGGTCTAATTGGGCTAACACCATTCAATATTACAATCTCTGATGCAAGTTGCCACAAAAGACTTTATCATAGTCAGACATCAACACTCTCAATTTATGGTTTGAAGGTAGCAGTGAGCAAAGAATACCCAGAGAAAGCTTTGGTGAGTACATTGAAGATTTGAAGGTTTTCAAAAATGTTACTCTTTCTCAAATGTATTTATTTTTTTTCATCCTCAGGTTGATGGACTCTATCGACCCTTACCATATTCTCACAAAACAGCCCATATAGATGTCTATCGCACAGCATCATCTCTCGTCATTCACGTTGATATGGGATTACAACTAATTGTCTATAAAACAGGCACCTTGATGATTTCCCTGCCCGACAGTTACAGCTTTTCTGTGGCTGGTCTTTGTGGGAATGCAAACGTCAACCCATATGATGACCTAATGATGTCAAATGATGAGCTTGCCTAAAATACACAAGAGTTTGCCCATAGCTGGAGGTTGGATGGGACGGAGGCCTGCAAATCCACTTATCTTTCCAGACTAAAGAACTGTCCACCAGAAGCAGAGAAGCTTTTTGAAGGCAGTGACTTTTATGGAATATTGCTTAATGAACTAGGGCCATTCGCAGATTGTGCTTCTGTCTTGAATCCCAAGCCATACTTCCACAACTGTGTAGCAGATTCCTGTTCTTAAGGAGGACACAATTCAGCACTCTGCAACTCCATTGCATCTTATGCTGCTGTCTGCCAAGCAGCTCAGCTGCCTATCAGACATTGGAGGAGTGACACATTCTGTGGTGAGTATTTGTATCATCACAGGACAATCAAAGAACCTCACATCTGATCATGGTTTGCCAATATCCATCCTCACTAACTTAAAACTTAACTTAAAACAGAGTCAACTGACTAATGTGAACATTTGAAGAAAATTCTGCATTTTAATTTGTCTATTTCCCTCTGGAATAAATTTTGCCAGATGTTGCTGAAATGCAATTGTATGTTCTACCTCAAAGAATTTAACACTTTAAACACCACCTTAAACCATATCTGTGACCATAAGCTGCAAGAAATATGAATTGAGCTTGTGAATGGAGAGAGATCATGTTGAATTTCAAGACAAATGTGCAGTTGGTGATCATATTTATTTCCACTCTGTCCATAGGTATTTTGTGCCCCAAGAACAGCAACTATGAATTGTGTGGACCTCAATGTCCTGATGTATGTGCTGGACTTTTCTCACCAGCATGTTATAGTGGAGGTTGTGAGGAGGGTTGCCAGTGTGACCCCGGCTTTGTTCTGAGTGATGGCGAGTGTGTGCTGATATCGGCTTGTGGCTGCATGCACAACGGGCAATATTATCCTGCTGGTTTGTACTACTCTGGGAAAACCTGCCAGAAGTGTAAATGTAAAGGCACAGGAACATGCAGTCCTTCACGTTGCAGGCCTATGCAGCGCCACTTTGTAAATGCTGACCTGGACCGGTATAGATCTTTTCACCATGGTGTGTGTGAAGTGTTTTCTGGGTTTGGCTACATTACCTTTGATGGTGTGCTTCTGCCTCACTATGGAGCTTGCACCTATTTGGTGTCACAGCTCTCTTCAAACGTAATGCATGACTATAATCTACTTCTTAGCTTTGAGAAAAATGGAATGGTTTCTGTTTTTACAATTAGTAGAGTTGTATTGCAGTTGCTCTCTGTTGAGGTGTCCATTGATCCAAAGGCTCTATGGAAAATACAAGTAAGTTCTGCCTTCTCCTAATTCTGTGTTGTGGAGTGAAAATGATTAACTACAAAGTGCTCTTTTGCCTTTCAGGTAAATGGAGAGAAATACAGTGTGCCATTTGACAACGGGATGCTTAAAGTGAACCAAGATGGCCACAGACTAGTAGTACTAGTACTAGGAGTACAACTTGAGATATCGGCAACACAGTACCTCAGGTTAACTGTTCCACAGGAATATAATAGTACAGCTTCGGGCCTTTGTGGAAATTTCAATGGGGACAGGCTTGATGACTTGGAACGGAGTAATGGTCAGCTTGCCAGAAGCTTTTCAGACTTTTTGCACAGCTGGACAGTTGGCCCAAGAGGCCATTGTACGGAGACTTGCGGGGAACAGTGTGATCAATGCAGCTTGCCCCCACAATCCATGATGGCCTGTAATATCCTGTTGGTCACAAGTATCGAATTCAGGACTTGCCGGAATAGTGGCGTGGACCACAATATTTACAGAAACATGTGCATCACAGCAGTTTGCAGTGGGGCGAAGCGCATGGAGGCTGCATGTCTGGCACTGGAAGCATATGCTGCAGCTTGTCAGGCTAAAGGAATAAATACAGGATCATGGAGAAGGAATACTCCCTGCTGTAAGTCAATAATTTGATCAGTTCAGTGTTAAAAATAAATAAATAAATCACAGTAAATCATTATTTAATTAATATTTGTGCCACCAGCCCTCAGGTGTCCTGATCGCAGCAGCACAAGTGAATGTGTTGACTCTGCCTCAAGCTCATGTTCTGCACTGCTTCAGACTTGGTCCCCACCAGCTGGCTGCTCAAGCGGCTGTCAGTGTCTGGATGGAAATGTGTTTGATGGGAAAGAGTGTGTGCCATACAGTCGGTGTGGGTGTGTTCTTCATGGTCGATATATCCAGGTAAATTTATACAAGCTTAATGATGTTTTTATTTTGTACAACAGTATTCAGAATGAAAGCAAATGCGTAAACCTGTACTACTGTATATGTTGTCTTTCTCCCTACTTAGCTTGATGAACAGCTGTACAGTGAGGATTGCACCCAGAGATGATGGTGTCACCCTCAGGGTGGCGTGCTGTGTGAAAATGCTGCTTGCAGCCCTGGGCAGCATTGTGCTCTCAGGAATGGTGCCTGGGGTTGTCATGATCCACAAGTCTGCAAACTGAAAGGCAGTTTACAGGTCACCACACTCGGTGGGCAACAGCTGAACTTGGAATCCAACTTCTCATACACGTTGATGTCTCTTTGTGATGAGACAAGTGACAAGTGGTTTCATGTCATCTCTTACTATGGACCCTGTGAAGAGAGCTCCACCAGGCTCACTACAGTGTTTACAATTCTTATGACAGGAACATCAATTGTCATCCAGAGAGGCACAGTGAAGGTGATTTAGGATTCTAATGAGCACTTACGGAAATCTATTCTCCTTTGTTTGTTTAAAGTATTCCACTGTTGCATTCTACAGGTGAATGGATTATTTGTGTCCCTCCCACATATTTTGCCATCAGGGGTGTCCCTGACATTAGGTGTGAACCTAGATAAGGAGGTCCTGGTGATAATGAGGAAAGATGTCCTAATGGAGACAGAGTTTGAGATTGAGATGGGCGTTACCAAGGCCACGCTCAAGGTTGCTCTCTGGTACTCAGGAAAATTGTGTGGTCTCTGTGGAAACATGAATGACCTCTACTCATACCAATCAGTCAAATCTTGGGTTCTTCCAGACTATGACAGCTGGTTAGTGAAACTGTTATTTAAGCATTATTACCGTTAGTGCAATTTTTAATTCAACCTCTCTTCTCTTTTCAGTGAGGACCAAATCAAGACTGTTTAATATCTCCAGTGTTGTTGAATTGTGTATCAAATACAAAACAAAATTTACCAAAAAAAGTGTTTTATTTTAACTTAAATTGATTGAATAATTCTGGCAGTACACTTGGCTTTATGCCCACATCCTTCTTAAAAATTAAGGCACACCCTTTATCTAAATCCACAAAATAAATTATAGTCTGATTAAGAAAATATCCAAAGCAAATTTATGACCCAAACTATATTTACTTTATCTATAAAGCATGTGATTGATGGCTCCATTATATTTGCTGTCTTTGGGTGATATGAAAAGCTAACAAACCACCCACAGAGTCCAACTGCTGCTAATCTACAGTAACTGTGTACAGACAAAGTGATATTCCCATGCAGTTATCCACATGTTGAGTTTAAAAGACATGCATCAATCAGGGGTCATGGCATTGAGGTGCAAAATCATTTAAAATAGAAATATGAATTATTGTTCACAATAGAAAGTGGAATGAACCTTTTGCACAACAAATTCAGTTCACTGCATACTTTTGTCCAACAACAACACATGATACTGCCATTATATTCCTGCACTAAATGTGTAGAAAAGTATAGTAAATTAGTCTTTCAATCCCCCTATGATCAAAAGCTTCTTTGACACAGTCATTGGCAATTCCTCGGCTGCTGTGATGCCAATACTGGGGTTTGAAAACAATGTTAGTACTGTTGAATGTACCTGGGCAAATACGTGACTACATTTGTCAATGTGACATAGGAAAAATGCTTTCCGGTAAAACATTTTCAAAGACTTCAAACATTCTAAAAGTTGTCATTATATAGATAGCATTTATCAGAACCCAGGCCTGTGTAGGAGTAGTTACTTTTAAATAACATCAGAGTTAGTTGGAATTTTGGTCTTATCACAGTCTTGCCTCTCCCACTCAACTGGATAATACTATTTGGTTACACCAAGACATACAATCAGAATATGGGACAAATGAAATAGACCTACATTTTCCAGGTGTTACACAAGAAGTGTTATTGGATTTTTTTTTTTCCACCTGGGTCATGCAGAACAAAAAAAAACGGTTAAGAATTTCTTTTCATTTAGCTCCTTGAAGAATGTCAGTAGTGATGGAATTAACATTGTCCCCAACATTCTTACAAACCATATATTACTGACTAATATTTCCACAGAAAGGTTCTCATGTACACCATACATGACCTAATTTACTCACTCCCACTTACACCGGCGGCTGAAACTGTCATGCAGGGTGCCACTGTACTCGTTCGGAGCAGTTCGGGGTTCACTGTCCTGCTCATGGGCATTTTGCGATGAACAATCAAGGCCAGGGGATCAAACCAGTAACCCTCCATTACAAGATGGCCATCCACTGAGCCATATTGCCCCCAAAATAATGCATCTTTTTAAGGCTAGGCACAAGATATTCCTCAATGACAGAATTTCCAAGTAACTGTGTGTGTTAGTAGGAGAAAGATGGATGATTCATTTGACGTACAAAGTGTGTTTGGACCTCACACCTATGTCAACATCGGACCTGCCAGTTGCTGCCAAGTTCTGCCTTAATTTGTTTTAGGAGAAGGGTATTGTCTTTTAAAGTCCTACCTGTTGAGCTCTGAGGCGTTTGATTGGTTGTGTTTTTGTTTCCAATATGATATATAAGGAGGAAACAGTAATAATTAAAACGTACATATGACTCCAGGCAGGTAAGTTGAGGGGAATCTGAGAAGATATTAAGTTGTTGTTTGATCAAATAAATGCATTTATATCATCTTTGTGCATTTATAA
Organism: Mullus surmuletus; assembly: GCA_903171835.1. NCBI lineage: Eukaryota > Metazoa > Chordata > Actinopteri > Syngnathiformes > Mullidae > Mullus > Mullus surmuletus. The sequence goes on along the minus strand of CAESWR010000149.1, from coordinate 686,714 downwards.
TTAGTGGATAATTTGGGAATCTTTTGTATTTACATAAGAATTCCTATCTTTCAGCCATGGGAACCCTGTTATTCCTTTTTGCTTTGGGGGCTTCACTCATTTGTAAGTAGAGCGACAATTTTTTTTTTAGATGATCCACTTGCCTGTCAATTTGTTTTGTCTATTAATGTTGTATAATATACTATAGTATATACAGTATAATCACTGTCATATTTGAAGTGAAATTGTTTGAACTAACATTAACAACCATTAACAATTGTCAAAATAAATTCAACAAGGTTTATCTTAATAGATCAAAGTGGCACTCCTCTAACCTTGACTCAGAGCCTTCATGTCAAACGATTATTAATTTTGAAGCAATTCATCCGTGTTTCAACTATATATTGTGTACCCCAACCAGGTGTTTGACTGAAGGACACAGAATGTTGAAAATGCCAGGAATGAGGAGTGCAGACACAGAGGATAGCCATCTAAATTGAAATTTGCTTTTGTTGGGGAGTAGCATTTGCCTTCAACTACTATTGAGCTGGAACTATTATACTGAATGGGTGAAACAGGAGTGTAATCCAAATCCCCCAGGCCTTGACTGAGCCCAGAAAAATGTCATTTCCACACTAAAGGCAGAGATATTGATAATATTTCCATTATGCAATTATATTGTCTGCACAAGTGATTTATTGAGTGCTGGTGAGAAGCAGTCAAGTGACTATTGCTCAGTCTAAATCTCTCACAATGGCCATCAAGAAAAAAGCAATCCGTCAATTATGGATTCATTCATCCCTACTTTGTAACTTGAAATTGTGGGGGGGTTTTTTTTGCTTCTTTGGCCCGTGTGTGCAATCCTATGAATCTAAAAGCCAGGTTTTGTATCACCAGTCTGTGAATTCTTTTGATTGCCCCAACAAAAATAGTCTCATGCGTTTCCGAATGCTTTTTTTCCTGGCATAGCTTCTTCTTTAGAGTTTTTGAAGAGCTCTTTTACACCTGAATACTTAATTTTATGCATGCTGAAAACGCATCATCTGGTATCTGTTGACATGTTTCTTTGCTTCCTTGCTCTCTCCAATCTGTCAGGTCAATTGAGTGCCGGATGGGCAGGGAGGGAGTTTGCCCTTTCATTCATGCAGAATTATGCTCCAAACTATGATAGTCCTCGCTTCCAGCTTTTCATCAGTGCCCTTAATGCCAACGCCAAAGTGACAGTGCGGGTGTCTCCTTTAAATTTCCTCCAAGAGAAAGCTCTAAATGCTGGGGAAGGGTTCACCATAAGTCTCCCCACCAGTGTTGAAATCTACGGCAGTCAGAAATCTCCCAACACAGTGCGCATTGAAGCCTCTGCTGATGTGACTGTGACATCCTTCAGCTACAAACTGTATACAGCAGACACCTCTGTGGTATATCCTACAACTGCATGGGGAACGGAATATTTTATTTTTACACCTGGCAAATCCCCATATGGCTCCTTTAAAGAGTTTGCCGTGACAAATGGTAAAGAAAGCAACAAAGTGGTGGTTTTTCCACAAGGGCCAATTAGGTTTCAGGGCCGTGTCTATGGAGGTGGCAGCAGAATGGTAATAGATCTTCAGCCCTATGAGAGTGTGCAGCTACAGAGCACATATGAGCTTTCTGGCACCAGAGTTGCTTCCCAGCACCCTGTCGCTGTTGTCACAGGTCATACTTGTACCTGGCGTTTCTCTAAATGTAACCATGTTTATGAGCAGCTGCTACCTGTGACCAGCTGGGGATCTAACTTCATAGTGCCTCCCATCAGCTTTCAGAAGCTATATGATAGCGTGTTTCTCCTGGCCTCTCAAGCCACCCAAGTCACCGTCCAGTATGGCAACCGTGAAGAAACGTTGAAGCTCAACAGGGCTCAGATAAAAGAGCTCCGTTACCACCACCCTGAAACATTGTTCATTCAAGCTGACCATGGTATCCAGGTCCTTTTACTTTTCAATGGTGTCCGAGGAAGCTGGTGGCAATTCTACGATCCATTCCTGATGACCATCGTGTCCACTGACCACTTCTGTTCGTCATACCATCTGGAGGCTCTGGACAAGTTTGAAAATCAAGCATTGATTGTGGCAAAGACCAACAGAATTGCAGGGCTGCATATGGATGGTGCAAACCTGCCCCGTGAAGTCCAGTGGAGTCACATTGCAGGGACAGATTACTCCTGGGCAGAAATGCCCATCAAAGTATCCCCTGGAAGCACCAGACACACCATTTCCAGTGGAAGTTCCCTATTTGCTCTCTACAGTATAGGCGTCAGCCAGATGAATGGCTATGGTGCCCCAGGACAGTGTATACAGCCAGGTAAGGTGCAGGTAGTTTTTCAAGGATTTTATAGCGCTTAACAATCCTCAACCAGTAGATTTCCCAAAAATGTATAAGAATCAAAATGTTATATGTAATGCAAAATACTTGTACGACGGGTATTAACTGGATGGTGTTTTCTGCCTTTTCAGAAAGTGGATCTTTGTCCTGTAGTAGTATCACCTGCAGTGCTAATGAAGTGTGTGAGATGAGGCAAGGGTATCCTTCCTGTGTCCCCAAGCCAGTCGAAAGAAAGCCTGGCACTTGCTGGGCCATGGGAGACCCCCATTACCGTACCTTTGACGGGCGGCACTACAATTTCATGGGTACTTGCACATATGTTATTACTAAAAACTGTGCAAAAGATGATCAGCTCCCAGATTTTGAGGTGCTTGCTCAAAATGAAAACAGAGGAAGTCTGAGGGTGTCATATGTGGCCCAAGTTATAGTGAAGGTGTATGACACCATCATCACTGTAGTTCGTTCAGAGACGGGTTATGTAAGGGTAAGGATTCTTTTCAAAATCTAACAATACCAGCAATTAGAATATAATATATATAATTTATAAAATGCTTTTATAATCTAATATCTACTTTTGTTTATTGCAGATTGACAACACTATGTGGGGATTGCCAGTGGTTTGGAAAAATAATTCAGTGGTTATGTTTCAGAGTGGATATAATGTGATTATTGAGAGTGATTTTGGTCTCACTGTCAGCTATGACTGGGAACACCGCCTGGTTGTCACTCTGTCCAGCAGCTATGCTGGTAAGACTTGTGGTCTCTGCGGCAACTTCAATGGCAACCCCAGCGATGATTTCACTATACCCTCAGGGACACAGACAGAGGGGGCTGTGGCCTTCGCAAGCAGCTGGAAGGTGCTGGGGTTAGATGCACTGTGTAGAGATGACTGTGTGGGTGGGTGTGATCGCTGTGAAGACGGCCTAATGAACAGGTGGGAGGGTGACTTGTTTTGTGGTCTCATCACTAGTATAGTGAATGGCCCATTCAGCAATTGTCATGCTACCATCAACCCCCAAGCATACCTGGAGAACTGTAAATATGATGTATGCATGGGAGGAGGTCTTCGACATTTCCTCTGCAGAGCATTGGCGTCTTACGCTGAAGCCTGCCAGAGTGCTGGGATCCAGGTGCAAGACTGGAGAAGGATGGCACGATGCCGTAAGTAGCATTGGCATTGATAATTAATAATAATAATAATTTAATTTTTTTCATACTTTAACACATTCTTCCCTTTCTTCTCTCCAAAGCACCTAAATGTCCAGCCAACAGCCACTATGAGCTTTGTGGTAGTTCTTGCCCAGCCACTTGCTCTGACCCTGATGCTCCCTCCAAATGCAAGCGCCCCTGTGTGGAAACCTGCACTTGTAATAATGGCTTTGTTCTGAGCGCAGGCCAGTGCGTGCGGGCCTCTCAGTGTGGCTGCACCTACGATGGTCGATACGTGCCTGCAGGAGAGTCATTTTGGGCCGATCGGAATTGTCAGAAGCTGTGCAGATGTGTCACAGGGAGCAAAAGTGTTGAATGCCAGGATAAAAGCTGTGTAGCGGGCCACCAGTGCAAAGTGGTTAATGGCATTAGGAAGTGTCAAGCCATCTCCCAAGCTACATGCCAGGCCAATGGCGACCCCCATTATGTGACCTTTGACAAGAGGAGGTTCAACTTCCAAGGCACGTGTGTGTACCAACTGGTTGCACTCTGCTCCAAGGACCAGGAGTTGGTGCCTTTTGAGGTGCTGGTGCAGAATGACCCCCGGGGCAGCAAGGTTGTTTCCTACACCAAGTTAGTCAAAATCAAAGTGTTCTCCTCCAGCATTGTCATAACCAAGACACACAAGGGCCTAATTTTGGTGAGACATGACCCTGAGGAATGAGTATTGGTCATCATATATGTTGTTTAAAATTCCCCTTTATAAATATGATGATGAACTCTCTTTCAGGTGAATAATGAGCTGGTCAATCTGCCTGTCTCCTTGGACGGAGGACACGTGTCAGTGTATAAGAGTGGATGGTATGCCGTGGTGACCACCAGCTTTGGCCTCAAAGTCTCTTTCAACTGGAATAGCGCTGTGTCTGTAACAGTGCCCAGCAGCTACATGGGAGCAATCTGTGGCCTCTGTGGCAACTACAATGGCAAACCTCAGGATGACTTGATTCCTAAAAATGGTGTCCAACCCGTCTCAGCAAAGGATTTTGGCAACAGCTGGAAAGTGGCTGATATTCCGGGCTGTGTTGAGGGCTGTAAAGGAGTGTGTCCTGACTGTGACATCACTGAGAAAGTTCAGTATGAAAAAGGGGATTTCTGTGGTATGTTAAGGGGTCCGGAAGGACCGTTCCGTGACTGCCATGCAAAGGTGGACCCTGCTGGATTCTTTGAAGACTGTGTGTATGATGTATGCCTGTATAAGGGCAGGAAGGATGTCTTGTGTCAGGCTATCACAGCTTACACTTCTGCCTGTCAGGCTGCAGGGGCTAAGGTATACAGCTGGAGAACGAAACAGTTCTGTGGTGAGTGTGTATTACCTATTTATTATTTATCATGTTATATGTTATGTGTAAAAAAAGTGATTTGTTCTTTTTTTTGTGATCATCCGCAAAGATCTAGGAATCCCTATACAAATATTTATTTCCTTTTTTTCAATAAATCAGTAACAAATCTGTTTATATTTGTACTTTTTCACACATCTTAAGAATTACATGTATAACTAGATAGGAATTTTATGTTCCACTACTGAGTCTTTGTTTACAATTAAGTATCAATTTCAAAATCAATATATGTTTTTCCCTTGTGAGCCCTGGGAGCTTCAGTGCTGTCATTTTAGATTAGTGCCGTAATTTAAATGTCTCTTCACTGCAGCTGTGAGGTGTCCGGCCAATAGCCACTACGAAATTTGTGGAAATGCTTGCCCAGCCACTTGCCAGAGCCTGTCCCCTCCTCAGGGTTGTCAAGGACTGTGTGAGGAGGGCTGTGCCTGTGACGAGGACCACATCCTCAGTGGAAATCAATGTGTTCCCTTCTCACAGTGTGGCTGTGTCTATGAAGACCGCTACTACCTTGTTGGCCAAGTGTTTTATCCCAATGGGAAATGTGAGGAGGAGTGCAAGTGTGCACAGGATGGAGAAGTAAGTATTTGGGGGGAAAAACAAAGAAAACTTGCCTGTATGTGAAATTTTTTGGACTGTTGACATGTTTTGTTGGTGTTTTCCAGATTGAGTGTCAGAAATTCTCATGTGGTCCCAATGAGAAGTGCAAAGTAGAGAATGGAATCCAAAAATGTCATCCCGTGGGAAAGGGTGTGTGCCACGCCCTCGGTGACCCGCATTACCGCTCTTTTGATGGGCGAACATTTGATTTCCAAGGCACCTGTACCTACACTCTCTCAAAGAGCTGTGGGTTGGAGGGCACCCACTTGGTGGCCTTCTCAGTCCAGGTGGAGAATGTGCAGTGGAATCGGATAATGAGCAACAAAGTGGTTTCTGTCACCAAGCTGGTTGCAGTGGAGGTTTACGGTTTCACGCTTACAATGCAGAACAACATGTTTGGAGTATTGGTGAGAAATCATAAAAATTGAGTTCTGTTGCATCATACAATGGCAGATTTGACTCACAAAACAAATAATTCTGGTAATGGGTAATTTTCCTCTTTCTTTCAGGTAAATGGGGTATTTAACTACCTCCCTTTGAATCTTAATGATGGAGCAGTACTTGTCTACCAAGAAGGCCTCCATTATGTAATTGAGACTAAATTTGGACTCCTTGTCACATATGACCTGGTCTATCATATCACAGTCACAGTACCTGGCAATTATCGCGGGAAGGTCTGTGGCCTTTGTGGCAACTTCAATGGTGAACAAAAAGATGACTTCCAGATGCCCAACCATCAGCTTGCAAGCAGTGTGAATAATTTCGGAAAATCATGGAAGGTCACAATTCCCAACATAGTGTGTGCAAATGGATGCAAAGGGGATTACTGTCCCAAATGTGACACTGCTCAGAAGGCTGTGTTTTCAAAGCCTGCTTACTGTGGTATTGTCACAGCACCTGGTGGTCCTTTCGCAGAATGCCACAGTAAACTTGATCCAGAGCCATATTTCAATGATTGTGTATTTGACGTGTGTGCTTCAAACGGTGATGGAAAGGTGCTGTGTGACAGCATAGCAGCTTATGCCTTCAACTGTCACATGGCAGGAGTGGACGTCAAAAACTGGAGGACAGCTTCATTCTGTCGTGAGTGACAAAGACCAGTTCGTCTTCCCTCTGAATCCACTACTTCCTCCAGTCTGTCATATTAATACTATATGTTAGCACAGGCTCCTCTTTAAAGTGCAATGTGCAGGTTGGCATGGTGAATGTCACTGTGACAGAAAATGAAAACTAGTTTGAATACTCACACATTGCACACTTCAATGAATTTTGAAAAGAATGTTGCTCTCGTGTTTAACAGCCCACGAACCTCAGAGGATGTATTGAGAGAAAGCCTGGCCAGATTAGGATTAACATGTGCAACCTGAAAAAATGTAATCAAGCATAATTACAAATTAACCACCTCCTACTGTGCAGGCAGATGATGCAGTCTCAAGTGATATATCAGGCCGACTTTGTTTAAAAAAAAAACATTTTTTTCTATCACTAATTTGTGACTTTCTTTTCAATTCCAGCCATGAAATGCCCAGCCCACAGTCACTATGAAGTGTGCGCAGATGCTTGCTCTGCATCATGCACAGGCCTCTCTGAAATTCTAGAGTGTTCGACAGGCTGTGTAGAGGGCTGTGAATGTGATGCTGGCTACTTATTCAATGGACAGATGTGTGTTAATGAGACCGAGTGTGGCTGCTATGAGAATGGAAAAACCTTTAAGGTACAATTAATCTCTCATTTTCTTGAAGCAAATAGTCACTTTAATCTTTGGCAGTGAAATCAATGTGGAATAAGCACAAACTGCATAACCCTTAGACCAGTTCTTTCTATATTGTTTTACCTTATATAATACGTAACTGTGCTGTGTTCTTAGCCTCATGAAGTGGTGTTTCAGGAGTACTGTAATACAAGATGCACATGCAATCCAGCAACAGGCCTCACCTGTGAAAAATACTCCTGCCCCCAAAGTACCAAGTGCATGATCAGAAAAGGAATCAGGGCTTGCTACTACACAGGCAAAACACTTTTGACTATATATCTATTGAATAATTCAAACCATTGTCAGCTTAATATTTTTCGATTGAATGTCAAGTTCAAAGATTCCCTTATGTTAAACCCCCTTGTAGATCCCTGCAAAGATGCCAAATGTCGGGTCAAGGAGAAGTGCCATGTTGAGAGGGGAGAAGCTGTGTGCGTGCCAGAGTACACAGGCATCTGCTGGGCCTGGGGAGACCCCCACTATCACACATTTGATGGCTACAACTTTAATTTCCAAGGCACCTGCAAATATGTTATCTCAAAGACCTGTGGGGATCTAGATGACCTTGTTCCTTTCACAATCGCAGAGCGGAATGACAACCGGGGAAACAGGGCTGTTTCCTATGTCAGGGAGGTAGATGTGTCTGTTTTCACGTACAACATCACCATCTACAAGAACCAAGTCGGTCAAGTCCAGGTGAGATACAGTGTGTTTTGCGTGGCCCATGTATTTGAGTGTGTACAAACTATATACATACAAGCACTTCTCAAAAAAACCAAAAAAGGGAACACTTAAACATCAGAATCCAACAATTGCAATATTTAGTTATTTTCAGATTTTTGGGTTTCCATGAACAGTTCTTGTTTCATTTGTTCCCAACTAATTATATAGTGTAATGTATCAAATTGTCAACTTAAGTGTTACCTTTATTTCTTTGAGCAATTTATATATATAGTTGTTTTTCATTCAGGTTAACGGGCAGCTGCTCAATCTACCTTTACACCTGGGTGAAGGGGAGGTGTCAGTGGTGCAGCGCGGCCGCAGTGCAGTGGTGGAGACAAGCTTTGGCCTGGTTGTCTCCTATGACTGGAACTGGGAACTTATCATCAAATTACCTAGCAGCTACTATGGAAGCGTCTGTGGTCTATGCGGCAACTTCAACAGCAACAGCCAGGATGAGCTCCAGAGCCCAGATGGCAAACAGGTCTCATCTGTGATAGAGTGGGGAAAGAGCTGGCAAACGCCCGACCAAGACAAGGACCATCCTTGCTGGGACACGTGTGTGAAGAATTGCCCTACCTGTGACAAAACGCTCGTTCAGCTCTACGAGACTGAACGTTTCTGCGGGGCCCTTGTCGCCAAGACCAATAATGTGTTCCAGAAATGTCACAAAAAATTGGACCCTCAGACTTTCATGAACAGCTGCGTGTATGATATGTGTTCAAATAAGGGAGACAAAAGGATGCTGTGTCAGGCTTTGTCCTCTTATAGTAAGCAGTGTCGTGAGCAAGGAATAATAATCAAGGACTGGAGGAAAGAATTTAGCTGCCGTGAGTATTACTTAAATAATTATTTGTATTTTTAACTCAAAGATTTCAGATTGTAATAGTTTTTTTTTTCATTTGTGGTTTTTGTGTGGTAATGTTTTATCCAGCAATGAACTGCCAGCCTCATAGCCATTATGAAGACTGTGCCAGCCCATGCCAGCCATCTTGTCCGTTTCCTGAACAAAAGCTGACCTGCAGCGGTGCCTGCGTGGAAACCTGTGTGTGTGACAGAGGGTACGTCCTCAGCGCCGGTGTCTGTGTGCCCACTAAAACATGCGGTTGCTCCTACATGGGCCGCTATTACAAGGCAGGACAACACTTCTGGGCTGATGAGATGTGTGGCCGCCTCTGTGAATGCGATCCCACCCTTGGCATGGTTGTATGCCGTGAGGCCTCCTGCTCCGCCAAAGAAAAGTGCACATTAGTGGATGGAGAACGTGCCTGCCGACCCATCAGTCACGCCACGTGCATGGCCTCCGGCGACCCACACTACCGCACGTTTGATGGGCACAGGTATGACTTCCAGGGCACATGTGTTTATCGGTTGGTGGGATTATGCTCTCAGCAGCCTGGGTTGGTGCCATTCAATGTGACCGTGCAGAACGACCACCGGGGAAGCCGAGCAGTATCGTACACAAGGAGCGTTACATTCTCCATATATGGCATTAGCCTCACCATCAGCAGAGAATACCCTTACCATGTCCTTGTAAGTATAAAGATGGATAATGTAAAGGAAAGGAGTGTTTGATGAGAGATTGCATATGTTGTCTTACACTTGTTTCATATGGATTTCTGGAGAGAAAATAAATGGGACACAGTATGTAGTAACAGTATTAAAAATAGCAGATACTCTAAGCCTCATTCAAATGAGTGGCTGATAATGCCTTCTGCCATTGTGCTAATTCTGACATCCCTCCTCTGCATATATATTTAACTCCATATTAAAATTTTGATCCAGGAGACTTAATTAAACTAAGATTTAGCTGCACATTAGGATGGATTAGCAAGGACTGTGGAATTATTAAATCTATAATCTCCTAAAAATATTCCTCCCTCCCACGTTTTCTGCTCCTCAGCTCAATGGGCAGCTTGCTTCGTTGCCTTTGGATTACAATAATGAGCTGGTTGTGTTTCTCAGTGGCTGGACAGCTGTAGTGGAGACATTTACTGGTATCACAGTGACCTTTGACTGGCGCAGCACAGTGAGCGTTACGCTACCCAGCACCTACCAGGGCATGGTCTGTGGACTGTGTGGTAACTATAATGGAAAGGCCCAGGATGACCTGACGATGCAGAATGGCCAGATCGCCCCCGATGGTGCCAAGCTGGGGGAGAGTTGGCAGGTGGCTATTTTGCCGGGCTGTTCATCAATCTGCCAGGGGGCTTGGTGCCAAGTGTGTTCAGAGTCTCAGAGGAAAAAGTATCAGACTCAGAAGTACTGTGGTATTATCGCTGACAAGGCAGGGCCTTTCAGAGATTGTCACGACCATGTGGACCCTGCTCCATACATGGACGATTGTGTGTACGATGCCTGCCATTATCATGGCCACCAAGGATCAGTCTGTGATGCTGTTGGTGTCTACGTCTCTGCCTGTCAAAGCCTGGGGATCACCATCCAAACTTGGAGAACAGATTTCTTCTGTCGTAAGTTTCGTGTTACTGCATATCTGTGTTCAGGGTAGAAAACTGGACTCAGTTGCCTGTCCTGAATACTTAAGATATAAAATGAAATGGATGAAAATATTGGCAAACATTTCTTTTATTGCATTTTTAAATCTTACAATGACAAATACCAACTATCTCTTTCCTTATTTCATCCCATAGCAATGGTGTGTCCTGCTAAGAGCCATTATAGCTTGTGCACTACAGCTTGCCCAGCTACCTGTGCTAGTCTGATCCCTCTTGGCTGCCAAAGGCCTTGCAGAGAAGCCTGCGAGTGTGACGAAGGGCACCTGCTCAGCGGGGATACCTGTGTGCCCGTGAGGGACTGCGGCTGCTCCTATGGCAGTCAGTACTACAGAAGAGGAGATGTCTTTTACCCGGAATCCGGGTGCGTAGAGCAATGCGTCTGTGGCGAGAACGGTGCCGTGTCCTGCCGAAAGACCACGTGCCGCACTGGTGAGACCTGTAAGCTTGTGAATGGAGTTAGGAGGTGCCACCCCGAGGGGCAAGCCAAATGCGTGGCCTCTGGTGATCCTCATTACCTGTCTTTTGATGGACGGAGGTTTGATTTCCAGGGCACATGCGTCTATGTATTGTCCAAAGTCTGTGATGATGACAAAGGCCAGCTGACACCATTCACTGTAAGACAAGGAAATGAAAAGTACGGCAATGGTAAAGCGGCTGTCACAAAGTCTGTTGCAGTGACAGTTTATGGTTATGTCATTTACATCCAGCAGGGAGTGCCATGGAAAGTTATTGTGAGTTAAATGGACATTATTACATTTCTACTGTGTCCTTTACAAATCACTCATAATAAGTCTGTTTTATATCCCCTCTGTACAGCTGAATGATGAACTTGTGAACCTCCCTCTCTCCCTGGATAATGGCCGTCTCAGAGTCACCCAGGAGGGTCGCAACGTAATTGTTCGGGCCGACTTCGGAATGACGGTCCTCTATGACACCGTCTACTACGTGGAGGTGATTGTTCCGTCCACATACATGGGTAAAATGTGTGGTCTTTGCGGCAACTACAACAAAAACGCTGGCGACGACTTCCGAATTCCTGGTGGCAGACAAACCAAGAACGTTGATGAGTTTGGAAAGGCGTGGGTGGTAGACCTGCCCGGGCATGTGTGTGGTGGCTGTGGAGGCCAGTGTCCAGTCTGTGAGCCGGCCAAGGCCACCCTGTATGGAAAACCTGACTTGTGTGGCATCATGAGCGCATCCGATGGACCATTCAAAGCCTGTCACGGTATAATTGAACCTGTAGCGTACATGTCTGATTGTGTATTTGATGTATGTGCTGTGGGTGGCAATACGGACACCCTGTGCAACAGCATCCAGGCCTATACTTTGGCCTGCCAGAGAGCAGGAGTTCAAATCCAGCCCTGGAGGAGTAGCTCTTTCTGCCGTACGTAACAAATTTTCTGATCCACAGCTTGTTTTTTTTTTTTCCCCTGCTGCAGCTGC
>CAESWR010000149.1:612880-630681 GCA_903171835.1 Mullus surmuletus | reverse complement strand
CCCCCCCCCCCACAGGAGAGACTGCCGTGCTGTGGCCCCCAGTGATGACTGTATTGACCCCTGTACCTCCTGATTAAAGTGGTTGGATGCCCCCATTTAACTCTCAGGTTTCTCCATTTCACACGCCACCATATTTAGACACCACCAATGTAGTTCCAGCGCCAGTGTTTTTAAAATGCCACTTGTGTTTGTCTTTCAACTTGTATTTTTTATCATTTTTTTGTGTCACACCGGCGTTTAGAACAGCTGTGTGACTGGAGTGTAGTGTTGGTGCTGTAGGAGAGGAAATAAGAACAAACACATATGTAAATGTGGGATTCAACCGTTTTGATCCTTTTTCTTTTTGCTGTATTTTTGCCTTAAGCTTTCTTACCGTAGAAGCATCTCAACGGCTCTTGTTCCAATTCATCGGTCACCATCATCCTGGAGGAAACCTCCCAGGTAGGAAGTCATTTTACCTTTACATGATGCTGTCCAAGAAATGTTGCTTTTAAAGTCTCTTAAACTTGTAAAAAAGATGGATTAATTAATTTTTAAGATGGATTGTATTTCTGTGTCTTGTACCAGGAGACTTGGAGAAGATTCTGTGTAGAATATGTCTGGCCCTGTTCCAAGCCGCTCTCGAGTTTACCCTGATGTAAACACACAGAGACCTCGGGAATACTGGGACTATGAGTCCCATGTTGTTGAATGGGGGTGAGGCAAAGATAAATTGTTGATGCTGTGTATTGTAGTTGAATTGCTATGATATTCTGGATCAGTCATTGCACCGTTGTTCACTTTGGCTCTTTTTTTGTTTTGCTTGTATTTTTTGTCCCCCAGGAACCAAGATGACTATCAGCTAGTCAGAAAACTAGGGAGAGGCAAATATAGTGAAGTGTTTGAAGCCATAAACATCACAAACAATGAAAAAGTGGTCGTCAAAATACTGAAGGTATGTTTAAGCTTGACAGGATCATTTCAATCTATACAAAAATGGCAATGTTGGACTCTCAGTGACTTGCCCTTTCAGTTTAAATGACAGGAATCCCTATTGTTTTTCTAATAGCCGGTCAAGAAAAAGAAAATCAAGAGAGAAATAAAGATCCTGGAGAATCTTAGGGGTGGCCCAAATATCATCTCACTGTTAGATATTGTCAAGGATCCTGTGGTACGTTGTTCCTATTTTTACGTCATTTCACAAGAACAGTTCAAGAGTTATGAATATTCATTATTTCTTGCTTACATGTGCTTCTCTTCTTTTCTTTTTTTAGTCTCGAACCCCTGCTCTGGTTTTTGAACATGTGAACAACACAGACTTCAAGGTAACACTGTGTTCTTTTTATTTGTGTATGGAGTATATGTACAAAAAAAAGAGAATTCTATCTAATGGCACATGTACAACTTCTCTTTGCAGCAATTGTATCAAACCCTATCTGATTTTGACATACGGTTCTACATGTACGAAATCCTAAAGGTAAGAAGCTGCTTCTGATGTAATTGTTGTCTGCAGTTGTTTGATTATTTGCCAGAGGTATTTTTGACAGCAGTGCAGCACTCAAAGTATTTTCTTGTTCAGGCTCTGGATTACTGCCACAGTATGGGGATTATGCACAGAGATGTCAAGCCACACAACGTAATGATTGATCACGAACACAGAAAGGTATTGTCGAACTTTTCATGCACATTCTGACTGACCTGATTACAGGGTTTTACATTTGTTACACTTTAATTTATTTGTTTCCACGCTCAGCTCCGCTTAATCGATTGGGGGTTGGCAGAGTTCTACCACCCAAACCAGGAGTACAACGTGAGAGTGGCTTCCAGGTACTTCAAAGGACCTGAACTGCTGGTAGATTACCAGGTGAGGACCTAATACACTTCTCTGCAGGCCTAGTTGTTCTAAATTTAGACCAGCTTGTGAAAGTGCAATCAGGATTCATATTGATTAGAGGTTTAAAAGTCACAGTCTTCCCAGTCACGCTAATGTTTCTTTTTTTTGTCCCTCTGCTCTATCTGTAGATGTATGACTACAGCTTGGACATGTGGAGTTTGGGTTGCATGCTGGCCAGCATGATCTTCAGAAAGGAACCTTTCTTTCACGGTCACGACAACTATGACCAGGTATGAGGAGTCTCATGTGTTTTTTGATGCATTTTGTTGTCATTGGTCACAAGTTGTATGGCCCTAAAGAAGCAGATATGCGGATTGACACTGACAGACTCACAAGAGGTATTCTCTCCTCCTCAAAGACATCAGAGCATCAGGCACTAGGCATTTTGTATGAATACTAAATGTACTTAATATTTTCTTTTCAAAAGAAGTGGTAATGAGAGGTTTCATCAGTCGTTGTGCAAATGTTCACATCTGTCCCTCTTAAGGTGTCACTGTGTATTTTCTATCCCCACAGCTCTAACATAAACCAAATAACATTTCCTGTGTTCTTTTCATGCCTCATTTGGGTTTTTGTCTCAGTCTGCAGTTTGCAGCTTACCTTTGCATCGCTGCATTTCTGATTTCTGCATGAATGAGAGCAGGGCTTTTTTTGCATTTTGAATATGGTTATATCAAAGGCATTTTGAGGGCATCATATGACCTCGGTCATGTGGTTGTCATGACCATCCTAATTAAATTTAGCAGTGTTGCCTGTAAAGTTAAGTGGATCAGAACTCACCATGGTCTTTTTAACATTTAGAAATTACGGGCTCATTCTAGTTCTGATAATGCTACTATTATGCTAGATTTAATAGTGACCTCCTGGCAGTGAGCCCCCTCAAACCCCCATCTAAATTTGCTTTGTTTTCGTACCATCTGCATGTGTTGCTTCTAATGGATGGAAATTTGGACACACCCAGATATACAACATGCTAGGACATTGAGATTTACAACGGTCCACAAATGATTTCATAATTGTTGATTTGATTTCTCCCTCCCTCCCTCTTTTGTTTTTTTTTTGTTTGTTTGTTTTTGTAATTTGCAGCTTGTGCGAATTGCAAAAGTACTCGGCACAGAGGACCTGTATGACTACATCGACAAGTACAACATCGAATTAGACCCGCGGTTCAATGACATCTTGGGAAGGTAATAGTGAGTGTACTCGGCATTGTGAACGAACTCACATTTGCAACTCATTTGTTTCCACATGCTGCCCAAAGTGTGGTATATGCAATCGTGTTTTCAGGAGAAAAAAAGCCCATCCTGTTTTCATGATCACAATATGTGTGGAATGCTGAGGATTGTTTATGTTTTTGTCGGTTTTTAATTTTTTCGTTGTAGTTGTCAAGCTGTCCTGAAAATCAATATACCAGAAATGCATGGTTTAACCATAAATATAAGATTCTTTCATTATAATTGATTTAACGCAAATGAGAGGTTGAAATGATGATTGAGTTTTATGCCAAAAATTGACAATTTCACACTACATGAACTGTTTGGCTCAGTCATAACAGCCACAAGGTGGCAATGCTCCTCATTTCTAACCAGTTCTCCCCAGCTATCATTTTTGTTGTGGATCTAACTGATTCGCAGTATATCTCTTTTATACTTGTGGAGATTCATTTGAAAACCTGCTTGCAAATAGTTTATTTTTTGATCCATTTATGCAGATGATGACTTTTAATCTTTAAAGCAATACAGGGCAACATTTTCATCTGGGACACTAGTGCGCAGTGTGTGTGTGTGTGGTGTGTGTGTGTAATGCACAGCTGTGCATGTGCAGGGGTTTGGAGTGATCGATAGTGGGCGGGCGGGCGGGGCTCACACGACGGCTGTGTCAACCAGGCCAGTTGGAAAAGAAGCTCCTGGCTCTGCCACATTACGCATATTCCACACTGGCATTATGGATAAAAATATTGCCCTGTATTCCCTTAACATATGTGTAGACGTACTCACTTATTTATGTATGTTGGTTATAACAAGCAGGTAGCATTACAGCCAAAATCCTGGTCATACTCAGTCAATGTATAGTGAATGTCTTTTTTTGCTCACAAATACAAAATGTTTCTCTTGCCCGATTTTCGCCGTTCAATCCTCAGACATTCCCGCAAGAGGTGGGAGAGGTTTGTGCACAGCGAGAACCAGCACCTGGTAAGCACAGAGGCTCTGGATTTCCTGGACAAATTGCTGCGTTACGACCATCAAGCCCGCCTCACAGCCAGAGAGGCCATGGATCATCCCTACTTCTGTGAGTTTGCTTCTTCATTGTCCCACATAAACGTTGAGTCAACGAAAGTTCATGTGTGATTTGTTAATGATGCCTGGTCGTAGATCCCATCGTTAAAGATCAGGGAAGGGGGGCCACTCCTGGAGGGATGGCTGCCAGCTCCACACCAGTCAGCTCCTCAAGTATGATGGCAGGTAGGTGCTTGGGATGGATATTGCTATAGCTGGTTGGACCAATTGGACGCAATAAACCCACCACATGCTCTTTCTCTCTCTGTCTCTCAGGTATCACCTCAATGTCCTCCTCGCAGCCACTGGCTAACATTGCTGGATCACCTGTCATCTCTGCCCCCAACACTCTGGCCACACAAGTCCCTGCAGCCACCGGAGCCCAACCCTGAAGCCACTTCCTCACCCGTGTTTATGTGTGCTCATGGCCATGTCCTGCCAAGCTCTCACTGCGGCCCAGGGCCATGGCTCCCCTTTTTATGTTGGGAAAAAAATAACAAAAAAGATTTAAATTGCTTTTCACATTCATTTATATTTGACACCTGGACTTGACAGAAATGTATTGTTGCACCTGTCAGGACTATTAGAATTAATTTGGGTGTGTTATTTGACAATGCCATTGTCTAGAAATTCTAATAAGATGTAGACATGAAGAGAATGGATAATAAAATTTATTTTCTATGTTCCAAATATACAGTCTTGCTTGAAACTGTTTGATGGGGATCCTGCTGTATTACACTGTGAACCTTGATGCGACTTCACGAAACACAGTCAGGAACCTGGTGTGGCCCCACCTAACAGTGCTCAATGGTTGCGCACAATGTAATGTGCAGGAGTTGTTGGTGTTTTGAAGTTGTTAGTTGCTATCATTCTTTAATTGGACTTTTGTAGATATTCTACAGTTACTGTCAGGTTGCATGCACCCAATGCTGAATATCACAGGGTCAATAGTTTGCCAATTTTATGTTACTTTCACTTCTGTACGTGTATGTATGTGTTCATGTTTGTTTTTTTATGAAGTCTCTTACAAATGATTTTGATTACATAGACAATTTTGTAACTTTTTTTGTTTTATGTTGGGAGGAGTCATCACCTACAGAAAACAACTTCAAAAATAAACAATTTAAACAGGGGTTTTTGCAGGCACCACATGTTATTGAGTATCCTATCTGTGAGCAGGTTTGTTTGCCAATGATTTAAACTGGCTCCGCTCTGCCGACACACCCTTCCAAGCTTTTGCTATTTGATAAGGAGTCAATATTGGTGTTTATAGCATTTACATTACACCCACTTAGCTTTGCACATGTTAATGCATCTTTTGTTTGGGTCTTTAAGGACTGATATCTGAAGAACATTGTCACTTGTGCTGGAATAATAGCAGTGCATTGAAGGGGTAAGGGCCTTCTGCAGAAAAGGACGGCCCTTCACTATATTCCTCTGATTCTGTTGAGGGGGAGAGGTGAGAAAATATGCTTTTATTTTGTTTTTTTAATCCCTTCCTCACCAATGCCTTGTGGGGTTTAGGATTGTGATTTCTCAAAATTTGCAACTGGACCAGGGGTCAATAGGTCAAATGTCACAAGATGCGCTCTGCAGTAATGTCCGCTTCACATTTGCTGATGGCAGCAAGTTTTGTAGTTTCAACTGTTGCAGTAACTCATCTGGCTCCTGCCAAATCAAATAATGCTACCTTCAATTGCATGTCGGAAATTGTGAAATATAGCATGGATACAGTGATATTTTCAGTTTGAAAGTCTTATAGACGTCAGTCATGTAACAATACATCTGATTTATTCTTTTAATGCACACAAACGTGTCATTTCAACTTTACAGCTAAAGCACAAAACTGCAAAGCGACTCGTCAACAAGATGAGTTGATATTTTCCGACAGTCTTGAAGGCAGCACCGGACGCGCCCGCCTCGCCACTCCTCCACCGGCGGTGCAGTAGTGCAGTGTGAAGCTGCGTGTAAACTTTCCTCTGCTCGTCCAAAGATGGGGAAGTTAGCAGTCTTATCGGTTGCGATAGCTGCCTTATCGGCGCTGCTCGGACAAAGGGTCCTCAACTTCAGGTAAATTGTAACTCGGCGGATGCATTTTTTGCAGCAGTGAACTGTGTGTGGTTTTTCCATGGGTGAAGTCCAGCCGAGGCCACCTGCTGTAACGTGACTTCTGCCGTACAATCACTGCAGGAAAAGGGCCCTCGCCTCCAGGGAGCTGGTGTCCAACCACCTGCCCAACTGTGTTCTACTGAAGAATATGGGTGAGTGAAGCCACCGGGGAAGCCCAGGCGACTCCCGAGCAGAGATAAGAGTTGTTCCTGTGTGCAGATGCTGGCTCAGAAGATATCACGATCCTCGGAGAGGGACTCGCCTTCATCAGCACCGTGAGTACCGTGTGTTTGCTCTCAGCTGTGTTGTGGTCTCCTCGTGGGCCTGGGCCAAAGAAAACGGGAATTAAAGTTGTTTTTCTTTTGTTGAACTTCTTCCATAGCCAGGCTTTCTCTTCCCCTTCGACCGCCCACCTCCACGCTCACTGACGTTTGTCGTTACAGCTGTTATCCACATTCATGTGACTCGCTTCAACTGGATGAAAGAAATAAACACGGCCTTTGTGCGCCCAGAAGAAACCAGATTTCCTTGGTTGTTAAGAATAGAATTGCATCTGACCCCCATTTCAGCAACACATGGTGTTATTTAGCAATAAGTGAGAGTGAGGAAGATGCCTCTCGTCCAAAGGTTAGACACAAGTGAATCTCTTATCAGCTCCATGGAGTGTCATCATTTACATTTTCACTTTATTCAGGGTTTGAATTATCCTGGGGTTCCCGGCTCAGATTCTCCAGGAAAGATCTTCCTCCTTGACCTGCAAGATTCTCGGCTGAAACCCGCAGAGCTGCGCATGCCAAGAAACTTCGATCTGGAAACGTTCAACCCTCATGGCATCAGTGTTTACAAAGATCCAACTGGTAAGAACATCACCAACGAGACCCAACCTAATCGTGTTGCTCTGCAGTGGTTTTGCACGGAGATAAATGTTTCCACAGGCTCTTTAGAAGCGGGATGATTTTTAGCCATTGAGATGTACTGGAATATTCATCACAGTTTGTATGGATCCATATGGAGAATATCACCCCTTTGCATTTGCAACTTAGGACTTTAGGTTTGGATCAATCGCTTTTACGAGTATGGATGTTGAATCAGGGAGACTCTGCTTTCATACTGGCCTTTCAAACTGAACGCGTTGAAACTTGCAAAATACCAGTATATCTTATCAGCTCACCTTTAAGTCAGTCAAACCGCTTTGGCAAGCAGGCAGTTCACTTGACGACACCTCTACACTGTGTGTATGCGCACAGAGTATGTAGACAAACCAGTTAGTCTGTTGGAGCAGCTGCATAATTCTCTTTGATCTTCGACCGCCATATCGGTGTTACCTAACCGTGTTACCTTGGTTTTTCAGGGACCAGGATTACCACCAGACTAGAGAATCATTAGATCTGTATTTCTGACGTTTGTCTATTGATATAGCTCAATTTGAAGATATGATGTAAAGTATGTGGTTGTGTTAGGAAGTAAATACTTGGATCGTATCATTATACCACCAAATATATATTGCTTTTTAGTGGGAGTAGATTGGTATGGTTTTCAGACATGTGATCCCAGGTTCCAAATTAACTGATTTTGATGAGCACCTTGCATGGCAGCGTCCGCTATAACTGTATGTCAGTGTTAGGCTCAACGGTAGAATCAGGCAATGCACTGTGTGTAACAAAACAAAACACATCACTATTCAGTGAGGCCATTCTTCGTCATAATTCCTTTTCAATCTCTTTTTTTTAAGACGACAAGGTCTACCTATTTGTCGTCAATCATCCTCACCACAAAAGCCAAGTAGAGATTTTCCAGTTTCTTGACGAAGACATGTCACTGGTGCATGTGAAGACCATCAAACACGAACTTCTCCACAGGTACACTCTGGTGACCATTAAAGTTTTTTGTCAACCATATTATCATTACACGTATTGCAATAGTTCATTCTGNAAAAAAAAAAAAATTCCCTTCTCTATTTTTTCAGTGTCAACGATATCGTTGCCGTGGGAGCGGACAGCTTCTACGCCACCAATGATCACTATTTTGACAATGAATTCTTAAAAGGTGTGGTAGAGTCTCTTCTGTCTCAACCCTGGACTTTCGCCGTGTACTACAGTCCAGGGGAAGTGAAAGTGGTGTCCGAGGGTTACTACTTGGCAAATGGCATCAACATCTCGCCTGACAAAAAGTAGGCACGGCTCTCAGTCGCGGCAGTGGTGGTGGTTGATACATTTAACCTTACGATTTCTTCATGTTAGTAATATTCTTTCTCATATACAGGCACATATACATTGCAGATGTATTGGACCACAAAGTGCACGTGTTGGATCGCAAAAAAGACAATACACTGATCTCTGTGAAGGTGAGTATAACAGAAAGCCCTACATGCTGTCATTGTGTCAAGGTTTTCAAAACAAATATTAAGCAGGTGGGTAAAGTAGGGTACACGCATAAGGATTTTCTGAATCTCTTTTCGAGACGCTACACATGAAGATAAAAAAATCAGGTATTGAACAGTTTTGATCGTACTGTGTGTCATGTGCTCTGATGATCTGAACACAGCACACCACACACAGAATGATTCTGTCCCACTACCGATCTAGAATCTAGTCCTCCAAGACAGAAATCTTGGGTCATAAAAACTAAAAGATCTAACAAAAACGAAGAAGAAGAAACATAGCAACAACCGGAAAATGCAACACACAGCATGGAAGAGGACATGCAGACATGGAGGGAATGACTGTGGTCTTGGGCTCCAAATTCCAAACAAAAAAAAAGAAATGAAGTCCACCGAACATGATGCATCAGGTCGGCCACGTTTTTAATTACGCCTGCTATCGTGTTCCTCAATTGGCTCGCTTCTTAATTGGCTACATTGTGTCCCAATCACAATTCACAGCGTCATGACTCGGGAGTCGTCGGCTTTCCCCACACACATGAAGATTTTTTTTGTAGGCCCGACCCTTTTCAGAGCCGATTATCTGGACAAATTCGCTCTTAACACACCTCAGACCACAGGATCATCTTATAGGATCATCTTATAAGACATGAGATCATCTGGCATTTGCCGTCCTTGGTTGTGAAGTGGGAAAGTCGGGACAAAAACAGCCCGACTGTCTTTATGTGTGTACCCTGCTTAACTAAAATGAAGACACATTAATGAGATTTAATTTCTTTGCCATCAGTCCGTGGATGTAGGTTCTCTCGTTGACAACATTGAAGTTGACCCTGAAAGCGGCGACCTGTGGTTGGGCTGTCACCCCAATGGCTGGAGACTTTTCATGTTTGACCCCAATTTCCCACCAGGATCAGAGGTTTCTCTTTTAGTATAAAAATCTATTGAGCCGCATGTGTTCACCCAACTGCATTTTCACGTGGTATTCTCGTTTCTCCAGGTGATCCGTATCCAGAACATCCACTCCGAGCAGCCGGAAGTGACTCAGGTCTACGCCGACGACGGCCATGTGCTCATGGGCTCATCTGTTGCTACAACCTATCAGGGCAAATTGCTCATCGGGACAGTCTTCCATAAAACCCTATGCTGTGATTTGAAGTAGAGAACTCTTAAAAACAAACAAAAACAAAAAAACTACTACATGAGTAATCAGAGCAATGGCGAGGCTCTCGATGATTCGAATGGTGAAACTTTGGGTGTGAATACTGCGCCACATACTTTATTTCGTACTAGCAGGGATCTTCAAATGTATCTAATGAGATCTGTCGGAGGTCATGTGTCTGAAGATGTTACTGAAGTGCCCATGTAGGCCAGAATCTGAAATGAATACATGGGAAATGATGATCTTTCAAACTGGTGGTGATTAATGTATTAATCACATTTATTTGTGACACTTTTGTAATAAAGAATTTTTATGGTGTGAACACTTTGGATGAAACATTTGGCGGCTCTGCATTATTTGACAGACAAATAAAGGTGAGACCTTTTCTTTAATTGTTTATTATTTGTTTTCTACATCTGGACCATTGTATGCTCAGTTCAGACAGTACAAATCTGATTAGAAGAAGGCAGTGAATTGTCAGAAGTCTCTGTAACCGGTTAAATAGAACATTCAGAATATCATTTCACGCGTTAGGCTTTAGGGCGTGTGTGCACTTCGAGGTGATGAAGTCAACACTGTTCTGTGTTTAAGGTGGCATTGAAAGGTCCTATATGCATACTGCATCTGATATTTTCATTGGAGTGATGAGCGTTCCACTTTGCAATACAGCTGCAAGATCTTTGCACTCAATCACCACTTGTGGCGCTCTGACATTCTTCCTGCATGAACCTTGACTCCCCCTCTCATGGCTGCCATGGGGAAAGTCCTGCTCGCCACAGTTGTTGCTGCTCTTGCAGCTTTGGTTGGATACAGATTTCTTCAGTTAAAGTAAGCCAGGTTTTATTCATGCTTTACTCGTGCAGGTTGACCAGAGAGTGTAGATTGGTCGTATTGTCAGAGCGCTGGCGGCTGTTGTTTACTGAGAAGGTTCAGACATGCAGCAAGGTTAAATCAGTTCCAAAGCTCAGCCAAGTGCTCAGGCATACGGCAGGTTTATATTTCACAACTTTTGGTTTACTTTCCTCAAGGAATTCTTTCTCATGTTCAACTTTTCTCTCCAGGGAAATGACCCTCGCTTCCAGAGAACTACCTCTCAAACCTCTCAACTGTCAATACTTGAAGAACATTGGTAGTTTATGCTGAAACAATTTTTAATGTATTTCTATTGATTATAAAAGTATTTTTGTGTTTTTATCCAATCTGATCATCTATGAGCGGGGGAGAGCGGGGTGAAGGCCAGGCAACTGTCAGTAGGTCAAAGTGTGTTATGTGAATGAAAGATAATGATGTCCTTTTTTGTTTCTTGTAGAATATGGTGCAGAAGATATCACAATACTTCCTGATGGTCTTGCCTTTTTGAGCACAGTGTGTATTTTGCAATTCCGTTACGGTTTTTGCAGAAGTTTATGAGTCACGATTCAATATCCTCCGGGAATCCGCTACGTTTTTGTATTCGTGACACGCAGTGTTTTTCCCTCAGGGGTTGAAGTACCCTGGCATGCCTTCGTTCTCCGACGACCCGGGGAAGATGTACGTTTTGGACCTGCTTCACCCACAGCCGACGCCAGTGCAGCTCCAGATCAAAGGAAAGCTCGACCTCACTTCCTTCAACCCACATGGCATCAGCGCATATACAGATGAAGCAGGTGAGCTAAACGATCTTATACGAAAGGTGCAACAACAAGCAGAAATGCTTAAAGATTACACTTCATAAAAACTGCTTTCTAAATAGCAAAGGAAATGAAGTTCTGTACATCTTCTGAGGTTTTATGATGCAACAAAGGGCCCTGCACAAAAGCAATCCTTCAGATCTTGTGCAACAACATTTTCTACTGGTCCTTGGAGTTTGGTGTGAACTCAGATGACCCAAGTTGAAAAGCATCAAATTCATGTGAGAGAAAATGTGTTTCAAAGACGTGCAGATATACAAGTAACTAAGAACCCCCCCCCCACACACACACACACATTTTTCTATATTCATTTCTACTTTCAAATAAACTGTACAATATATGAACTGTTTCCATATTCTGAGGATGAAAGAATCGGGAAAATGAGAAAAAGTAATTTTAATAATGTTTTTCAGATGACTCGGTGTACCTGTTCGTGGTCAATCACCCACAGAACAAAAGCCAAGTGGAAATATTCCGCTTTGTTGAGGAGAACACGCTCATCCACCTAAAAACTATCACTCACCCTCTCCTGCACAGGTTTGTGTTGTACTGTAAGACCCATCACAGCGGTGCATTCTTTGGCTTCAGCCTATGATTTTTCATCCTGTTTTAATACCTTCTAGTGTAAATGACATCGTCGCAGTGGGAGCGGAAAGCTTCTACGCCACAAATGATAAATCCACTCCGGGCGAAGTGCTTAATCTTCTGACCATCTTCCTGGGTTTTGCCTGGTGCGACGTGATCTACTACAGTCCCAAGGAAGTCAGGGTGGCGGCTGGCGGCATCATGTCCGCGAATGGCATCAACGTGTCGCCTGATAAACGGTTGTAGGGCTGATGATGTGCTTTATTTTCAAACTGAATACTTCTGCAATGAAACGCTAACATAATGTGTCTTTTTTTTACAGGTATATTTATGTTTCAGACATTATTGATCATGAGATAGACGTTTTTGAGAGAAGAGAGGGTGAGCAGTTAGTGCCTATCAAGGTAAAGGCAACATCTAAGTATGCATTTTTGCTCCCTTGCTGAAGAAAAAATGTAAATACACACAGATTTCCCCATCGTTTTTGTGGCTTAAACAAAAGATATCAGCTTTTTGAGACAAAGAAATTGCAAGCTGTGAGTAAATGTTTAACTGTTTAACTTCACTAAAACTCTCATTTGACACCAGTATATTTAAACAGTATTGTTATATGTTTTATAATCTGAATTTTAGTGGACAAAAAAAGATTTATGAAATGTTTCCATCCAGTCTGTGCATGTCGGCTCCCTTTGCGATAACATCGAGGTGAACCACAAGACAGGTGACCTCTGGCTTGGCTGTCATCCCAACGGTATGAAGATTGGAGCATTTGACCCAAAGGACCCAGCAGGGTCAGAGGTAAGTGTTTAACCCTTATTACATTCTGAAATCTATGTAGCAATTTTTTTAATCAATTGTTTTTTCCAGGTCATTAAGATCAAGAACATTCACTCCAAGAAGCCAGTGGTGAGCCAGGTGTACGCTGACAATGGCCGCACCCTCATTGGCTCCTCAGTGGCAGCTTCCTACGAGCGGAAGTTGCTGATTGGCACCGTTTTCCACAAGGCGCTATTCTGCCATCTGAAGTAAATCTGTATTTTCATGTCCTCTGTTCAAGGGTAAAATGATTGTCGGCAAAAGCTGTGAAAGTTATCAAAAAATAAAAAAAATTGAGGCACTGATTTGCAAGAAGAGAGTGTTATTTTATGAGTCCCTCGAAGATTTCGTGACCCTTTTTTGAGTCGTTGCGGCCTCAAATGCATGACATTACAGGAGCTTTTCCTAAAAGTTGCAGTGTATTTTAGGTTTTTTTTGGAATTACATAGCGGGAGGAAGTTTAAATTGCAATAAATTGTTGTGATTTTCTCTTTTTGCAATTAAAATTTATGAATATGTTAAATATTAAGTGATTACTAATGAAAAGAACAAAGACATGACCTACATAACCTTACCAACATGGCAAATTAAAGATTACCAGGACTACAAAAATGTTGCAAAATACTCTACTGATAGAAATGCACCTGTTGGTTCCAAAGTTAAGTGCACAGAACCTCACAGCTATGCATTAAGTTGCCTATAAAATGTTCTGCTTCTGATATGTCATGTAGCCTAAAGCACATTATATACTCCTGCATCGCCACAACGCCAGGGTCCTGCTTTTCGTGATCTTTCACAGTTAACGTAAGCAGGTAAGTAAGGCGCAAGGTAGCTTGTTGAGGTCAGCTCAAGACGACCCCAGTGATTGGTCAAAGTTGCAGTGATTGGGTAAAAATGCAACATCGTTCTGAATTCGCCGGGATTGGTTAGATTTGCGTTGATGTTGCAAATCGTAACATTGAGAAATCCTGGAGGGTCTGTTTTACAGAATACGAGGTGGAATTAATCGTCTGATAAGGCGAGAGACCCCCCTGAGAGTGTGGCCTCTGAATTATGTGTACAGTTGCGAGACGCAGCGTGTTATGCTGACCCCTCAATAGTATTTGACAACTTGTAATGTTAACCTTCAGTCTCTTCTGGATAAAGCATTTTTACCCCTTTTCATCTGTGTTGATTAAATCTTCTTCTACTACTTTGGATATTTGGAACCGAGTCCCACCACCTTTGCAAGGTTCCGTGCCTTCCTCCTTCATGGTTTCTCCAGCAGGCGCAGTGAAGACAATGCCCCCTTTGGCTGGATCAAAAATGTTGTCCTCAACCTCTTCCGGATCATCTGTCCTACTTGCACCTTCCGCCGTTCCATGCGTCTCGCTTTCCTCCGGGATAAGCCCTCTCTCTTCCCCCTGTCCGCCGCTCTTACTTTTGGCCACTGTGTTCACAAACAACTCACTGATGCTTTTGCGTTTGCTCCGCGGCGAGTGATCCAGCGTCTGGATGTTGTTGGCCAAGATGTCGCTGCAGCTCTTGGAGCGGTTGATGTCTACAGATGCCGCTCCCTTGGCGGTCGTTCCGATGTTCTTGATGACGGTGCTGTAGTCCTCCTCCTCATCCCCCATGAAGTTGAAGATGTCGATGACGGTGGGCTTCACGTCCGGTTTGGGCTTGTCCTCCACGGGCTCCGGGTCTTCGTCGTAGTAGGGTCTGTTCTTGTGGATTCTTTTCTTGAAGACCTTGTGAGCCACCACGACCATGTGGACGTTCCAGCTGAAGAACAGAGACAGCCAGGCCAGGCCCATGTAGATCCAGATTTCTGCAAACACTCTGTATAATCTGGGGTATTCGATATTTGGATTCACACCTGAAAGGAAAAACACTGCGGGGTCACTTTCGGGTTAAAAGACTAAAACCACAATGAATCTGAAGACCTTGAGAAATCTGTCAAAGTCTAACCTACCTGCCACATAATCCCCGAAACCCACAGTTGTGAGTGTGATGCATGAAAAGTAAAGACCTTCCAGGTAGCTCCAGCGTTCCACAGACATGAAAACGAATGGGGGGATTACCAGGTGCACCAAGAGCCCCCATAGCAGGAACAACGCTGTACAGGTAAACTGGACCTTTTTCTGATAAAAAAATGTTTGAATGAACACATTTAATTTTCAGGGTATCAGATTTATCCTGGTGCTTCTCAAATACTGGTGGAAAATTTCCGTCGTAATCTCACCACCGATATGCCTTTGCGGATCAGAACTTGGGAGAGGCGTTTCGCCCGGTCTCCAAAGAAGGAACCCAGTTCACTTATCCATACCAGACATAGTGGGATCCCACACAGCCCGTAGAGGATGCAGAACAATCGCCCACCTTGAGTCTTTGGAGCAACATTACCATAACCTGTGGAGAAAAAGAGCAAGTATTACAGACAAACAAAAATTGAGAATATAAATGGACGTGTTTACTTTGTTTGTTATTTCTAGTTCTTCTCGACTGAATGTATTGCTGTTGCTGGTATTGTTAATTGTCAACCTTTGAACCACCTATCTAAATGAAGAATGATCCCCCCCCCCCCACACACACACACACACACGCACACAAACACACTCTATTTAGAGTAGACAGTTGCCAATTCACTGCTGACTCTGCACAGAGTTGTGTATTTGTGATTGTCTGCAATCTAACATGATTGATTGGACCTCAGAGCGTCCAGACCAAAAAGCCCTCCAACCCAAAGGCCTCTTGTCCAAATCTAACTCACTTCTTTTGCACCCATTGGAAATTTCCGTTTTTTGAGGAGTTAAAGTTTGGCAACCAATATCTATATCCAGCTTCTACCCTACAGTCTGTTGTTTATGTGACCCCTTCAACCGTCCTCCTCACACACACATTTCTGAATCATCGTCATTGGAAAATGATTCTCATATGTGTCATAGCAACCTGTCATGTCCCTGAATCAGTCGTAATCATTTAGGTGTTAATCCCAGAACAAAAGTTGATTAAAAAAATGCTGCTAACAGAATCTAAATGCGATTTATTTTGCTTGTAGCACATAGTACCCACACAAAGAGGGCCGTGGTTGTGCTGCGGTTGCCACCAAGCACTCAGCAGTGCCAGCAGAAGTGACCATAAACTCACTGGGTTATAAATTTACATAATGGCCACCCTGCATTATTGAAGTAATGGACCACAGATACAATAAAGTTCTAGAGGTAATAAATCATGTGAGAAGAGTGGCCATTTTTTTGTGTATGGGATCTGAGTTATTTCTGCAGCACCTGCTCTCACTTCCTCCTTTTAGTATTTGCAAGTCAATGCTGTGCAGATGATGGGCAACAGAAGCACAGGCCGCCCCCTCCATCTCCGTAGTAAACCTCCAGAAGTGGTGCGGGAAAGTCTAGCATTTTCCAACATTCCAAAATACTGGGAACGCTAACCTATGGTGGTGACAATGGTGGCTGCAAAGACGACGGAGTTTGCCCAGTCCCAGGTATTCCGGTGTTTATCTCCAGTGATGGTCACACCTTGTCCTGCAGCTTCTGACACAGCCTGTGTTGAAAAGAAAAAAGACAAAACGAAGAATTTGAAATAATGCTCTCAGTGGGAAAAGCCACCACCCGTGCAAAGCCGTGCAATAAAACACTCCAACAGTGAATGCTTCCATTCACACCTGATTGTGTTCATCATCCTGACACACCCTGATCACACACACACTGAAGTATTTGTGGGAGGAGGGGGAGGTGTTTCTGCACGCCCCGCGCCGCCGTGCACGCGTGGATCGACCGGCACACACTGACAAACAGTCGTTTTGTGATGGCCATAACGCTCATATTAACACACCGAGTCTAAGCTCGAATCACACTCGCTTGTTTGTTGTTTTCTTTTGTTTCCTCGCGATCAGGAAAATCTGGTTTTGCGGTGCATATTCACAGGAACTATTTTGTTCCCCCCCCCACGATGGTGTCGAAAAACTTTTTTTTTCCCACGGTTTCTTTAACTTTATGTGAGTATTTTTTTTTTCGCCTGAAAAGGTGATTGATAAAAAAAAGTGACGGACTCGTACCTCTAAGATGTCATCCAGGCCTTCCTGTGTGAGGCAGGGATATTTCTGTAAAATGCTCTCCTTCTGGAGGAGATATTTGTCCCTGGCTGACTCCCAATTTGGCTCCTCGAGAATTTGGAAGATCGCCGCCCCGATGGACAGGTAGAAGATGATACACGAGGTTAAGAAGGGGCCCTTATCGGCCATAGTCAGGGCATAACTTCGGTCCGCGGACGCCGAGTCGCACCTCCGCCCCCCCCCCACCTCCCCCCCGCTTCCTGCTCACACGGGACTCACACCCCCTCTGTCGCTGAGGAGAACAGCTGCTTTCCGCCGTCACACACCTGGGACTTTTACATCCACAAACCACTTTTTCTTTACTTTTTTTTTTTTACAACTTCTGTTTTACCGAACAGACCATTAATAAACGGGGGTCTGCTGGTTTGACCCCCCCCACGTCTATTTCCTCCCACTTTCTCGTGATTGCGGGATACCTGCGTGACGTAGTGAGCCAAACACTCACTAGATGGCGCCATTTCTTCACCTCTGTGCTCGTTTGTGGTCGCGTCTGTGTGTGTGTGTGCGTGTGTGTGTGTTGCCACCGGTGACGGTTGCGCTTATCTCCACGCGTGGCCATCCAGAAGGCTGGAGGGAAGCGTGGCAGGTTAATCACACTGGGTGGATCCTCGCTGTTGTCTGTGATAATGGATGTGATGTCCAGTGTGCGTGTGTGTGTGTTTGTGTGTGTGTGTGCGAGCGAATGTTGAATTTTCTATTTATGCAATATGCGTTTGTTGTCCTTTGATGCAGACCTTTTAAAGTTTCAAGAAAAATGCATGTCTTCCTCATTTGGGACTTACAACACAATACACAAAGAATTAATAATTCAATTTGGTTATT
>CAESWR010000149.1:573147-590544 GCA_903171835.1 Mullus surmuletus | reverse complement strand
GCAAGCTGGAGGTCACCGTGGAGGCTATTGAACCTTCGAAAACTGAGATCAAGGTAATTCATGTCTACTCCTGCTGGTTAAAGTGGTTGTTCTTAAGAGTTTTCTACCATATTTCCACAGAAATTACATTTTTGGGGAAATTCCTCATTAAACTGGTACACATTTGCGTTTGCTACGCTGATTTTTGACATGCAGTAATAGTAAACTTTAATTAAAGACGCGTAGTAGGTAATTTTAAGGAAATTCTGGTGTAAAGGATATGTTTTCTTTAGTCAGAGACTTTTCTCTGAAATGTGTCTCTTGCTGCTGTAGCCAGCAGCGTGGAGGGACCAGAGAGATGTAGACCTATCAGTGATCTCTACCATCAATGGGGACATTCAGGTTAGTCTCAGATGTCAGCCCTTCAGAACATGTACTTCCATTACGGCTGAGCTGTGAGTGCGACAGCCCGCCGGCAGAGGATGCTAA
Organism: Mullus surmuletus; assembly: GCA_903171835.1. Lineage (NCBI taxonomy): Eukaryota > Metazoa > Chordata > Actinopteri > Syngnathiformes > Mullidae > Mullus > Mullus surmuletus. Next base: position 590,076 of record CAESWR010000149.1, on the reverse strand, counting down.
CATGTGTCCCTCTCTCCTCCCAGTCTGAGGTGACGAGCACGGAGGTGGTGCGAATGCGAAAGGTCAGATCCCTAGCCTCGTACATGTTTTCTCGCAGTCATGTTTTACCTCCATTATGATGATACTGAGCTGACCCGATTTCACCATCTTCTCATGTCGTGCTTCCATTAGGCTTCAGGCTCAAGACTGTAAAAGATAGATAATGTAGGAGTGGAATACTTTATAGAAAACATTCACCTTAAATATGTTGTTCATATCTTTTGCAGGGCATCCATGTCTCATTGCTTGCAGTTGTAAACACTGGAATGCACACTTGCATGATTTTTACCCCACTAAAATAGGGCATGATAACTGGTGTTTCCACAGTTACAAGTTCACAATTCTTTATTTTATTCACTTATTTACCATATTATACTTATTGGTACAATTCATAGCCAACTCTACATAACGACGTGCCTTATTAATTAGGATTTCATCTCTGTAGTCATTGTGTTGCATGCAGTTTTTCTCACAACAACTCTTTTGTAGTTACACTAGACCTTGTAGTGTGCATGTCCAGGGTGTGGCACTTCGATTTCCAGACACGGAAGCCGATTCAAACCCACACTTTTTTTGTTCTTTTCGTTCTTCACAGAAAAGAGCAAAGAAAATTGAGGGTGACTCAATTTATATCAGACATAGCATTTTAATGTTGGAGGTTCGTATCCCTGCCGTGAGATGACCGTCTCTGGGCTGCATTTCTTGCTCTTTGGTGCACCGGCTGCTGACTTAACAACACGCTTGCATGTGGCTTGACCTCACTCGTTTATGTTTTGGGGTTGTTGTTTTTTTATTTGGTAAATTTTTTGCCTCCGAGTATACAATCGGTTGTGTAGATTACGTAACCGCTGTGTGTGCGTGGCTACTTCACTCTAATCCAGTTGTTCCAGGAGAGTGCTGCTGAATTTCTATTAAATTAGGATGCGCCTCGAAGCATTTGTAAAACTGCTTGTACTGATCAGCAGCTCCATTATTATCTTCTCGATATATATGTAAAAAAAAAAATCTATATTTTACATTTTTACACCATCAGTATTCTCCTGTTCCTGCTTATGCTCTTTTTACCTTCATCGTATCTCATTTTCTAACTCACCCATAAATGCTTCTTCAGCATTTTTGCCAGTGAAATAACTTGACAATGAACTAAAACCATGATACAGTCATACATCTCCATGTATGGAATGAATCATATTTATGGAACACTTACCATTAAGTTGCTTTTGTGCACCTCATGACACCTCTCTTTTGACACTGCCTGGTGATTGGGGATGTTTAAAGAAAATCCTGCTTTTGTTCACAAAGATCAACTTGATGCTAAATGTTGCCAGATTACTGCTGCTCCAGTCGCTTCTGTATGTCCTGCGTAAAATAAACAGGTTTGTGTATGTACCCGGGCTGAACACTTGGACCACCACGCCTCCTGCTCTTTTATTTAAAGCCTCATGCTGTATCAGAGTAACACCACAATGCTGCGCTGTATGGTTCATGGCTTGTTTACCCTCTTAGAGCTCTGATAAATCACAGCATCTGAATCCTCCCTCGTGTAACAGCGAAATGGCTCATTGCTACCAGAGTTCATTTGCATCTTGAAATGAGTAACAATCATTTGTCAAGAATCCAACCGCAATGGAATTTACAGTATTCACTAACCCCTGCTTCTGCTTATTCAATCAAAATTTGGAAACAGCAAATATAAGGTGTAATCTAACTTTTTTTTTCTTTTTTGTATTTTTCTCCCATAATCTCTCCCGCTCTCCCAACATATCTCCATCGCTTCATTTTCCTCCTTTCCATTCTTCACCATTATCCACTCCTTGCCCCTCTCCTCCTCTACACACGTACCATCTGTGCTCCCTCCCCCCCGGGTTGCCTTTTTCTAGGAGTTCGACAAGCCTCAGGAGGACCTGCTCAGGCACCACGCCAGCATCAGCGAGCTGAAGAGGAACTTCATGGAGGCGGTCCCAGCCTCTCGGCCCAGCGAGTGGGACAAGCGACTGTCTACGCACTCTCCGTTCCGCACACTGGGCATCAATGGTCAACCTCTGCCAGGCGCCGATGGGGTAAGTACATCATGGCACAGCCAACCCACTTCATTAGATAGCCTCTCGCTTCAGGAATTGAAAAAAACAACAAAAACTTAAATGAAACTGGTCAATTCCTGAACTGAGCGTTGAAGTCTCCTAGTTGTTCTTTTAACAACTCTGCTTCTGTTCAGTTTGTTTAATGCGAAACTGTCATTGCACCAGTGTGAGCATTGTGCATGAGTGTGTGTGATGGACTAGAAGAACCTGACATCTTGACAAGTTAACATCAATTTGTCTGCAATTTGGGTCGTAGTCTTGTAACCCCCCCCCCTACACACACATTCACCTGATCAGTGGAATCAGGTGAGCTTTAACAACAGGGGAGGTGGGGATCAGGCTCTTCCAGTTGTCATTTGTGGTCGTTGGACACTTTGAGGATGATGGATTGTATGTGCATGTACGGATCAGTTTCCAGCTGATCGTGATATGCAGCACATGCATGTGGGAGAATGCAGCTGGGCTTGTTGAACAGTGGTATGTTATTTGGGATCTTTCACTCTGGAGCTGATGAGGGCGAGGCATGTGCAGGGCATGCTGAGGCCTCACTCAGTTGATGTCGTGCGCAGTAGATGATTCCGAACCCCCCTTTAACCCCGTCCATCGTGCATGCTGACAGACGTGACAATGACTTATATTTTTTTTACTGCATGAATCCGGAACGTTTTTCATGCTCTTGCACTGACACACAGCATTTGACCCTAATGTTTGCGCCCCCCCGCCAGACACCCCTCACCCCTTAAACCAGCTATCTCTTTTCATGCTATTCACTTTGCACTCTTTCTCTCCACGCTGCTTATCATCATCCCTCCTGCTGCTGTTTTCTCCAATCTTCAGTTATCTTTCCAATGAAGAGACAATTCATGAAGAGACTCATTCATAGCGATAACCTCACTCCTGGTGAAACTGACAAATCATCAATGTCATCAAACTGATTTATGTGAAAACGTAAAACACATCTGAGGGTTATCTCTACAGGTTCACCACATTAAACATGAAAAAACAAAAAACCCAGCATTGCTTGGACAGTTACAGTTATGATCCATTTGCTACAAAATATCTCCAGTTGTGAGGAAAAAGCATTAAAACAAAGAGTGTGGATGACTTTCTGTCTTTTCCGTTTTAAGTGAGATGTAGCACATGGAAATACTTGTACCGCATGTTAAAATGCATGTCAGTTTCCATGCCCCGAGCAACCAAACTGATGATCATAAGCGCCCTTACGCCGGTCTCATTTTGTTAAAAGCCTATTTTGCTAATAATCATTGCAGATATTTCAAAAACCCTCCCTGTCATCTCTCCCTCCTCCCTCCTCCTCCTCCTCCTGCTCCTGCCCTCAGTTTGTCATCCGCCTCCCGCGCGGCCCCCTGCTAGACTTCTACTCCAAACGCAGCTGAGGGGCCGTCTGGACCCTGTGGGAAGCCCACACAGGCGTGAGTGTGAGCGGCGGAGACAGCACCTAGCCCACCCACCCATCAACCTCTTGCTCTTCTTCTTCTCCTCCCCCTCCTCCTCTTTCTTTCGCCCCCTTCTGCTGCGTCACCATGGTGTCCCTCATCTCTCATCCTCCGCTCCACTGGGGAAACTGCCCCCCGTTGTGTTTTCTGTCCTCTGAGGAACAAGACCCCTTCACCTTTTAATGTGTTTCGTGCCGCTGAAAAGTTTCTGGCAGCTGCAGACTTTCTTCCAAAGACTGATTAGGACTGGAATTGACAATCAACCCACTACATGCACTAGTTTCTGTTGGACTTGTTGCAGATTCATCAATTAACAACAACTGACTTTTATTGGTGGGCATTTTACCCTCGGTCACCTTCAGCACTACTTTTATACACATTTTGGGGTAACTTTCTATTGTCAGTTCTTCTGAAAACATTGTCTTTGGATACGATGATCACTGTGATTTTTTAATCCACTTACAGTATTCGTTGTCACAGTCTGTTGTTTCTGTGATGGGAGACCAATGAGGCAGCTCAGTTGTGATACTTGTAATACTTTGTCCTTCACTAGGCAGTATGTAGCAACCGCAAACGATCCCTGTCGCATGAGTTTTTGACCAAAGAATAAAAGGCATTCCATATACAGCTCACATGTTTGTTTGTTCCTTTCAGGGAGCATGGATTTTTGTCTTTGTGAATTAAGATTTAACAGAGGTGTCATGTACAGGCGGTCATTCTTGTATGAGCTCTCTCTTTGGAAAGAAAAGTCAGACAAAAAAAGAATCCATCCCACGCTCATTGGTTTGGTTCTTGAATAAGCAGCTACACATTTACTGATTATCCATCTTAGTTGGTCACACACACATTTAGTCTATCAATATTGGCAAAATGTAATTTCATTTTTGTCCCGTAAGTGGAGCCCTTTGGCAGTTAGGAACATTTTAGTTTGCAGTCTCCAAATAAACAAAAACCTGGAATGAATCAGAGTTCACAACTGCACATGAAGTTTTTTTTTTTTCTGACGAGGGGTGTTGCTAATGTTCATAATAAACCAACTATTACTACTTGTGCACACATATTATTGAAGAGTTGCTCTCTAAATTGATTAAATGCAGTGAAATCAATCAATCAAATCCTCATAACAACCAGCAATCAAACAACTCTATTTCCATTCCATCCAAAGTTGCTCATAAAAAAAGTCCTTCACATCATTGTATTTTTGAAAGCTCGGATGCAAAAGTATTGTCAGAGAGAAATGCCCTCTGATCGCTCAGTGACTGTGTTGTGTCTTTTTTTAGAGTGTATTTGTAAGTGGCTCAGGGGCAAAGGATGCTCACAAGGAACCCATTGGTGTATCGGATGTTTCGCTCGCACCCGGTACTGCCGCAAGCCGCGGCACTGAGCCCGATGGTGTCGGGGCCGGCGCCGTCCCTGTTGAGGAAGATTCGCGCAATCAGGATCGGGACGGGGTTGTAGCTTTTGAGGCTTCCCCAGCGCCCTTAATGAGGGCGGAGATGGCGCAGCTGCCTCCCGCCATCGACCTCCCTGGATCAGCTTTAGATGGGAACCAGACAGAGGAAGGATCGTACCCCGGAGCAGGGGAGCGCTCTGGGGGGATAGTCGGACCTTCCCCAGCCTCTTATTTCAGGAGTGACGGTCCACAGGTCATACGCTGTTTCCAGGTAGCCTCCCGACTCCCTCGGGGTGATGGTGGTGAAGGTGATTGTCTCTCTTCCGGCCTCTTTGGCGTTCCCAGGGTGCCGCACTCTCTCAGCCCTCCGCAGCTCTGTCCTCACACATCAATGTGTCGTCTGAGCAGACGTACTTCGGGGGGGGGGCTGCAGAGGTGCTGCCTGGCTGTGTGCTCAAATCTCGAATATGGTGATGGGTCAGTGTGACACTCTTCTTCTCATTCATCTGGTTTCCCCTCTCCCTTTCCTAATCACTCTGGGTAGAAAAGGATGTAGCAAATTGATTATACTGTTCTTTTTTTTTTTTTTAAATCAATTAAATTAATTTGTTTTGATGAAAGTGCCGCTGAGGTCACAGTCAGAACGGCTTAGATGAGATCATGCATGGTGTGAAAGCAAAGGAAACGCTTGCTATGGGGTATGAGGTGTCTGGTTAAACAGCCTCTCATGGAGCTATGCTCCTGTCCACAGCCCCCTCTGGTGGAGACCCACACAGTCACCATCTCAGCTGTCTCCAACTCCTTACCCAGTGGCATCTCCACCACAGAGGTCCCTATCGTCCCGACCAAGACCTTCACCTATGAGTCTTCAAAGGTAGGGGCTCCGGCAGCCGCTTGGCCGGATCGGTTTGCATGTAGGAGGAGGAAGTCAGCGCATTGGAGGTCTGGGAGAAGTGGGCCGGGTGGGCCTCCAGAGCGAGCACCAGAGGATGCTGCAGCTGCAGCTGCCCCTGGTGGTAGCTGCGGGGTGTCACACTCCCAGAGCTTCATCACTCAGCTGCTCTCATTCTGTTTGTCAGGTGACAGTTGACGGGACGGAGGAGGACAAAGACGATGCAACCGTGACCAGCTCCAAGACGGTAGAGACCCTGAGCGGCACCACAGTGACCACCACCACCACTCACATCTCCAAGGTCAGCCACACACACTCTCAGATATCCGGTTATCTTGTCACCCATACCTATTTGTCAGTTTTCAGGCGTTATTAATGTTGATCCCGGCAAAGATTTGCTCGACATGGTCTCATTTATCAGCATTTAGTTTTCAATTATTCTTTTTTTATTCCTCCACCAGGTTGTGAAAAGTGGCTCTTCTGAGGCTCGTGTGGAGAAGAGGATCGTCATAACTGCAGACTCCGACGTTGACCCAGATAAGGTATGAACCCTAAAAACTTGCCAACCATCCATTGGTAAAATATTGTAGTTTAACATTTTGCAAGAAACCGAATCCTCCAGAAGTGTGTAACTGCTCCTTTAAACAGAATCAGCTGACATCAGCTTGTCATCACAGGTTCACTCCCAGACTAATGCGAGCCCACACCATGTCTGTCTTGCAGGAGAAAACTGGAGGAGCGTCGGCATTGTAACTGAATCAACACCTTATTTATCACTTTGACTCCCCACCTCCAGTATACCCTCGTCAGATTGCAGCACTCATCACACACTGTGACCGGCTCCGTCTGCAAACTCACAAACACACACACACACACATATCCTGACTGAAGCATCTCACCTAAAACCATGAGTACACAAGTCTTTCAGTTGAGCCACTCGTCTTGGGCAGAGGAGTGCCGCACAGTGATAATCATCTTACCCTCAAGTTTGAAAAGTTTTTATTGGTTTTAAAAAAACATGCGTGATCTCAGTTGCGTTTGCTTTTAAATGCTTTTTTTCTCTAGTGGATTTTACATTTCCTTTGTTTTTTTTTGTTGTTTTTTTTAAACAAATGCACTGTTTCCATTTTAGCTTAGGCACCATTATCAGCATTTATTCCCTTGGTGCTTCTGCTAGGGGAACGTTAAGACTACATTCAAGGGAAACTTTTTTTAAACTTAATTTAATTCAGGAGATAATTATTCTTTTCAATTAAGTGACATACCTCACATTAATATGTGATCAAAGATTGAAATTCTGTGCTCAAATTTGGACAGCGTTTTGGTTTTGTTCACTGCTCTCAGGTACAATAACCTAAATGTTTATTGTTTGTTCTTATTTTTCAACCAGCCAATAACCAGTAACCTACATATTGTAAAGTTTGAATTAAAAATTGATCTATTTTGAAATATTTCTCTATTTTTTAGAATTGATGCTTTTATAGTATTTGTACAAATTGAGGTTTTTAAGTTATTCATATCCATCTGCTCATTACCATTGTGCTGTTTACTGCATTTCGAGGTCTCAGTTGCATGGAGACCTTGTTACCTGTTTTGCCTGACACCCTGAATCATTCTTATTCGTTTCCTCTCGTAGTCCACCAAGTCTTCTCCAGCCCGTTTGTTGCACGTAGCCACAACGACGGACAGCTTCCCTCAGCCGTGTTTTGTTCAGTAGCATAGGAGTCATGATTGCTTTGAATATCTTTTTTTTTTGGGTTGATAAAAGTTTTACAAGCTTCGGTCTGTTTATCTCAGGTTTTGATATTCTTTTTAAGACTGCAGACCTCCATGTGATTGTATGAGGAATGTCCATATATTTATATCCACCCCGACTTTAATGTACATTTATGTTCAGACAAGTGAGGTCAGTAAATACAAAAGCTCGTCTGTCACAGAGACTTTAAAGGTGAAGGCAGCTGTCTCAGTATATGTGGCTTTTCTCTCATAGAAGCACAATTTGTCTTTTTTTTTTTACATGTTCTACTATACAGTAATTTATTTGTAAAGTAGGCACTCTTTGTGATTTGATGTACTGTGATGCTATGACAAAGTTCAGGCTGCCGTTTGACATCGCCATGTGAATATTGCATTCATTATCAACAAAGTTTGCAAAGCCTTTCTACCACATAGTCCCCGTAGATCGCTCTCACTTGCTGTTTCCTGTACTTTTCTATAGAAGATTTTTAAAAATCCTTGGAATATATAAAGTCCCCTTTTAGGTAGCATGTTTGTTAGCAACCCTTTCTTTTCTAAACCCTCAAAGAAGCCATTGGAATTGTAGTTACATGGACAACAACAGTGACCTCTTCTGGAGGAAAATGTAGAATCTCACGAGGAAAAATAGTTTTTAGATCATGGAAGATATTGTTGCTTTGTGACGTATCCCTGTCTTTTTATTGAAAAAAAATAAAATATGCATTATTCTGCATTTTAGTGGGATGTGAGTACTTTGAACCATACAAAAGTGTAAATGAGAATTTAAGAAATAAATATTTATTGTCATTCTATTAATCCACACTGGACGCTGCGGTATAGTCAATCAACAAAATAGGAGCCACCAAACTGAAAGAGGAAAAACCAAACCAGTTCAGAGTGGGATACAGTGATGTAAACAGTATGTAACTTGAAACGGCACTACCGGGAAATGATTTTAGCGATTAGTCAAGCAAATACTGATCCAATGATTTATAACAAAATTCAACACAGCAGTGATCAACCTGAAATCAAGAGTAGGTCCATAGTTTAAGATCATAGTTCACCTTTCTACCTTGTTCCTTGAAATAGCACCTCACTGACATACATTGGTGCCAACAAGTCACTCAGACTCCAAACCACATTCTGTCAACTGTTCTGCAGCATGTTAAAAATAATTCGACTTTAGCTTTCAGAAGTCTGCTTCTTTCATAATGCAAACATCCTTGGGGGGCTGCTAAGATCTCCTGTTACATTCCATTATTGGAGACACAGATCCAACCAGAAACCTCATTAGCACTGCTAAAGCCATTTTTGGCTTCATCAAATTTAACAACTTAAATAATGTTGAATACATGGATTGACATCAATTGAGGTCAAACATGTGACAGTGTTTGACTAAATGTCTGGATTTGAGCGTCCACAAACACAAATGTGGTTTTGGATAACTGTACAGGCATTTATTGGGAATATAATCTGTTGCATCAGACAGGTAGTAAACCACTGAATCTTATTAGAGTCCACGGTCTTCATTGGGGGGGCAGGGTGAGGATGGGGGGAGTGTCTAGCGAATAGTCTTGACTGGGCTCTTGAAACTTGATGCAGCCTGAAGTTGGAGTTGATAAGCCATTGGGTGGATTTTGAAACCATATAACCTGAAAAATAAAATGACGCCAGTCAGTTCCTGAGCACAAGGAATTCACAGGTGACGGGGGCAAAATCGTAATAAAAAAAAACCCAAAACATACAATTTTGAATTCAACAAGAAACTAGACAAACGTAGACATATAGTTATAAAAATTGTTAAACAAACCTGCCTTGCATTATATATACTGCCCTGTTATATTTCAATTATTCTGATAATCACTGAAGCATCGTTTCAATCATTCTAACATAGATTTGTGCTTTGCTGTCATCTGTCACTCACTCACTCACTGCTCTTGCCCTGCCTCCCTGCGTTCCTCATCCTGCTCTTGGGGCGTTGGAAAGCCATACTCCCTGTCCAAAAATATCTTTAAAGTCACTGACAGACCCCCTTCTCACTCAAACTGAGTCATTTTTCACTGTTTTGAAGTTGGTACTCCCAGATGACACTGGTTGGTTCCTGCGTCATTTATCCTGTTAAAGCTCCAAATAATTAATCAAAAAGATGTTTACTGTTGTACTTGTATTTGTGGACTGTGTCAAATACTGTTACTTGCACAAAAATAGCAATGTCACCTTGGCACAAACTGATTGGCTGGACGCTTGGGCCGATACTCGGGATGCACCATGAACAGCATGTGGGGGAAGCCCGTCCCAAAGTAGGCCCCGTCTGTATGGTGGTGTCTGGAGGATTTCGGGGTGTACACATCCATACATTTCGGGCAGTAAAGCTTGACCATGGCTTCGCCGGGGATGTCTGACAAACCTTCGCCAAACAAGAGGACACATCAATCTTCCCTGCAGCTAATGAAAGTCACAGTTGCAGCACGGTTTGTATATGAGGAGAATCTGTCAAGCAAAGTCAGACTTACCAATAGGAAGCATTGGCTGATTCTCACAATACACTCTTGGGCAATAGCCGAAATCCCCCTGTTGATACTTTTCCAACTGCGAAAAAGTGTGAGTTTTGAAATGACTCGTTCATCATGAATTCTTTAAAAGTCTGAGGTTTTGTAACAGCCTACCATCTGAGCGATGCCTCTGTTTGTCAGGATGTAACGTGCATGTATAAGCCCGTAGAGCATCTCTGCTGCCTGCTCAATCAAGTCACTTTGATTGGGGTTATCCTCCAGCTCCTCATCTGTCAAATGAAAGGAAGTGTTACAATTACTTTATTTTCTCATAGGAAATGCTCATCTCCTCCATATTCTCACCCGGCTCCAGGTCAAGAATCATGTCCAGTGCCTGGCGATAGTGAGGCACCTGCTCATTTAAGCCCGTCAAGTTGAACTTGTCTTGGATGTAGTCTTCATCAACCTGTAAGAGAGGATTCAAGGCCGTATGACGTGAATTGCTCCTGAAAAAACAGTCCAAACATTGGATATAATTAGAGAGAGCGCAGCCTGAGAAGCTCTCACTTTCACAGGAAGGAAGGAGTGAGAAAGTTGGTGTACAACTTTTTACAACCTCTCCAGATGAGATCAAGGTTTTCCGAGCCATTTCTTTGAATGGAGAGCTGGGAAACCTCACAGGAAGGTTTGACAAAGTTCAAAGCAATGTGCGCCAACTTCTCTTGGTTTGATTTATCTGAAGAACATCTCGTCACAGTCAAAGCACCTTTACAACGTAGTAATAAACGTGTTAAATATTGCATTGACACCTTGATACAGATTGTGCACATCTGGACGGCTGACAAAGGTAGAGGATTAGAACCAGAGTGTAAATGAGATCAGTAGAGAATGACGACTGACCTCGCAGAAGAACTCGTTCCCTCTCAGCCCACAGAACCAGGAGATCCAGGACACCTCCTCCGAGCTGCTCATCCTCCTGACACAACCACAACCACAGCCACAACCACAGCACAGTCAGCCATCCTCAGCGAGCACCGGGTAAACTCTCAGATCACCATCACTGGGCGAATTCCGCCTGTGACGCCACATGCTAACATTAGCGCTAGCTGCATCACACACACATCAAACAAAGGAAGGAGCCTCTGGAACCGTTTGGATCGGTTCGGGTTCATTTTATTTTATTTTATTCTGCATAAATGTTACACTTCGCAGAATATAATATCATTTTGAAAAACTTACCCTTCTCTGTATCTGTTAATGTGAGACCGAGAACGCGTAGCTAGCTTAAGTTACCCGCTACCTGGAGACGGTAGAATGTAAATACTGAAGACTTCAACGAGTTCCGCCACAGCGGATTTTCAAAATAAGAGATTTTGTGACGCATATATTCCACTTCCGGTAGGCAACTCCCTTAAGAAAAAAAAAAAAGGAAGGACAAAATATTTTGAATTCCACTCAGTTTTTAATGACATTTGAAACTGCCTACATCGACATTTATACTGTATACTTTTATTTTTGTGCATTGGTGCAATTGTCTTCACATTTTGGAATTTTTCAACTCCTAGAATAATTTGCAAACTTGTGTTGTCAAATATCTGCGAAGTAGTTATAACCGGAGACGAGGCCTGCATGATGGATGGAGGGGTCTTTCAGGGCAGGTCTGAGAAAGATTTGCGAGTGGGTGGTCCGACATCTTTCTGCTCCTGGTCCTTTCCCTTGCCTTCAAACATCAGTATCCTAAAATCAAATGGATGATTTAGTCTCTGTTTCAAATTAATTAGATAGATAGATAGATAGATAGATAGATAGATAGATAGATGAACTTTGTTGTCCCTTACTGGAAATTTGTCGTAGACAGCAGTTAGATACAATTCTGTCAATCAATAACTAATTGCTTACTGCTCAATTCATAATTATGTATCTCTTTCACACAACTTTCACACGAACACCTAAGAAGGCTATTTTATCGTACCACTGGCCTTTGATGGATGATTCATACTCACAGTTTTAGAACAGCATTTTTACTTCCCAGCATCATATTCAGGAAGTCGTTATAGCTAATGGTGTCTTTAGACGTCCCACCAACCACCTCGGACATCATCTTCTTCAGTTCTAAGTGAGTTTTGGCCAGCCCGAGTTTCTCCAGCATTCGCTTTAACCCCATCAGGTCTGATATGGTGATAATGCAAGGAAACCAAGTGAATTATAAAAAGTCAGGGCAGCAGTTTGATGTGAAGCAGAAGTTTCTCTATGGGAAAATAAGAGCTTTTGGGTTGTTCATATTTACCTATATCTCCTTTGTCATTAAGGTCAAACTCCATATATTTCTCTGCAATCACAGAAAATAGTTTATTCACAAACCAAACATTTATGACTTAGTTGTTCTCAGTGTCATGACTCTGCTCACTTTTAAACATTTCAAGCTTTGATGCGAGGTCCTCCTCTCCTTCATACTGTGGGTCTGACAGGAAATCCTGTGCAAGTCAAAAATAGGTTGAGAAAAAAAGACATGTTAATATTAAGGTATTTGTACGTGCCAAACTCATATCAAACATTTGACAAATTATGTTAAGCATTGGATAAACTCCTTAAACCTGATTGATAGAGTTCAATTTTTCCTCCTGTTGAGACTTGAGAAGACCAAATGCTTTGCCACCTTTGAGGAACAAACAGTAGATACAGAGACGTGTCATAACAAATTGTAAAATAATAATAAAAAGTCTTCATAACTGCTGTATGAGACAATTTAAAGAAAAATGAAGAAAGAGCAAAAGAGAAAATACCTTTAGCCTTGTTGTCCATCGCTGTAAATGCACTTTGCAGCAGCAATGTAGAACCTCCACTACGGGTGAGAAATGCTACCACACTGCTTCTGTAAATTGATCTAGAAGAGGAAGTGAAGTGACAGTTTCAGTGAGCATTAGATATGTGACCATGTCATATTTAAGGCTGTAGCAAACATAGATCACATCATTCACACTTCTTGTCTTAGATCCATGTCACAACACAGGAAATTACGTTGTTTTGCGCATAGAGAAAATTTTGAAGTGTAGCAGTAATTATGGGCTCCCCATAATTAAAACAATTGTGTGTGGTCGACGTTGATGATAATGGATGAAGTCTTAACAAAACTGAATGCTATATTATTAGTTATTACATAATCTAGAGACACGTAAAAAAGGAATATTACATGTAACAACAGCAAGATATTCTGCAACTTTGGTGTCTCAACTCTTCTTATAAAAGTGGTGTTGCCATAGACTTTGGACACTGAATCATCAGCTGGACAAAATGTCATTGCAGGAAAGTGAATATTGCACCTTAATCGATCATCAACAAAGGAGGACATCTTCTTTTTCCTTTTGGGACTCCAAAGGAAGGCATCAGTGAGAATAATAGTAGTAGTAGTTTCCTTTACAAATATTGTCAAACTCAACCACACCACCAAGCAAATGTCAGCGTGATTGGCCTGTTTCAGATTCTAGCAGATACTGACACCGCTAAGTAACACAGTATCAGTTCTACATCCTTACAATAGTGATAGGTGAAGTCAGAAAGGTTCGCAGAAACCCCTGCCTCTGTATTTGGCTACAGAGCTCAGAAAATGCAAAAAATGCATCTGTGGGTTCTCCCTTTATTTGTGGTGCTCACAGTCACAGAGTCTGGTTAGTAGATCATTGAATATGATGTACTTTGCTCTAATCCTTTGAGTGAATCCTGATGTATTTCAAACATATATGCAATCAATTTGCCTTATTTGGTCACATCAGTTTCTGACATCAAATGCTGAACATCCTGTACTACACGAGTTCACGGATTCACTTTTATGATCTAAACTTATCTCAGTTCAATCTGAGATGGAGCCAAAAGAGGATCTTTCCAAAAAGCTTATGGCTCACTTCCACTGTGAAAGGCCACAGACCTTGGCTGAGAAATGTCGCTATTGCTAACAAACTTACAAACATTTGATGTGGGTTTGTACACGTGTGATGTGTCTGGAAAGACTGGGATTGTATCGTGCTCAAAAATATTTCTTTTAAGAGTAAAAGTTAAAGACTGAACTTTTTTTGTTCTCCTTACGTTTGGCTCTTTCAGTGTCACTATGACAAGTGTACAAGTGTAATAATTTCCTCTTTAGACTGTAAAACCCTCGTAGTAAAGGTGGCCGCGGGCACGGCCATCTACCTGAGCTGCCCGGTGAATGCACAGTTAGGACAACAAAAACCCCAGAATGTCTCCTGATCATTGTCAAAGGTGAAAACCTAGTGCTTGTTCAGTTCAGACGCTCAGTGGCTGGTACAGATGTAAATACACACTTGGACAAACTCAACGCTGCATCGATATCATTCTAGTCCGAGGTAATATTTGAATGATTATTATTGTTATTATTACACTTACACAAAATCTAACTCCTGTTTTTCCATTTTCTCGTTTAAGCCACAACGCTCCCAACTTCTTTAACAGGCACTGAGCAAGGTCTGGTTTAAATAATGTTACATCTTAATTTGGTGTCATGCTTAACCCTTATGGCTTGTTAAGAAAAAGCTACGCTGGGACTGTCAACCTACCTAACTAATAAATTTAAACTGCAGTGAGAATTATGAAAGATTCATATTTTTCCATTTCTATTTTTCATGAAGGGGTTCGTCTTTAATCTATATTATGATCTAATTAATCAAATTTAAAATTTAACCTTTTAGATGCCAGTTTTGATCAAATGTGCTATATGATCAAGCTGACTTTTTGGAAAAGAAACGTAGCATTTACTACAGATCCAAGACCCGCAGGATCGGACAGGAGACGCAGCAGACAGGTTCGACTCTTTCACCTTTGACAGTTGTTAGATACACTGATGTGCGTTCACGGCCTCAGAATAGAATAGAATAGAATACTGTTTATTATCCCACAATGGGGAAATTGCAGTGTCCCAGCAGCATACATACAGAAATGCTTCATGCTCTGTTGTTGTGCACAAGTGCTCGCATGCAGTCCATGCACACTTAGGAGATGGTGGACACTAATCATGTCGTTACAATTCTTTCTTCTTCCAAACTTTCTAACCCCGTTGTTTGTCTTACAGATCTGACAAAGCAACAGGTCTGCAGTCTGTATGAACCATGCCTGGATGAAAGCATGTTTACGAGTAAGCAGCACTGTAGGATTTAGCCCAGTGGTGGAAGGAGGAGGCATGGAGACAAAAAAAATATCATCTTTTGAGGTTTTTATTGCAACCACCATAAAATACAAAAAAGGTGCAGTTGTGTAAATTGGATATGAAAAACTAGAATAAGAAAAAAAAAAAACTCAATCCCAAAGTCTTTTAGATTTAGAGATTTAGCAAAAAAAAAAAGGAAAAAAAATCAAACAGACAAGCAAAACGACCCATACTTGGCCCCTGACTATGGGGCTTTAGCACCTGCTACTCTTCCAGGCCCACGCTGCACTCTCGAGAGGAGGCTCCTCACTCCTGCCTTTATACTGGAAGCCCCTCCTTCCCAATTCCCCCCTCTACCTCTGACCGTGGATTGGCAGTCGGACCCGGACGCTTTGCTACCATGTGTCTACTGGCACACTGGGAAACACTGGAGTGTTACTGGGCAGGCATGGGTAACCACATGACAGGCACTAATATAAAGTCCCATCCCAGTGTCACACTTAAACTGTCATATGTATGGGATGGATGTGTCCGGTTTCCTTTCTCTATTGCAGTCACCTATTAGTCATTTCCAGCCCTCTTAAAAAAAAGGAGATGCTGCTGAAATTATTTAGCTAATACCTTCATCAGTTGATTTTCACTCTTGGAGTTTTGCACAGATAAGTAGCAGTTCAGCAAAATGAAGACTCATTTCATATTACTGTAACAATCTTTTATTTTAAATCGATCATGTTTTCCTTTAACATCAGAGTCCATTCTGAATAAATATACACTTTGATAATAATAAAACACTGAAATCATTGTTTTTTATAGCAAAGGAGAGAATGTGGGTGTGTGTTTAGTTCACAGCCTGTAATAAAGCATAAAAACTGTCGGTGCTGTCGGTGGCTTCCTCTTTGGGCTGGATCGGTGAGCGTGCTTTGTTTTTATTCTCTTCCCGTATCATGTCATAAACATGATCCTGTAAAGATCAATCAAGACACAGTGTATCAGTGTGACGAAGATATTCAAAGAAACATGGAAAAGAGGTTTTTGTTTGGACTGCGGCTGCCTTTCGTACCATTTCAATCCGTGATTGTTCACCTGCAAACAGATATATTGTATCAGTCGTCTAGAGCATTGGCGCGTACTATTAAATGTATTGTTTTATTTCAAATCAACATCAGTACCTGCATTCTCACCGTTCTTCCTCTTCAAGTACAAATAGAGTCCCCCTGTCGCCACACAAACTAGGAGGCCCAGGGGAAACACTAACCACGCAAGGTTTCGCAGAGCTGAGGTAATGAAGAGGCTTTGATTTAATTTTACCATATGTGACACATTCGCTTTCAGTGAAAAAAAAAAACCACATCAGGATGCTAACTTACAGTTACCAGAGTGCCATGTCTTTGATGCCACCATGGCTCCCTCCCAAGTGGCACAGCAGCTCATCTCAGCTGGAAGAGCTGGGATGAAAAGCTCAGATATGAGTGTGTTATTGACGGCCACAAAACCATTGTCCCGGCCATACTGGTTGTTTTGACACCAAGATATATCGAAATCTTTTTCACAGGCTTGTGCACAGGTAAGGACACAAGTGAAAGTGAGATTCGTTTCTGGTCCTTGCTGTAAAGTAACTGCGGGGACAAAGATGGTTTTAGTGGGAATTTCAGAGGACAGACTTTTTGGTCAATGTACCCCCCC
>CAESWR010000149.1:544876-573137 GCA_903171835.1 Mullus surmuletus | reverse complement strand
GACATTCCAAATATCCAATGTATGATGAAGGCTACCATTGAAATCTTGCCCTAACTCCTGAACATGATCCTGAGTTCGTATGATATACACACGCATACACACAGCTTTCTTATTTCAGGCACTCACCGTCAAGGGTGTGCAGCCTGATTTTGTTAAACACCCTCTGCTCACCACCGGTCTCTGAACACTGATAGTTGTTGGAATCTAAAGCGCTCACTTTGCTGATGATCAGCGAGGAGGCCTCATCTTCTGTCAAAGGCTCTCTGGCAGTGACCCACCTCATGCTGCCAGTGGGGGGATGGGAGGAATTGTAGTCACAGTGTAATGACACTGACTCACCCACCGCAGCAAACACTTCCTCAATGCCATCTGGGGAGAGAAGGAGCATTGATTTCAGTTCGCATGTGCCTCAAACACTCTTGGCTGTTTACTTGTTTGTCAGTTAGTACCTTTCACTTTTGTCTGATGAGTAGCAGTGGCTTTAACGGCATCATTTTCAGTTAGGTGACACCTCCATTTCCTGTGGTGGTCTGTCAGTTTTTTTGTGATGAACAGTTTAGAAAAGCAAGGAGAGGGGCTTTCAGTTCGAAACCTACTTCCATTTAGTGGTGTGTTGTCCTCAGTGCTCCACTTGATATTTATGTGGCTGTGGCTACAAAGGCCAGATCCCCTATAATCGGTGAGGAAGCAATGTAGCTCTATTGTTTCCCCTGGAGATGTTGCCAACTCAGCGACTGGTGGGTGTGGGGGGTAAGAAAATAACTGCAATTAATGTTATCCAACAAGAAAATAACTGCAATTATAGTTATCCAACATTGGTCAAAAATATTACAGGAATGGCTGACTTACTCTGCAAAAGCTCAAGTGAGATGTTTGAATAAAGCGTTTCTCCTTTGCAGATATAAAAACGTGCAGTATCAAGTGTCATGTGATTTATCTGCAGGGAGCAGTTCCACAGCAGACTGAACGATTGGTCATTTGAATCTGTCACCTTTCCTCTTCTCACTACCTCATCGTCCGATCGATGACCTCCATAGATCCAGTTTATAGAAGTGCAGGATTTCGTGGAGGGTATAGCACAGGGCAAAATGACGGTGTCTCTCATGGAGGCAAACATCACTGAATAACCTGCTGGTGAGATAGAAATGAATGTTCAATCAATTCGACATCGGAAGAGGTTCACAAAGAAGTAACAATCATATTGACAGATTTTTTTTAGACAAAAAATACTTGCTGTTGTATTTGGACCACCTCTACAACGCAGTGTAATCCAATACTGCAGCTCTGCATTTGATTTTACTTTTATGAAGCTTTGTCGACTATCAAAAAGGCCATACTGAGTGTAATCTGTTATATAATCATATCCAAAAATATATTTTCAACAAAAACAATATATTACCAGAGGATTGAAGGGCAGCTGCTGTCTGTGTAAGAGAAAAGACACAAAGTCCAAGCAATGAAAACGAAGCCATCCTTCTGTCAGTTCCCTGGTTTATATTTGCGGTCACTGCAAAAATTGCAGAGCATATGCTCAGGAAACTGATGCAACTCATAAGACCCCACCTCTCGAGAAGTACATCCTCTCATGATGTCCAGAGCTCTGCGTCCCCGCACAATTGCCACGTGCTCTGTCAGTTAAGCAAGCAACATTTATTATTATCATTATTATTATTGAAACTGAGAAAAAAATTTGATTTATTTGTCCAAAGTCCTTTCTTGTTATGTGTGTACTCGATGGCCATTAAATCACTTTTATGTCCTCAGATCAACTCAAAGCCACCCAACACTGCCACCAGGGGGATGGGAGGAAGTGTCGACACAGGAGAATGACACAAGCTTACCCACCACAGAAAACCCTTTCTCATTGTCATCTGGGCTGAGAGAGAACATTGATTTTAGTTCACATTTGCCTCACACGCTCTCAAGTCTTTACTTGTTTATCAGTTAGTACCTTCCACTGTTGTCTGATGAGTAGCGGTGGCTTTAACTGCATTGCTTTCTTGGAGTTGCGATGACTTTGAAGGATTTAACCTTGAGTACAACACTCGCGACACCTCCCAGGTCGGGCAGAGGGGCCTCAATCTCAGAGTGGAGGAACTGGAAATCTTTCAACAAGTAGGCAATGAAGAAGAAAGAGCTCCAATTTGGCAATCGACTCCCCGAGGCAGAGGCGAGCCCCCCCCTTAAAATGCGAAGGACGGAGTGGAGCGCCCTCCTCCTTCTAAAAAGCGTTCTGATGGGGAGAAAAATTGGCTGCTTTATTGGAGATCTGCTGAGCCCAGTGAAAGACATGCACCTCAGTCTGCAGTTAGAGGAGTACCTGGTTTAAAGTTTCTCAGACTTCAAACTGCAAGATCAGACTGTGCCTTGCTTTCAATGACAACCAATAACTTCCAATCATAGATAGACTGATTATTTCCCCCAAGTTGCAGCCTCTGCCTTCCTATTAAATGTTTCATGTGATTTCAGTCAACTTTGAAGCCACGTTCACCTGACAAATCCACATCTGAATTTGGTATAGAAATAAAAAAGCAAAAAATGCTTGAAATGAGTGAATATAGCTGTCTATGCACCAAGCAACTTCAGTCAGGACCATTTTAGTCAAAAATATACTTTATTTGTTGCATTAGTTTATTACATAGCATAATTAGGTTTTGGTGGTACGGCTCTGTCTTGAGTCCTTCCTTGAGCCTGGCAGAAATAGCAGCAAGGTAGTGGGAACTCACTGCTCTTGCATGGAATGCCCACAGGCAGGGAGAGCCACACTAATAAAAAAAACCCAAAAAACAAATGTAAGACAGTGCAGGCAACACTGACCTCTGCTGACAGTGAGTAAATCAGAACTGAGGAGGAGGAGCTGGGGAGGCGGTGGGTTTTAAGCAAGGCTTTTGCAGAGTTACTGGCCGTCAGCTGACTGATGAGGGCTGGGTTAGAGAATGAGTGGGCTGGATTTTACAGCTGGCTTGACTATGTGGGCTGACAGAACTAACACAATATGTATTAAGGTTTCTTATTTTCTAGAAAATGAAGAAAATATACCCTTGTTGATTTGTTCCATTGTGCTACTTAAATAAAAATCATTCTGTCAAGTTCATTTCAAATAAAACTCTTTCTGTTGCTCTTTATGATCATATTTCTTTGATGTATGGTCTTGTTTTTTGTTGTTGAGTCCTGGTGCCCTGTGGTCATGGTAAAAGGCTCGTCTCCATTTGTCTTGACTGCAACACTATGGGGAGGATATACACGCTTTGATTCAAAGTGAATGAAGTAAAACTCAACTCAGTCAGTTAAACTTCAAGTCATCAAATCACAGCAGTGTTCTTTTAGGAAACCTACAGGATTGGTGACAAAGAATTTGCCTGTTATCTACTGTACGTGAACACAACAGTAGGGAGAGTGAAATACTCTCTCACACACATGTATGCTTATATATTGATATATAAAGGACAGGGGGGGGGGGGGGTCATCAGTGAGGAAAACATACAAAGCAAAATTAATTTTGTCCTCTACTGTCCTTACTACCATGACCTAAAGGTGCAGCTATCTGAGACACGTGGAGTACATGAGATGATGTAACATATAAGACTTGTTGGCATGGATAATCAAAAATACAGAGCAAAATACAGATTGTTTTTGTTTTCTGACTTTATCGATATATAAATATATAAATATATATATACATATATATATATATATGAATATACTGTTATGTTCAGTTGCGATAGATTTCTTTTTATAATGTTATGGTTATAATGAAAGAAAAATATGTCCAAATTTCAGCCATCATATGGCACGGGTCTCGATGGTAAACCATTCTTTTACTGATGAAAAATGTTTGTATTTTTGCTATTTAAAAATGCATATCATTGCAGGAAAGTGAATACTCATGATAATGGATCATCAACAATGGAAGACATTTTCATTTCCCTTTGGGACTCCAAAGGAGGGAGTTTTAGTGAGAATGATTTTCCTTCAATATTAGTTTCCTTTACAAAACATGTCTAAATCCACCACACCTCCACCAAGCAGTGCCTAGGAGTCAGCATGATTGGTCTGTTTCAGATTCTCGCCGATACTGACAGTATCAGTTCTTCATTTGTACAACATAGAACCGCTCTGCTCTTACCTGAAGCGAGACAGAAGCAGTGGTTCTTTGATCTTGACATCTTGTTGTTTAAAGTCAGAACGATTCACAGAAAGCCCTGCAGCTCTATTTGGCAAGAAAATGCCAAAAATGTATCTGTGGGTTCTCTCTTTATTTCTGGTGCTCACTGTCACTGAGTCCAAAGGTGAGTACTTGATTCAATACCTACTTTGATACGATCCTTTGATTGAATAGGCTATCCTGATGTATCTTTAACAGTTTGCCACATCGGTTTATGACATCAAATGCTGAACATCCTGTATTCTCCGAGTTTCATTCTGAACCGAATTTCATTAACTTTTGCAATCTTAACTTCTCATCACAGACTGCCCAGCAGAGACCGAGACTGTGTCTGGATCTTCAGAGGACAACATATTTCTCCCATGTCTTAATCTTGAATCCATGCAATCCAACAACAGCTACAGAGTGAGATGGACGAAGCATGTTGCAGATGGCAGACAGGCGAAGGTCCTCTTTGCCAAACCGGCCCCAGCCCAATTCAAGCATTCCCAGCGAATGAAATGGGAGGCTGATGGGAGAGGACAAATGTCGCTATTGCTGACAAACTTACAAACATCTGATGCGGGTTTGTACATATGTGAAGTCTGGAAAGACTGGGATTGTATTGTGCGCAAAAACATCTCTTTAAGAGTCAAAGGTAAAGTCTCAAAGTCTCAACATTTTTTGTTCTCCTTATGTTTGGCTCTTTTTCAGTTTCACTATGAGTGATAAATTCCTCTTTAGATTGCAAAACCCTTGTGGTGAAGGTGGCCCCAGGCACGGCTATCAACCTGAGCTGTCCGATGGATGCACAATTAGGGCCACAAAACCCCCAGAATGTCTCCTGGTCATTCTTGAAAGGTGGAAACCCTGTGATTTTCAGCTCGGACACACTGTTTAACATCAAATCTGTGGGTATCGATGACTATGGCTGGTATAGATGTAGGTACACACTCAGACAAACTCAACGCTGCATCGACATTAATCTAGTCCAAGGTAAGATTTTAGCCATTATTATTGGCATTATTTCACTCACACAAAATTTAACTCCTGTTTTCAAATTTTCTCTTTTAAGCCACAACACTCCCAACTTCTTCAACAAGCACTGAGCAAGGTCTGGTTCAAATACTTAATCAAGCAATTATTTGGCTGCATCCGTACCTCTTATGGCCTGTTAAGGAAAGGTCACAATGAGACTGTTAACCTAAGATCTGTAGTTTAAACGTTAAACTGCAATGAAATTATGAAACATCAATATTTTTCTGAATTTTCTTTAATTCTTTTTTCACGATGGTGCTTTTTAAATTTAATTTATTAATCACAATTAAAATCTAACTTCTTAGATCCTAATTTGAATCATATATGCTATATGCTCAAGGACATCTTTTTGAAAAAGACACAAACTATAACTCAATATTACAAAAAAAGTTTTTTTTTCTAAAAAATGTTTTCTAATTTCTCTGCAGAAAATGTCATCTTGTTTTGTAAAAAAAAAAAAAAAAAGTAAATCCCAACATTGCCATATTTTATCCCCTCCCCCATTGACCCCCACTGACTGAATTCACCTCACAACAACACAAATTTGCAGGACTGTCCTTCTCAGTGTCGACAACAAGGACAACTGTTTGGGAAACCATGGACATGGAAGAAAAGAAAGCGGAAAGAAAAGGAGAACAAATTGCTGTTTGTGTGGTTTTACCCATCATCGCGCTCATCATCGTCGCTACTATGACAGGACTTTGTATTTACTACAGATTCAAGACCCGCAGAATCGGACAGGAGGTGCAGCGGACAGGTTAGACTCTTTCACCTTTGGCAGTTGTTAGGAACACTGATGTGCCTTCACGGCTTCATGATGTGTTGTTGTGCTCAGGTGATCGCATACAGTCCATGCACAGTTATGAGATGGTGGGAATTGGACTTTCAGACGGTGAGATCTTTACAGTCATGTTGTTACAATTCTTTCTCTTCTTCCAAACTTTCTAACCCCATTGTTTGTCTCACAGAATATACAAAGCCAAAGATCTGCAGTCTGTATGAACCATGCCAGGAGGAAAGCATGCATACTTGTAAGCAGCACTATTATAAAGTTCCTGCCCGGTTTCACTCTTTAACTGTTATATTCAGTATATGTGATGGTGTTTTTTTCCTCTTCTTTATTGCAGTCACCTATTAGTCATCTTCAGCCTTCTCATGAAAAAGAAAATACCGCTGAAATGATTTAGACTCATTTCATATGACTGTAATCTTTTATCTTAAATCAATCATGTTTCCCTCAAAATCAAACAGTCCAATCTGAATAAAAATCCTGTCCGATGATAATAAAACACTGAAATAATTGTTTTTATAGCAAAGGAGACAATGTGGGCGTGTGTTTAGTTCACAGCTTGTAATAAAGCATAAAAACTTTTGGTGTTGTTGGTGGCTTCCTCTTTGGACAGGATCTGTGGCTGTACTCACATCCCCTATCATGTCATAAACATAATCCTGTAAAGGTTATTAAATATACAGTATAGTGTGATGCAGATATTTAAACTGGACTGTTGCTGCCTTTTGTACCATTTCAGTCCGTGATTGTTTATCTGCAAACACAAACGTTGTGTCAGTCGTTCAGAGCATTGGCGCGTTAGCTGTTAAATATTTGTATTTTCTAATTTCAAATCAACATCACTACCTGCATCTTCACTGTGCTTCCTCTTCAAGCACAAACAATAAAGTTGATAACCTGCCACACAAACCAGGAGACCAGGGGAAGTGCTAACCAGGCAAAGGTGTGCAGAGCTGCGGTAGTGAAGAGGCTCATTTAATTTGACCATATGTGACACTTTCATGTTCCGTAAAAATCCCTCCCATAGTATGATGCTTATTTACAGTTACCAGAGTTCCATGTCTTTATGCCGCTACGGCTCCCTCCCACACGGCACAGCAGCTCATTTCAGTTGGAAGAGCTGAGATCAAAAACTCTTGACTATTTTTCTTGACATTTCCCCACAAAAAGAGATATTCCAAGTCTCCTATATATTATAAAACCTACCGTTGAAATCTTGCCCTAACTCCTGTAGGTGATTATGAGTATGACCTGCTGTTGCACTGGTGGGCATTCAATCTACGAGCTGTGTGTAGTTTTTATAATCTATCCACGTGATGAAACAGTGGGCGGCTACTCCAACTTGTGTAGCCATTCTTTAAGTGCCAAGACCCCTGCCAGCAACTCACAGTTCTCCACGCCATAGTTACTTTCTGTGGGGGTGGGACGACAAGACAAAAAGGCAGCTTCTTGTCAGTTGGCAAGTGCTGGGGAAAAGACTGTCCACCTCAACAACATACTGAAGGTTAGGATCGGGTTGAGACAACACAGGTGCATTTGTAAATATTTGTCTCAGCTTGTGTGAGCTGCCTCTGACCATTCAAAGGGCTTTTTCACAGATGTCAACTGCATGAATGGACAACATGACTATAATCCTTAACTCAAAAATCTCTGCAGCTGCTTACAATTGGAAGTTGGCAGTCACGTTTTGTTCCGTGTCTGCCGAGAAGAGGCAGTGTGTTCGGGGGTTGTTCAGCTCACCAGCGCCCCCCTGTCTACTGAGGAGCCTGTCTTGGCATTGGACGCGGAAGTAGATGCATAGCTTAGTGCGTATGCGCTGCTGTCTCTCTGCCAGAGTGAGACAAACTTTTCCTAGATGCAGGGTTTGACTTGGGGAAATGGGTCTGAGGTAAAGGGGGCTGAAGGGCAGAGGCTGAAGCATAAAGTCACCCCGGCCACTTTCTGTGGCTAAGTTGAGATTTTTGCATACTGATTGGTCTAGCATAGGCTCAATAACCGCAAATCGTCTCAATAACCGCAAATCGGCTCAATAACCGCAAATCAGTCATAATTAGAGGACTCTGTTAATAATAATAATAAGTTGCGGGTTGTTGTCCAGACACTAGGGAGCACTGCTGTAAGAACTGAGCGCATGTCCCTTAATCACCTGAATGTCTGGCAGGAATGGGACTAAGGTCTCTCTGGGCTGATGGGTAGGTATCTGGTGGACAGTGAGTGGTGGAGACTCAGAGGAGGGATTGGAGGAGGTGGGGTAGTCGTTGGTGGAAGCCATCTGCCTGTTGAGCTGTTACATGCCGACGTGGTTTGTTGGAGGTGCTCCTTGAATTGTTGTAAGGTTGCATATGTAGGCTGAGAGGGGTTCCCTCGATGGAGAATACATTTCTCAGGTGTATATTCTTTGCTGGGTCCATTTTGGCCGGATAATTCTGTTATGAACAAGGTGGACTAAGTAGCAGGAGACTTGCTAGGAAGGTTCATCAAAGGGTTTATTACTGAGAACTCTTGGTAGTGGGCTTCACACAAAAGAAAAGATTGTCCAACGAAGAAGGTTAGAACTTCAGCAGGTGAGAGTGTCAACAAACTGGGAACAAGCCGTAATTATCTGGAACTGGACTAAAAGTCCAAACTAGCCTTTATACATAGGTTGATGATTTTTAGCGTTTGTCCCTTGTATGGCTTTTAATCAGAGGCAAAAGTGAGCAGGAGCCGAGAGCCGAGACCATAATACAAAGTGCAAGCAATGAAAATCAAGCCAGTCAGTCTTCTTGTTTATATTTTTGCTCACTGCAAATTGCATAACATATGGTCAGGAAATGAATGCAAATCATAAGACCCACCTAAAGAAGTACATCTTATCCTGATGTCAGGAGCTCTGAATCCCCACACAACTGCCAAATGCTCTGTCAGTTAAGCAAGCAACTATTATCATTATTATAATTATTGAAACTGAGATATTTCTCCCAGATGAGTACAGATTATTGACATTTTTCCAGAAGAGAAAACTGTTTCACATATGTCCACTGGAGGGTGCTACCACACTATATGACATGAATATGAAATGTGTCTTTGTTTCATGTTTTTCAAAAAACAGCCTCAGAACATGGTTTATTTTTCTGTTTTTGTTGCACGAGAAGCAAGTTTTATCATTCTTTTTTAAACCCAGAGTGAACACAGGATCAAAGAAAAAAAAAGGATTTATTTTTCCAAAATCCTGTCTTGATATGTGTGTACTCACTGAACAGTAAATCAGCTATTTGTTGTCCTCAGATCAGCTCACCTCTGGTCTTGGACTTGCGATGACTTTGAAGGATTTGACCTTGAGTACAATACTCGCGACACCTCTCAGGTCGGGCAGAGAGGCCTCATTCTCCGGAGGGAGGAACTGGAAATCTCTCAACAAGTAGGCAGTGAAGAGAAAGAGCTCCATTTTGGCGACGGACTCTCCAAGGCAGAGGCGAGCCCCCCCTCCAAACGGGATCAAGGATCGAGTGGAACCCCCTCCTCCTTCCAAAAAGCGCTCTGAAGGGGAGAAAGTGGCTGCTTTACGAGAGATCTGCTGAGCCAAGTGAGGGAAATACGCCTCAGCCTGCAGTTAAAGGCCGTACCTGGTTTGAAGTCGTACGGGTCTGTCCAGACGGCAGGATCATGGTGGGCTCCATAAAGATTAGGGATGATGACGGTGTTCTTGGGGATGAAATAACCTGCAATACTAAACAGCATGGAAAAAAATGTGTTGTACTCCAGTTTTTAAAGGTCTATGTCTTGCCTCGGATTCTAAGGCCTTTTTACTTGGTCTTGTCCCACTCTCAGACCAGATTTTTATCCAAACAAACCAGTGAAGACCCCCACTACCAGGCTTTTAGACTGTGCCTTGTTTTCCACAACAACCAATAACTTCCGATCCCTGGTAGATTGATTATTTCCCCCAATCTGTAGCCTCTGCCTCTTTTTCCATCTAATTTCAGCGTATAATTAATGCTACTTACTTGCACATGCACATGTATAGTTATGTATAGTTATATGATAAAGCCACAATTCACATCACAACAACAACGTGTTTTGGGGCAATCACGTCAAATAATCATCTAAATGTGTTGAAGAAAGATTAGTTGCATGGATTTTTTCAAATGTTATTCAGTCGTATTGGCCATTGGTCTCAATTGTAAAACATTGTATGTTTTGCGCATGAAAAATGAACGTATGCATTTCTATAATTTCACCCTCCTACTTATTTGGCGTTTTCTTTTTTTTGCAGGAGATAATTGTTGTATTCTGTGGCATCAGCTGTTGTTCATGAATGCTGTGTAATCACACAGTCCTCCTCCCGTATGTAAGTGTTGTAGCTCCCCTGACCTGCTGTTTCTGATGGCTCTGTGCGGCACCGCCAACGGGGCGACCGGCCTCAACCTGAGCACCTCGTTGATCAGAGCACAGAGGATGGGATACTTGTGCCTGTCGCTGTACTTAGGGTAATGTCCTTCTGTTCTTGTACACAATTCTTCATACACCTGGGTCTGTACCTGAGGAAGGCGTGGAGACAAAAAAAAGTTTGAGACCCACACATACCTAAATCTTGTGTCCTAAATTGTGGTGATGGTGCCTGCCTCTGGTCTGTGCAAAAGAAATGCTATGGTCCAACTGAGCCAGGCTGCAGATGTCTCTGTTCCACCGATGAGAAGGTCCACGGTGGCCATGTGAACATGAGTATCTGTAAGGAGCTAATAACAGAAAACAGAGACATTACACGTGTACTTTTCGGGGAATGCATGACAATATCGGAATCTCAGTTACTGACTAAAAGTACCTTCATATAGACAATACAGTATGAGTCAAGAAAAAGGGAGAATATACATTGAATTCTAAAAAACAATGTTGATATATATATATATATTTGTTGGATATCCACCATGATATTTATTAGCAAAAGGCCAGTATTGTGCTTCACAAGCATAAACATCAGTGTAATATTATGACTAAGTTTCTTATTTCTATGACTGATTTCTAAAATATCGTAAAATCAACCTCAACATTACAATCAGTGTTTCTTGAGCATAATTACCACTTCATCTTCTGTATTGTGATGTTTTTCAAGTCCCTGCAGGAAGAAGCCTGTGATGGTGTCCTCCGCTTTCTTGTCTTGCGACTGCACATGTAACCAAGAACAGCAGATTCAAAAACAGTATAGCAGAGCAGGGTTTGATTATACTGGCAAAAGGAAACCATTTTGAATTTTTTAATCGGAATAACCTGAAATCATTCAAGCAGTCTGACATATATACAAAATATACGTTATTATCTGCATATGCCATTACTTACCTTATAGTTGTTGAGATGTTCGCTTATAATTGAGTCTCTCCTGGCCACCTCTTTCATGAGTCGGGCAAATACAGGATTGGGTAATTTCTTTGAAAGAGCAGATTATATAATGAAATTATTACCCAAAAAATGATTGAGGGCAAATGTAAGTGATTTATTTTTTTATTTTTTTATTTTTTTTACTGACTCTGAGCAGTGGGAAGGAGTCCAGAGCAGAGATCCAAGAGGAACCCCACAGAGCAACGATCTCATTCAGACAGTTGTGCAACTGCTGCAGCTCTGAAGAACTCTTGTCATACTAAAAAAGCATACAGGTTTACAGTTTAAAGGCGTCCAACCAATGAAACCCTGTACACTGTCCAGTAACAGATTAGCACATTATGAATGCACTTATGTAATAGAAGCGGCTAAAAAAGGCAACGTACAGTAAACAGTGACCTTGCCCAGTTCCCAACATAAACAGACAACCAAGCATTGGTCTGCCACGATCACACTAGGGAACCGGCTGGGGAAAGCTGACTTTTCTCTCTCTTGTACTCTGTTCATGTCCCAGGAGGATAAAAACTGAACAAAGAAAGAAAAGATACTTACTTGTTTTCCAAAAGCCAAAGTGGTGATGACATTACTGGCTGCCACTGTGAAATCCTCAGAGAGATCCATAGCTTTGCCATTATAGCCCATCAGAACCTGAACAGCACATTGATGATGAATA
The DNA here is from genome assembly GCA_903171835.1 of Mullus surmuletus. NCBI lineage: Eukaryota > Metazoa > Chordata > Actinopteri > Syngnathiformes > Mullidae > Mullus > Mullus surmuletus. The sequence goes on along the minus strand of CAESWR010000149.1, from coordinate 561,137 downwards.
ATAATATAAGTTGTTTTTTTTTTTTATTTAGCTCCAGTCTATCACTTATCTCTTCAACATAGTGCAAGTCTAGACCAAGCTCTTGAATATTTATATATTTCAAGGGGCGAGGAAAAACTCCCTTCAACAAAAGAAACCATAGAGCAGAATCATCAACCGGTACCAATCAGAGGATTATATTTACAGACATACTGTTTACTGCACCACTACTAACACTACATAAAATAATAACAGCAGAAAGATTGATGCAAATTTTATGTAATGACTTAGAAAACACTTTTCTATTATTTTACTGATACCAATCTGTGCTGGCAACGTCCACAATTTACTTTTCTTACCTGTCGCAGATGCTTGGCCTGTTTTTCAATCGCATCGTGCAAAGACTGCTGGCAACATCGCTGCAAAGCACTGTGTACCAAACGGCGGTGTGCCCTCCACTCCTCATTATAGTCCCCCAGAGAGATGGACCGCCCTCCGCCAGACACAATATCTCCTGGTACAAGTCCAAAACTGTTTTTTTTAGGATTATACAATAATAAACATGACTGCAAAAGAGGTGTACTTTGTTCACCTGTGTATGAAACTGGTCTCCCAGCAAAGTCAGACCATTTCTTCACCAGTGCTTCTCTTATGGCTTCACTACTATTTAGAACCACCATAGCTGAAAAACAGATTTTTTTTTTTTATTCATAGAGTGTTGCTTTACTATGTCAGTTTATCTGCTTATATATATATATAAACAAGATTATGTATTATTAAATGTGATTATTACTAGTTTTTCCACATTTAAGCTGGTAAATGTGTCCATAGCGTTGTGCCAGATTGGTCAGGTGGATTGGAAGATGATCATGTGTTAACTCCATCATGTTGCCTACAAGGAAACGGCCGGGAGGACCAGGGAGGGAGGAAGTTCTGGAGCCGATATGAAACCGATTGAGATATTGCCAAACACCAGAAAGAGCTGCAAGATAAGAGGGTAAGGATGAAGGCCACTATCCGATATACATAATATGTAATCTTATACACATAAGATATGCACAGATGAAAACAAGCGAATGACGATGCATTGTATGTAACTACATGTAACTGAACAATATTGAAATTCCTAATTAAAATTGCAATAAGTACATAATGTTTTGTAAGCAACCCATTTGTTGATACAAGATATCAGAAAAAAAGCAGACCCCTGCAGCAGAATGTGACAGTACAAGACAAAACTGCCCATTTAAGTTTGTCCCATGAGATAATAAAATTACAGTCAAAAAATATTTATTTGATTTATTGCCAATTCGATGTTGTATTTAAACTGCGAGACATACCATTACTGCAAGTAATAGCACTCACCTGTTGCCATCCTTCCGTTGTGATTTCTCTGTATGGTTTTCCCTCTCTGAACAGATGTGCAGATCAGCAGTATCAACAGCAGCACGGCCAGGATCAAAGCTCCCACAGTCATTACTGATATTTCCATTGTCACTTTGTCTCTCTGCAGCTCAGTCTCAGAAAGCAGCCCCTCGCACTGCTCGCCCCTTTTATCAGCCAACTCACCAGTCTCTTAAAACAAGGTGGTGTGATGTTGGTTTACTACCAAACATCAAGGACATCCAAATATTTTGTCTTTCCTTCCCCAAGACAGTGATAGGGGAGGAAACTAACATCTAACAATTCACTGCATGATAAACATGGCAGGAACATGCTCAAGGGCATGCTAACAAACTGGCTTTATTTTTTGTAATTTTATCTGCAAAAGAGTAAAGGGAATTGAGAATCTCTACAATGGATAAAGATGTTTTGAATAACTGAAACAAATCAACCACACTTCAGACCCATATCGGCCACATTTATTCCAATGGAGTGAAACAGTGCATATTTAATTACAGTAGTAGTGAGGTGGCATACCAGAGTCACAACAAAACTGTGTTGAAATGGACGGGTCTGACAGGGCAGTAGGGCGGACCGTTGCAATAAAACTTTTCCCCACACTGACGTTACTCTTCCTAAAGAAACAGCACATCGACGACAACAACAAAAAAAGGGATCAGTGAAATGAAGTATGTTAGCTGTCATTTTAGCTCTCAAAACAAGCTTCACATGGGTTTTCGACACGGAGCATCGTAGGAGCCACTCGCTCCTGGATTTGTAGAGCTGTAAAAATCTCAGGTGGAAGGTTTCCTCAGGTTGGAGGACGGTGAGGGTGAGAGCTGACCCCCATTAGCCGTGAGTCGTGGGAGAGAACCTGGATGGTCTAAACTTCATCTCAGTGAATGGGATGGAGGAGTCTTTGCCTTTCCAGTCTATCCAGACCACACCCTGCATCAAAATTGAAGGGGTTAGCCTCGCCTTTGTGCCATATCACAGAAGATTATGCAGACCAGAAAAGATTAATTGTACCTGATTATTACTGTTGCTGCCATAAAGACCGTTGAGGTTGGCCTTGTAGCAGTTTTTGTACCACCAGCCTCCCATGTAGGCCTTGGCACAGTGGATGCCCAAAGAGTCAGGGTCCTTGTCCCGTGATGAGAAGGGACGGCTGTTGTGGTACTTCATTGAGTCACCTACCAGAATTGTTAATTGTAAGATATTGAGAAAAATTTGATTCGAAACAAAGAAGCAAAAGCAAGCCTTGATTTAATTTTTCAGAATCTCACCCGCTGTTCCCGTGTAGCCAGACACCATAAGAGCGTAGTATTTATCTTCCGAATCAATGGAGAAGTTGGCATAGTGAGCATAAGCGGTGTCATTTCCAGATCGCATATCCACTCTAAGACTCACAGGGCCAATGTTGGTCAAGTTGTGCAGCAGTTCATTTCCTGATAGTGGCAGACAGAAAGCGGGCACAGTTAAGGTCGGCTCAGCTGACTAATATTTGGTCCAGTGACGTCAATACACATAATGCCCAGTTACCGAGCCAGAACTCTTCACTGAGGTTTCCAAAGCCAGTGCTGTACTCATTCCAAGTCCTGTAGAAGTCCCTCTTTCCATTCATCCTCCTTTGGAAAACCTAGAAAATACAACCAGCCAATTGTTGCTTGCTGTCTTAATATTTTCAGGCATTTTCCCCTGTTTCTTTCAAGTAAGATCTGTTGTGTCTTACCGTCCAGCCACCTCCATCAGTCTCCATGTCACAGTAGACTCTGACTGTTAGTCCGTCTTTCCCACTGGGATAAATATCCACCTCTCCTGAGTGCAGAGCTCCATTCAGCAGCTCCTGAGAGCACTCGGTGGGGAAGGGGAAACGCACCTTCCCTGAAAGTAATTATAACAAGATTGGATTGAATATGGAGCAGTCAAAGTAGTAGGTTTTCATTACCCAGAGAATTTACCTGTGGTGAATTCTGTGGTAACAACTGATGTGTATTGTCCATCTTTCTCCCCTTGCACCAGGACAATGTAGCGTGACATGGGCAACAGTCCTGTCAACTTGTGCTCTGTGACAGTGGGCTCCAGGATCACCTCCTTGTGAAGAAATGTCATGAATTATAAGAAGTTCTGTAAATGTTGGGGCTTGTTGTGATGGTTTGCACTAAAAAAAAAGTACTCACCTGTGTCTCTTCTCCCACAACCTGGTAGATCAGTCTGTAGCTATGATAGACAATTGTAGTAGATCTCCATGCTATCAATGCAGAACGGGCACCCACTTCGCTGGCTTTGACCACTGGCGGAAGTGTATAGTAAGTACACTGCATACTTATCCAGTATACTCTTGAATATCACAGCAGCATCAGTACCCACGCTACTCACCGTTGGCAGTGGTAAATGTTGTTGAAATGACTGAACTCTGGAGACTGTCCTTCTGGCTCAGGACTTTGACCGTGTACAGCGTACCTTTCTGCAGGCCTCTCAGCTGGTGCTCCACTGAGTTGCCAGACAGCATAACTGTCACTGTCACATTAGGAGCTATGGCAAGAAGAAAAGGGTTAGTATGAGTTTGGGGGATATATCAGTGGCTTGGGCAGCTAGCAGAACAGCATAACAAAGCTGTTTGTACTCACTCTTGGAGGACTCATATGTGATGATGAAACGGTCTACCTTCCCCAAACTGGGTGTCCACTGCAGCAAAGCTCTTGTATCGGTCACATTGACTGCTTGAAGACGCATGGGAGGTGCAGGCACTGTAGCAAGGTCACAATGACATTTTTTAGTTGCATTCACATGTCAGGGTAGTAAATATGCGGCTGAAAGTAACAGCAAGCTTCAATACCTGTGGTGATGAGGGACGCAAGAGCCTCACTGTAGGCTCTGCCTTGCATAGAGGTCACAGTGACAATGTAGGAGGATCCAGCAGACAATTTGGATAAAACCACATGAGACTGCTGAGAGGCCAAGTTCACCGATCGGGTCTCCCCTTGAAGAATGACAAATGTGAAATTGTATATATTCTTTTGACAAAACATTGACACTGACTATTTGAGATCTAAGCAAAGTGTAGTGGTGTTGCACAGTGTATAACATACCTGTGACAATGTGGGTGTATGTGACCATGAACCCTGTGAATGCGGTCTTTGGTTTGTTCCATGACACGGTGAGAGAAGATTCTGTTACATTGCTGAAAACCATCTCTGTGGCTGGTTCAGGACCTGATGTGGAGAAGAAAAACACAAGGTTTTGCAGAAATTCACAAATTTATACTGTATTGAGGAGAAAGGTTCAATGCCTTAATTGATTCCAGAAATGATGAATGTGGTACAGTGTAATCACCTGTAGCTGCGATGACTCTGTGAATCTTGGATCTTCTCTCAGCAGCAGCACCATATATTTGCAGGACATAACGTGTGTTTGCACGAAGGTTGCTGAACTCCACAGAGCGCACATTTCCAGGGACCACCATAATTATCCTCCTGGCTTCAGCTTTACCTCTCGATCCAACAACTTTACTGGAGGAGGTAGTTGTGTTCATGCTCTCGTGGTGTCCCTGGGTCTCAGTCGTGGTCTTAGCTGTGACTCCCTCAAGGGTGTCTTCTTCAAACTCCTCATGCTCATCTCCATCTTCTCCTGTGAGAGATTCTCTTCTGATCACAGTAAAGTTCTTGAACATCCCTTGTGGTGCTGACCATGTGACAGTGAAGCTGTATGAGGATACGTTCACAACCTTCACAGACCCTAATCCAGCCCCTCCTGTCCTTCTGATGGTTGTCACTGAGCCATGAATTGTTGTTTTGTTGTGTGGAACTTGAGCTTCCTCTGAGGTTCCTGCAAAAGTTACATTTACTTTGTACTGACTTCTCTGTGTAACCTTCCCGTTCCCACTCTTGGGAGCCTCTGTGATTTTTTCATCAACAGACTGAACAGATATGGTGTCTACTTTGACCTTCTTTATGTGTTTAGCCCCAGATGTTTGTGTTACATTCTTTTCAGCCAGTGTTGATTGCTCAACGGAGTCCTTCCCTGACCTGGTTTTGTTTGTTCCCACAGCCTTAGTGAGAATAGTCACAATTTTAGTTGTGCCATTGGATTTCTTTGTGTCACTCTGGGTTACGTTGGCTTGAGGTTCATCTTTTAGTTGGTTAGATTTTGGGTTTGATTTACCCACAGTGCCTTCCTTGACAAGCTTGATGTCAGGTGTTTGGAAGGCCTTTTTGGTGGATAGGATAGTAGTCTTTCCTTTGCGAGCCTCCTCTTGCTTCTTGCCATCATGCTTCAACAGTACTTGAGCAACAGTGGGACGGATTGTCTTTGTGGAACCTTTTAGTTTTGTTTGTGTTTTAGCAACATCTACTTTAACAATAGTGGCTACTTTGGATTTGGTGTCAGTCTCCTTGGCTTCAGTCACCTTCTTCTGGTCCTTCTTCTCAAAGAGTGTGTGCTCAGTTTTGGAGGTTTTTTCCTGCACATTTTCTTTGCTGTCTTTCTTTAGGGCCACTGTGTCCACTGTCAGAAGGACCTTTCCTCTGGTAACTTCTAAAAAAGCAGAGTATTCTTGTTAACAAGTAAGTAAACATGAAAATATGTTAAGTAACCCTTATACCACCACATGTACTTACTTTTGCTACACTGAACTCCTTGAGCACATTTGCTGCAGTCCTGGCCCAGAAATCCCTGCTGGCAAACACACTTCCCCTTTTCACATGCTCCATTGCCACTGCACTCATTTGGACAGTTTGCAGAACATGAACCTATGTAGAAACAAAAAAGAAATCGGATTATTCAATACCAAAGAGCTCTGAAGTCTTTGATAGAGAGCTCCCAAATGCAGTTGCATCTCATTTATACTATATACATAGTTAATGACACCCCCTAAATTATTGTATTTACGATGCTTTTTTGTACAAGTATACATCATATATATATACATATATGGATATATATATGGATATAATATAAGTATATATAATATACTTATACTATATAGTATATACGTTAAAAAAAACATGCAGAAACTTATATTATAGAGGGAGGAGATCTGTTTGACATTAAAAAAAACAACAAACAACCATACATTTCTCTTTCAGAGAAGACATCTCTCTTTCCAGCCGTGCCACCCGTCCTTTCAGAGCAGCCATCTCAGCATCGCAGCCTCCTGTGCATCCCCCTGGCACCAGGCTGATCTTGTGCGTCATGACCAGAGGAGCACCAGGCTTCAGCATCAGCTCCTGCTCCCTGGCTCGGCTGGACTCGCAGTTCTCAGAAATGACCACTTTGATTGGTTGTGCAGGGACGGACTTCGCTTTGGTGCTGCCAGTGGGAGACTTGATGGTGGTAGTTTGATTGACAGAAGCTGCAGCCCCATCTTTGTCAGATTCATAAGTTGTTCTAGTTGTTGAACCCTTCACTGGTGTTGAAGGAACACTTTGAGCCACTGTGGAGGCGGGCTTGTCTTTGGAGTTCTTCACATCACTGGAGGAGGGAGGTTTGGCTACAACAGTCTGGTTGTTAGGAGTGACCTTAACTTTGGTGCTTTTAGTGCCACTCGCAGGAGCTGACTTTGCGGGTGTTGACTGAACATTTTGAACTACAGTGGAGGCGGACTTGTCTTTGGCAGTCTTCCCATCAGTGGTCACAGGAGGTTTCACTGAAACAGTTTGATTGACTGAGGGTTGCAGTTTGCCTTTTGTGGCTTTTGCGGCAGGCTTAGATGCTGACTGAACATTTGGAGCTCCAGTAGATCCAGGTTTATCTTTTGTAACCCTCCCTTCACTGACCAATGGTGATTTAGCCAGTGGAACAGTCTGATTAACTGAGATGGTGTGCTTCTCTTTCTTGGTCACAGTGGCACTGGTTGTGGTAGCCCTCACCGGCGTGGATGGAGTGGTTTGAATTAGAGCCGGACTGGGCTTGCTTTTGGTGTTTGCTGAAGGGTTGACTGCCGAAGGTTTTTGGTTGGTGGCTGGAGTGGGTGAAGCTGTCTGATTGACCATGTTTGGCTTTAAGGTGGGGCGGATGATCTGTTTCGTGAGAGTAGCGCTGGTTTTTGGTTTTGGAAGGGTAAGGACAGCGTTGGGTTTGGTCAAGTCGCTTCCTGTGGAGTTTCTCTTTTCATTGTTCGTGGCTTGAAAGGAGGGAAATGGGGTGAGAAGGAGGAGAAGTCCTAGAGTGAACAGCATTTTCAGCCAATGATGGTTATGCTTTTGGAGTATCTGGAGGTGTCTAACTGTGAGGGTAAGAGCTCCTTCCTCTATAACACAGCTGTAAGAGGGATTTTGCCAAGTCTCACCTAGAGATAAGAAAAAAAGCACAAGCAGAGCATAATTATAACTTAATTGAATTTATGAAATATCAGGCCAATTATGCAAGGACTCTCTGAAGCAAATAGCAGTTTTCATTCAGGTATGAATGACGTGCTCACTTATCCAACATTCTACTTGCTATTAATGAGCATTTGACACGACAGCCATACTTAAGAGGGTTGCTTTTTCCAATTTTGGAAGAGATGCTCATGCAGTATTTCAAAGTGCTGCATGTTGTAATCTAATAGAAAGTTGTATAAAAGCACATCAACGTACTTTTTTTTTCTTCATATGTCAGTCAGTGACATTTTAAAATTGTGCTTTGTGGTTTCAAAATAAGGTCATGCCAAGTAGAAAATAAACTAAACAGCAGTGTTCTAATCCTCCACAGCTGGTGGGGGCTTGCCGATCCAGGGAAAAATCTAAATTAGCTGATTTAAACAGGAAGGAAGACGTTGACTCGAGTGGGAAGTCTTTAGGGTGTGCTGGCGAGACTGCAGCGCGCTAACAGAGTCTCAGTGTATAGAACTGTGGGACACTGTATGCCTTTCACTATACAGAGAGTTACATAAACCTCTGCACCTACAAATCATAAAACCACTAAAAGAAACGTGTCAGGCCCCCGACTTTTGGAGGCTGTGTTGATAATCAAATAAATCACAAGCTAGATAAACATATTAGGTTCCCCTTTTCTGTTCAAGTGTTGTGCACAAACTTAATTCAGTTTTGGATTGACTGGTGACATGCAAAAAAGAAGAGAGAAAGAAGAAAATTAAAATGAATCAAAAAACTAATCAAATCAAAACATCAATTATAACATTAATTTGTTAGATTGATAATTATTTGCCAGGTTGATTTGGTACATCACTAACCAAAACACCAATATAATGGCCTCTTTTGATCTTAAAAACTGATCAACATGGAAAATAAGAATCAGTTCATTCAAATAATAATGATAATAATGATAATAATAATGATCCAGGTCACCCAAGGTCACCTTACACTGAGTAAATCATTTAAGAGAAAAACTAAATAAATGATATTAATAATTAAATAGTTTAGAAACATTTCAGAACGTAGAGACAGAAGTAAAATTGAAACCAGGATCAACTTAAGAGCAACTGGAGTGCATAAAATGGCCACAAGTGGAGTGGATAAAATGGCTGTAAATCTCGACAGTTACCTCTGCAAAAGCCTGTTTTAATACACAGGAAAGATCAAAACAAATAACTTACCATAAAAATGATTTTCTTCTTGGCTTTATGTCTTTTTTTGTGTTGCTTCCTCCATTTGATTGGAAAAGCTCAATATAGACTTGCTGGATGTGATCTGGGAAGAAAGAGGTGAGAGAAAGGACCACCACTAGAAAGGAGGAGAGGGATAGAGTCGGCTCCTACTTAAGGACCCCCCACCCCCTGTCTACTCCACCCCTAGTGGTCCCACTTTCTCAACCACTATGGAAAATATTTTTACTGGACTTACGAAAAGAGTGGTATTTTCACACAGATTTGCGTATCACACATGATCAAATGCTCAGTTGTGTTCTGTGGCATGGTGAAAATACATTTTTTGAAATTCTAATTGCTTTTTTTTCTTAACTTTTTAGGCAGAACTTAATATTTTGGTATAGTAGTGGACGTTTTGCTCTTGAAAGACATTTGTAGTGATATTTCTCTTATGTTCATGCATTAACAGCTAAAACACTTCAGCTTTCCAAGGTAATGACAGTTATTCCAGTGTCAGCTGCATGTAACCTGACTTATACCAGACATTGCTCACACCTACACACGGCCTCTGATTGAATAAAGAACCAGTCTGAGAATCATGATTCAGCGGGAATACATAGCATAACACTGCAGGTATTCACCACTGACTCTGGGGGACAGGAACCTCTCTCTATATGAATTGGCCATTTGTTGGGCGTAATGAGATGTAACTACGTGGGAGTTATGTAAGTGACCAAATATCCACCAGATTTAAGGAATGCTCTGTGAAGGCGCTGCACCTCTGACCAAATGGCCACCCACCATCCCACCTTTTCTAAACCACATGAAGACGAGTATACCAAAGAGCTCAAAGCAAATAAGCATAAGTGACATAATTTTGCAGAGAAACAAAAACAAAAGTCAGAATCATTGCAGCTTTTTATATGTTGAAAGATAATGTAAGATGTAAATGTGATTATCAGAAACCAACTGAAAACATGTTTTATTTGTTTTTGCAATACATATTAATACTATGAAGCTTTTATAGCTCAGACATGTTTGCAATTCTTGATGTTATTATAGATTTAAGGTCTAATAATGTTAAACCTCAAAGTAGAGGTTAAACTCTGACTAATTTTATCATCTTCTGTTGAGCTATGTACACTCTATAGATGCTATGACACTGGAGATGTAAACACCCACCAGTGTGCAATGTGCAAATATCATTATTTATGCTTTGAGTATGTTTTTTCTTATTAAATATACTGCTCTGAATGTATGCTTATAGTATGCTTATATTTCATTCATTGGTGTACCTTCATACAGTTTTGAGGTACTTTTTATTTACTTAAATTATTTAAATGTCTAATTAATTAAAACAGAAATGTGTTTGTGTTTCCATGCATGTTTGGATGAATTTTTGTCATAGAAATGTTTAAAAAGAAGTTGGTTTAAGAAGATCCCCTGTCAGTGAAAAACTGACAGGGGATTTTTTTAAATCTTAGGGTCACCTGGAGAGGCCTGGTCCCTCAGTATTGAGCCACTGGACAAAATTAGCTTACTGTACAAGTTCACACAGGTTCAGCCTCAAGCCAATCTAATAGCAAAATGCTATGTATATTTGTCATCTACATTGTATAAAATACTAATACTAATTTATACACAGTCAAAAAAAAAATTCCGTTATACTGGGCTTGGCTGGAATGCTTTTTACCCCTAAAATTGAATAACTGATTTGTGGACCTATCAATGGCACCCTCAACCTCGATGGCATAGTGAGGAGTATATTTATATTTCTGGGTGAACTATCTCTCGAAGGACTAAAGGGTAAACTAAACAACTAAAAAGAAAAGAGGTACGACTATACTTGGATACAATTAGGCAAATCATCCTACACATGGGTAAACTGAGCACCACAGGAAAACATTGATAATATTAGAAGATGATCAAAGTTGTAAAATCAGGCATCAATCAATAGAGCTCACAATGACATGCATACATGGGGGTCATTTATAGATATATGAAATTGTTTATTTGTTTATTTGTTCTTTACATGAAAGTGGATAGCAGAATTTGTCCATACATGCACAGTACATTATCAAATCAACAACTGCATGATTGGAAACGAGCAGTTCCTTATATTTGTCTGCCCGTTACAATTAAAAGAAGAAAAGATGGTTTGACATCACATAATCAATATCGATTAAAAAAACTTGAACATATAGATACCAGCATGTGTGTCTACATACAGGCACAGACACCCTGCATGACTGTGTACATCAGTGGAAGTCCACCACCTCTTTGGCACAGGTGTAACCTTGATACTGAAATGAGAACACATTGCAATTGTCCATGTGACATGAACTCCTGAATGGGTGGTCCCTCTCCATTGATGCCTCCATCTGCTGGCAGCCTCTAGGAACAGCTCCGCCTTCACTCCATTCTGCCACAAGGACCACCCTCAAACCGCTGACCCCATCTTGGCCTTTTGGAAAAAAACGGCCCGGGACACACCTACATGACAGCAAAATCTGCACACCTGACAAAATACATGGGCGAGCACCTTTCCCAGTTCCCCCCGGCCGCAGTTGCTGCTCAAGCATACTTGACGTGACAGGGAACATGTACCTGTGGAATACTTGTACTCGCAGCAAATCCAATCTTTCAGTACAAGTCTTCTATTCAAAGTCCACCATCGAACTTCCTTGAATCTGAAAACGGTGAATCCTTACATTTAGGGGTTTAAACAATGCAAATGCTTCACTGCTTCCATCACTCGAACTAGTTTTTATTGCGATTCTAATTAGCACTGGTTTGCAGTTCTGTGTCATTACTAGTGGCCTTTTTCTTAAGTAATTTTGCTGAATGCTACTGACAGTAATGTAATCCTGAGATAGAAATGTGTGATGCCCAAGCAACTGAAGTATTTATTTATGCTTTATTGATTCAAATTTAATGAAACGTCTAATGGCAGAGGATGGAACAGTGCAGGCATTGATACGGCTGTGATTGAAGTGATGTTCAGTCCTCCCGTGTTGCTTACATTGGACCCGGCCTCAGAGATTAGAATAATATAAACACATAAGCCCTTGCTTGTTCCTCTCCCTCTCTCTGCCCACAACTCGCTCCCTCCACCCTCCCCGACCGTCCCTCTTTTTCTCCCATTAGCTCTCCCTGCATCAATTGCGACCCGACACACTTACATAACTCCAAACAAGCCTCGGCAAGTCTCTGAACCGATTGCATTTGAAATATATTTGACATATTACCTGCCCCCTAATGGCGCGATGACAAGTCTTGTCTGTATGCGACTTTCAATGAAGTTTGATTCGTATAAACTCTGAGCCAACTCGTAACCGCTCTCTTGCCCTTCTTCGTCACCTAGCAGATGTTGAGTAAAGAAGGGAGGGGGGGGGGGGGTTAACTTGGAGGGGGATCGTGTAGAGTACAGAGACCCCACTCAGGTCCTTTGCTGCCAGTAAAAGAAAAAAAAATCCCTTTAAAATAAATATATCCAGTCCAACTAATGCGCCAAACTGAATCTCCCTGTTTGGAAAGACATGAAAAGGTTGGCGGATGAATGTTTGTGGATGCACTTCTGCTCCGACTCAAACGATGAACTTGTATGCAAGACACAGAGATACATTACAAGATGTTTTGATTGAAATGCATATATCTTTAATAGTTTAAAAAAACAGATAACTTGTAGTTGTTTCGAGATGAGCGCGCATAGCCAGTTAATACAAACTGTTGTGGTTTCAGCATGGACTAATTTACTCCACTATAAACCTTGATTATACTGTATTGAAAAGCATAGAAAATAAATGGGAGTTCAATCAAAGCTTTGTTTGTAAGTGGGTTTCACTGCCTGCAGCCGTCCACCTTGTACTCTGCCTTGAATTTTTCTAATGCTGTGCAGGCAGGAGTCTTGATAGTTTTTGTACACTCCTCTGGCGATGGCATTTTCTCAACCCAGGTGTTTGATTCCAACAGATACTGCATCCTGTAAGAAAGAGAAGATGAATGAAAAGGATCTATTATAAAAAAAAATGTTTCATTTAATAAATACACTTACTCTCCATGAGTGTCCGTAGTGAAGCCATCTTTGCCCATGATGAGATACTCTGCCCCCAGCTCTAACTGTCCTTTACACTGCCGCCTCTTAGCAAAGACACGAACAGAATTCTCCTCGACCAGTGCATCTCCGTCTGATGGCGAGAGCACATTCAGAGTGCTTACCACAGCAAATAAAGTAGTGTTAAAGGCTTTTTTCAAATTTACTTACGTGATTTAAGTACGTCAATCACATTCGCTGTGTACAACTCGAAGTTGCTCTTCATGGAAATACTGACAACTTCCACAATATATGCTGGGGGGAAAAGAATCCATTAAATTAAAATCAGTTTCAATCATTTAGAGCAGAATTAGATAAGAACCATCTCTATTGTGCTGTCACTTTGCTAAAAATGATTAGTAAATATCACATAGACTGGTACAGACCATACTCTACTGTAGGGGAGAAGCAGGCATATTCTATGCGGTGGTTCTTTCTCGTTCTCTCAGACCTGAAAGTACTTTGAAGTTTATGACAGGGTCCTAAAAAAGCAACAAAAAAAGGAATTATTTACAGAAAGCTTGAAGGTAAGGTAGACAGTAAAGGTCATAATGTTTTAGCCTACTTTCTGCACATTGGCACACATCCTCTGAACACAGTGTGGAGATCATCCTGCTTCTTTGGGGTGCCGAGTAGAACACGGTGCACTTCCGGGCTGCAAGGCAAGCACAAATCAGTTCCAAGGAAACTGAGAAGCATGCGACAAAGGATGCAGAAACTGAAATTGCTCACTTGGTTCATAGTAATCATAGAACACGGCTGGAGCGGGCTGGAGCAAACCAATAGGCACCCTCTGTTTTGCATCGAACTCAATGCATTCCTCTTGTTCAAAGAACTACAACGAGAGGAGACGTTGGTTAGTTCGGGAAGGTGAACCTTTTTGACATGTGAACAGCAATTGGCCTTACTTCATTGAAGTAGATCAGCAGTCTTCCGGAGGTGGTTTCATAATGAGAAATGTATTTTTCCGGTGGCATTTTTAGCTGTGGGGACACAATTTAACTTTTTCAGACAATAACAGTCCATGTCAGCAGCCTTATGTAAAAAAAAATATTGGTATATTTGATTAATCTACGTATATATTTTTTTCCATTGTGTTGTTTCAATAAACACACAAATAAGTCACTACATATACTGGGATGGACACGAACAGAAACAAACATTACGCATATAAGAAGCCTTTCTCCTTTTGTGAGCTTCTTCTTGGAACGTCATCTTTGGTCTTTTTCTATCTGCCTTGATATCCATGTTTAGAATTCTAAGCTAGCATCTGGTTCATAAAGCATCATGGGTAGATATGGGTAGATACAAGCCATTCAACGAAAGTAACAGCAAAACGAGACAGAGCAGGGCTGCCACATTCCCTACTGGTGCTCTATACAATATCTCATATTAATGTACCATCAAACTTCTATTAGCTTTTCTCGTTTTATGTTTTTGTGGCCGGCCCAATTGCCTGTCTTTGTTAGTGCATGTAAGAGCATGTCTGGCCGAGGGCTGTAAACACGCTGCACAGAAATGCTGCAGGGATGCATTTTCTCTATGTCAATTAAGACTTGGAAGAAGTGGAATAAAAAGGTACATTTTGCCATATATCGTTTTAAAACTCTTTGCCGTAATCTTTAACAGCATTATAAGAAGACAACCAACATCAATACATCCCGCTTGTGTGTTTAAATAGGGGCCATCCCTCACTTTGGTGCCCCTAGTGGCCTGGCACACTTATGTATATGCCTGTAAAGAGGGACCAAAGATGAGATGTTGGCTTGGTAAGGAGAGCCCCACCAATTGCTGATGCTAAAGCTACCGTGAGACTGAAAGTGAATGGAGAGCTCTGCATCTTGTTTTGACCTAACATGCTGCTTCCTACGTTGACGTCTTGTGGTAAAATATCATATACAAATTAACGTCTTACATTTTCCAGTTGCTCAGTGACGGGCTCGAATCCGCTCAGAAGTGTGATGTCAGCAATGGCCATTCCTGTGAGGTTGTGGGCGGGGTTATAACTACAAATCAAGAGATAGATGAGAACAGTGAGAGTAGTGATGGGGATATGTCATCTTGCCATTGAAAAAAAAAAAAAGTAATTCGATGCTATTGCCACTCTGCTAACCTGACACAAACGTGGTAAGTGACAGTCTCTTCCGCCTTCTCATTATTAGCAATATCTCTCCTGATGCGGGTGTGAGCGTCAAACCACTCCATCGTTGATCGAGGTACCCGGCTCTCCCTCTCCTCGTTGACCTCGTCGTCCTCATAATAGTCATAATTTTCAATGATCTTTTCTGGAGAGAAGGCACTTGATGTCACTACTTAAAGCGTGTGTATCATTTTTGAGTTATCAGTGTCAGAAGCTCACCAGTGTACTTCACTTTGCCCTCAACTCGAACTCTGATCATCAGACTATCGCAATGATCTTTGGGTTCCAGGAGATAGTAAGCCTTTACAATCTGCAGAGAGATGGCTGACACGTCATGAGCTGTGGTTCTCTTTCAGCATTCATAGCTGCGTTTATCACTCTTACTTTCAGTTTCACGTTTCCCGTCCCTGTTAATTGAGCGACAATGTCGTTCCCTGGAAGTCTCTAGGATGAAAGAAAAGAAAACACAGTCAGTGGATTTTACTTGTGTACTGTATATTGTCGATGACTGTGCTGTACGCTACCTTCAGGTCAGTTTCCACCTTGTCCTTCTTGTTCAGCAGAGTTAGACGGACCGTCTCCCTTCTCCCCAGGAGGGAGAATTCTGCTTCTGCCGTTGTATCAGGGCCGGCAGGTTGGTTAAGTTCATACTCACAGAGGGCTTCAAGCGCCATGATGGTATCCTGGATGTAGTAGTAAAAAATGTGTGATTAACATCTGTATAAGATGTAAAATGATTCATCCAGTCATGATTTATATTGCACCAATAAAAATGTCTGAGGACCCAGTGTGATGCAGATCTCTTCACAAAAGCATAGACTGCATTCTTTGAATTCAGGCAATTCTCAATCTGGCGTCCCTCTTACCTGTGACGACCTGAAGCCTCCATAAAAATTTTCTTGTGTCATTAACCAGCAGGCGATTTTATCAGCCCACTCTGTTTTCTTCTGGGCAACTGCAGTTAGGAGCGCGTAGGCTGTGGTCTCAATGGTGATGGCCCTATACCTGCCATGATTTTCCCACCGAACGCAGCCATTTTCTGACAAAGAAAAAACTACATGTTACTAGTGCTGAAATTTAATAATAGTAGGACATTTAAAAAAATTAATTTGGTCACACTATGGCTTGGGCAATATGA
>CAESWR010000149.1:503328-515559 GCA_903171835.1 Mullus surmuletus | reverse complement strand
CCTATGAAACAAAAAAAAACAACCAAACAAACAAATGTGTAAAGATGAGGTCAACTCATCAAAGCTGGCAGGCGGGAGGGGGGGAGGGGGGGAGGGGGGGGTCCAGCCAGGTGGTGGTGGTGGTGGTGGTGGTGGTAGGGAAGGGGTTCCGGAATAGGTGGTGGCATCTGGAGGGGCAGTGAGAGGGTTTCCAGATGTTTTATGATGTCCAAATCTGGGTCCTGCTCATACCTGCATCTCTGAGCCGCTGGATAAGCCCAGAGCGTTGGCTTCCTCCGTGGACAGACCAGTCTTCAGTGTCCTCCTCACTTTGCAGAGGGAGCAGAAAAGGAAAGAGGGGAGAGAAAAATCCAAATGTCAATTCGCAGATGGGTCACGCCAGTGGTGTAGTCTAGGTGATGCGCAGGCATATGCCGTATCCCCACTAGAAAATGGCCCCAATTACCATAAACATAATACAATAATACAAAATGGCCAAAGATACATATCAGCATGGTTTTATGACTTTAAGCTTCACCATGAGGGCTTCTGTCACCCAATGTAACTATTGAGGGAGAAAGGAAGAATGGAGAGAGGTAGGAAGAAGGGGAGGAAGGAAATCTTACCCTCCTTCCTTCCTCTCTCCCTTCTTTCCTTTCTTCCTGCCTCCCTCTCTTCCTTCCTTCTATCCTTCCGCCCTCTCTTCCTTCCTCACCCCCCTTCCTTGTATCCCTCCTTTCTGCCCCCCTCTTCTTCTCCCTGCCCTCTCTCTCTCTTCCTTCCATCCCTCCTTCTTCCCTCTCTCCCTTCCTTCACTACCCCCAATCCTTCCTTCCCTCCTCCATTCCTTCCTCCATATCCCCCTTTTTTCTGTCCCTCCTTCTTTCCTGTCCCCTCATTCTGTCCTTCCTCCCTCCCTCCCTTCTTTCCATCCTTATTCTCTCCCTCCTTTCTTCTTCCCTCTCTCTCTTCCTTCTCTCCTTCCTTCCTTCTCCCTGCCACCCCTACCCCTTCCTGTCTAGTAGAGTGGATAAAATGAATGGCTGGGTCTCAGGTTAAAATCGGTAGTTACTTAATTGTATTCAACCTATCTGACCAGGTTAAACCGATTGTGATCAAAGACCTCTCAGAGTAGATCCACTAGAATGAACCAGATCACACCACTGGGTCACGGCGCTGGTGACTCACGTGATTTCCGGTTGGCTCTGGAGCGCCTCCGCTCTCGAGGTTGTGCGCGCTGGCTGGGCCCCTGAGTGGCTGACCTGACGATTCTCTCCATGATCTCGTCAGCCGTGTCGTCTGTGCAGTTCATCGGGTCGTCGTTGGTGGCGTGCCACGGGGGGACGCGCCCTGAAAAAACAGCCACAGCAGATAAGGAAAGAGCAACAGGGGTCATGTGACACACTATGGACTGATATAGATTGTGTTTATCTTGTTTGAGATGACCTGGTTGAGGATGCACAATATCGACACAGCGTTGGTTATCAGCATTATCAGCTTAAGGCAACAATATGCAACAATTTTACCCTAAATAAATGGTTCAACATTACACATCACCATTTGTGTCTTCCATCAACTTGACTTTTGAATTTTTGTCCAACTTAGGTGTCTGTAGAATCCAAATTTGCGTTACAATGATCTGCCAGCATCCTTTATATTTCCGATGTTATGGTAAGAAGGGAATGAACATCTGTTCACCTTTATACAGACTATTGTGGCAGCTTTTTCCGCTCAGATATCAGCAGATTTGCCGTGGACCAGCCTCTTGTAATTGCCTTTCTTGGCAGCAGAAGCAACAGAAAAATTGCAGTGTTGCTTTAAAGTGGTTGGTAATGGTGAGGATGAATCAAATCCTGTAGATTGTTGATAGAGTGGTAGACGTTGTTAACACTCAATGGTGCAAAATTTCATTTATGTGTATATGTGTATATACCCTGAGTTGTAGATCTGCTCAATGTTTCTTCCAAACAGGGGCAAGTGCTTGCTCTTGGTGGGATATGTTGGGTCCCTGTTGTGTAACTTACCCTGTTGTGTGTGTTATGGCACTATTTATGTATGTTAGTATGCACATCCATGTAAAGCACTTTGTAACCTTGTTTTGATAAGTGCTAAAAAGAATAAATGTTATTATCATTAATGTTATTATTATATACTGGCGCCAAAGTTTGAAAAGCACATTGGATATCAACAAAAAGCTAATACTGTGGACCCTCGCCCATGTTAAAAAGTTCCCCTTTCTGGCTAATGAACTGAGATGGAAGCTGCGAGTGTGACTGCGAGTGACCTCTTGTGCCGCTCGCTCTGGTGCGGGTCCGCAGCCCCGGCACCGTCGACGCCTCGCTCTCCCCGCCCTGCAGGCTGCTTTTCAGCACGGCCTTCATGTTCTCGTGTTCGGCCGCATCCTCGGCGTACTGTATCCCCTGAGGCTGGCTCTCCTGCGAGTCCGATGGGTTGCTGCCAAATTTGCCGCTCTGTAAGAAGAGGAGTGGAGGGAATCGTAATTAGGGGTTGTTCCGATCCGTATTGATATTGGACATTGGTTCGATATCAGCAAAGAAACGAGTATCAGATTATACTGGCCTGTATCTAAAATCTCCGATATAAGCACTCCGATACAAGCAGTCCATTCCAGACTCTGCTCCAGCACTTTTATGTAGAATATTCTTATGTTTAAGGTTAAAATTTATGTAACTCATTGGTTAATAATAAACTGATCAGTTTTTCTCAACCTACTGTTGCTGAGTATTGTCCTCTGTTTAAGTAATATAATTTGATCAAGCCTTTTTTTAGCAGTCATGCTACAAAATAAGTAATAAAAGTATGTACGATTTGTGCTGATATCATATCGAAGTAATATCGGTATGGTATTGGAAGTGAAAAAGTTTAATCAGGACACCCTTAGTCGTAATGCAGTTTGTCGGCGGAAGACGGTGAGAATCGTGCTGCTGTCGCAAAGGTTAATTTTGACTCAGCATTTTCCAAACCTAAAAATAAGAGCAATTAGTCATCTCGACATGTAGAGGTGGTGCAATTAGACGCGAGGAGGCAAACATCTCGTCTGTCCCCGACGCTTTTCAACAATGCAGGCGTGTGGGCGTGAGGTATGTGGCTCATCTGAACCTGGTTTGTCTTCAGAAGTTGAACTGCGAGTCCTCCTGAGGACGATTCATTTCTACCAGGAAGTAGCCGTGACTCCTTCCAGGAGGATTCACTCAACACTCTCACTGACAGCACAAACCCCGCCCCACCCCCTCCCGCTGTCATCGCTTATGAAGCTTCCTCATTCATGTGAGGTCAAACACACACACATGCACATGAGCTATCAGTGTCACTTATGACTCGTCCCTCTCCAATGCTCGTCCAAACAACCGGGTGTTAGTACAAAAGGTTTACATGCGTATGTGCAAACAAACGACCCCTTCCCCCTACCTCACTGTCGTCGTCATCCTCGCTCTATGGAAAAAAAAAATTCCATAAGGTCAAGCGGGATTCCAAAAATTCTGAAAAACGGCACAAAGTGTGTGTGTTGGGCGCCGTCTCGGCCTTTTGCAACAGAGAGGAGCATTTATGATGGGTTGCCATGCGCTTTGTTTGAAAGTGCCTCATTATCTATCATCAATCTGACGTTTATTGGGGCCATGATTTATAATAATCTAAAAAATGAACAACGTGTAATTGAGCCCACAAAGGAGACATTCATAAAGTCTGTCAATGAGCTAATGTAGATGAGAAATTACACCATTTTCTCTCTGCAGACGTAGGTGTGGGGGAATCTTTGTCCTTTCACGTCTGTGGATCCAACATTCTCTCAAACTATAAATGTAATTTTCGCTGATAACATCTTGAGAGTAATTTGACATTTGAGGAAACACTCGTTTGCTTTGACTCTGATGAGATAAGAAGATCGATATCACTCCGTGTGTGTGGTAAAAATAGAGCCAGTGGTACGACTTTGCTTAGAGCATGATAAAGGGCTCCTGCTTCAAATCATTAAAAACATGTGTCCTAGGATGCCAAACTATTCAAAGTTCAAATTCCTGTGACACCAACCAACCCCCCGCCCGTCAACAATTTGCATGAGTGGCAAAAGGCGTGTTTGAGCGAACATCTCGTTCAGAGCGTGGCCCAAGTGCAGGCCTTATTTTTCCTCCCACAGGAACATCCAAAGGCTCAAATTTTCACACAGTGATTGAATTAGGGTCCCTTTGAAGCGAGAGGGGCCCCCTCCAGGGCTCTCCGCGGACTCCACTGTGAGCTGCCGGCTCCTCTGGGTTTAGGGGATTTTAATCACGCGGGGAGGTGTTTGCTCTGGCCCTGGCGAGGCCGCTGGAGCTACAGAACGAGATACACTGAAAACAACTCACTGATTGTTGTTACGGTAACGCGTACACGCCAACACGGATGGACCGAGCTCATGTCACCACGTGTGAATGCGGTGGTTGATTGAGGATCGGGGCTGCGCCTGGGGATTGTTCATATTCCTTCGCAGGGATTGGGGGATCGCAAAGCAAACACTGGGAGCGGGTGTGTGAGCGCCGCCCGTGGCGAAGCCCACTTACATCTGTTATCATTTTCCCCCTGGTCTTGTTCCTCTCGCGGTGGTTGGCCCTCTTCTGTTTCTGCTGCAGCACGCGCTCCCTCGTCGTGCGATACTCCAGCGCGAACTCGCTCAGTATCTTGCTGAAGCGGTGGATGCTGACCTCACGCACGCCGTAAATGGGGTGACCCAGGAACAGCAGGAAGGCGTGAAATCTGAAATCAGAGCAAAAAATCACATCCTGAACATGATCGAGTGGCGCAGATTTATTTTCTTCGAAGCGGATGCGCACCTGTTGATTATTCTACGATTCACAATCTTCAGAATGATGATTCTCTCAGCGCAGTCTTTGAGGAAGTCAGACATCTTCTGCTTCAGTGCCGGTTTCATCTCGTGTTTCGCGATGACTTTGAGGTGATCCCATGATGCTTTGCACCGTCGCTCCATCTGGGCTAGATTGTCTTGCAGCTGGTCGAAGTCCACCTGACAATGGCGTCACGAAACAAAACTCACTGTGAATTTCTTTGCACCACTTAGATTAGAAAAACTTTAGCAATCCGGGTGAAGAAACAGCACACAAACGATAGAGAAAAATAGTCATTTTACCTCAAAAGGTTAATTAGACCAGATTAAAGCAACACTATGCAACTTTTTTGACCAACTGTTGTCTCTGCTGTTAAGAAAAGCAATTGCAAGAAGCTGGTGGTCTGCTGATGTGTGACAGTAAGTAATAGTGTGTATGAAGGTGAACAGATGTTTCAGATAATGATGAATTTTCCCATTTTTACTGAATATGAAGAAATGCTGGGAGATGACAGCAACACAATTTGGGTTCTACAGACCTAAGTTGACTTCTGTCAGTCAGGGTAGAAATATGCAAGTCAAGTTGGGGGAAGGTGCGAATAGTGGCATGTGATTTTAAGCCATTGGATTTTTTTAGTTTAAAAATAGTTGCATATTGTTGCTTTAAGTTGCTCCCTTCCCACAAATAATAAAAAAAAAAACCCACAAACCTTCGTCAACCGTGTGATGGCTCCAATCTCAGAGTACAGATCGGTGCTGTCTGGAAACTTCTCCACAACGATGGCGCAGGCGTGGTGCAGCAGCGACTGCTTGTGAACCGTGTCCTTCACCTCTGGGACTTTCTCTAGGTAGCTCAGCTCAAAACCTTTCGCCTGGAGACGCAAACACACACGGCAGCAACAGTCACAAAAAGGCAAACGGAAACAACTGTCTGAAATTAACAATCAAGGAGGACCAAATTGCTGTGAATTTCCTTTCTGGCACAGTCTGAGAAAAAAAAAAGGGGGGGTGGGGGGGTGGCGGCTGGAGTGCGCCGAGTAGATATGGGGATTCATTAGGCTACGATTATCAGAAACCACAATCTCCTGCAGTCCCGGTCGATGGTTAGGGCTTGCCGCAGTGGACGCCAGATCATGAAAGACAACATGCTAACAGGGTCGCCTTTGTTCTTCTGCCAGCTTTAAATGACTTACTGCAAAATATAAACGTAGACATTATTTATGGGAACGACTTGTTTTGATGTTGATGACTTATGTTTCCCTTTTGAATATTTGACTCCAATAAGCCACAGGTTTAAACACACATTCACTCACAGACAATTACACCCAAACACACAATCGTACGATTTTTTCCCCCCTTTGCCTACTGACAGAACCAGGTTCTGCGAGCACTTTCCTTCCTTTTTTTTTACGGTAGAAGGACAGTGTCTGGTGCAGACGGCCAGGCAGCACATTCTTTTACACACAGAGAGCCCACTGTTATCCTTGCCAAATAAATATGTTGTCGGGGGAGTCAGGGTGGGGGGTGGGGGGGGGGGGTGCAGTGGAGGAAGCGAGTTAAAGACAGAGTGGGAGAGAAAGTGAAAAGAAAATCTGGGCAAAGCTTCTGTCTTGAGGATTGCTCACATTAGTGCCGTTGAGGAAGTTGCCGATGGCGAGCAACGTGGTCAGGATGTAGCGGAGGGTCTTGTTTTTCTCAAGTTGGTCCATTCCTTCTTTTAGATCCTGAAGGGGCTCTGCCACTTCCTGCAAAAGCACAAAAAATCTATTAAAAAACATGGCTTGTTCAGTTTTTGCTCATATTCCTTCTAATTCATGTAGTCAATTGATAAATAAAAATAAAAGACAATTTTGGGGAATTTCTAAAAACAAATTCATTAGCTTTTCTACCTAGAGCTTGATGTCGAGATTGATAACTCATGTCTCGAAGAAACTCGGGACCCCCTAAAAGATGTCAACACAAGTATTGGAGGCTTTTTTGTTTACCAAAATAAAATAACACCAAAAAGTGATGTAGATTTGTCAGGTGAATATGGGTTGTAAGTTACCTAAAATCAGATGAACACCAATCATTGGAAGTTATTGGTTGTTGTGGAAAGCAAGGTACGGTCTGAAAGCCTTCAAAGACCTTCAAAAAAGTGTTCTTGAGACGAGGACCAATCTCGAGTACCACAACATTACTGACAGCCATACTGTCAGTAAAAGGAACAAAAATGTAAATGCATCTGACAAATAACCTGTTGTAAATAGTTTTTTTCTGTGGGTTTAATTTGGGGGCTAAAGCAAAGAGTGGGCGAGAAAAAGGGTGTAAGGTACTATCCCAGACGGTGTGTTGTTAAAGTACACTCTTAACTTTTTCATATGTGAAGACCAAAAACAGATGAAAAAAGCTGAATCCTTACACACATTTTCAATAAGAAAAGCAATTTTTTCCTTGTCAAAGCCAAGAAATTCCTTTATTTTATGAGACCAATAAGTAAAAAAAAAAAAGAATTGTACAAAGAAGGTTTTTACTTTTGTATTTATGTAACTGCCCAAGATGTGACGCATCTGCACATGATTAGAGCCAGCAGCGATGTGACTAACCTTCTCAATAAGCTCATAGTCCATCTTGAATGCCCACAGCTGCAGGCGAGCAGACAGCTCTGTGATGGAGGAGAGGGTGAGGAGGAACTGCTCGGCGCTGCCCAGGGGAATATCGGGGTTGACCAACTGAGCCTCCTGGATCCTCTGCTTCTCCTCCTCCGTTGGGATCATCGTTAGGATTTTCTGGGAGCGGGGAGGTGAGCAGGAAGGGAGAACGTTCTTATCGAGTCGTCGCATCAAACGTGTTTCGAAACCTTCGCATAACATGTCAGGGAGTAAATCAGAGCGGGAGAGAGGACGCTAAGTGGTCCTGACGTCTCAGGCTCTGTTTATCCGAGATGATTCCAGCTTCCCAGCAAACTTGTGCGACATTTGAACTTTCAACCTCCCGCATTCACCGTCTGCTTGGAAATACTTCCAGAGACAAAAGGTGGACAGCAACTCTCTGCTGAGAACAATCTCAAGGAGATACAAACGGTGTGTTATCTAATACAGAAGGGACTCAGCATTAATCATTAACTGCTGATGCGCAGTCCTTCGCGAGTCTTCAGCAGGACCTTGAAGGATGATCTGGAAATGTGCATGCAGACCTTTAATCATCAATGTGATTCATTATATGAGAGCGGCCGGAAACCCCCCCCCCCCACATGTGTCAACACCGAGGGTTATCAAGGCACGTGTTTTTGGAACTCCATCTGTGTATTTTGACGAGCTGGGTGAGTATCATACGAGGAATCCGTGTTTGAATGGTTTTCATTGGATTGCACTGGACCCCAAAAAAGAAAACAAGCACACGTTGAGATCCACGTGCACCCGAGACACACTCACCTCGATGCCCTCTTTGTTCAGTGCGTACTCGTCGAAGTTGAGGATGGCGGTCTTGATGGTGCGAGGGGGAGGTAAGACGGTCAAACCGATGTTTATGGCGTTGCTGCGTTTGGAATCCAGAACGATGATTTCCTGCCGTTTGCCGTCGACTGCTGCTTTCTACAAGAGACAAAGGATCTTTTAGAGTGCACGTTTGCCGCATATACACGCCATTTTCATTTCTACTTTCAGAATAAACTTAATAAACAGGACCCTGATTTACATATGTTGGGGACTGATGTAGCCAACTTCAAAGTGGCTATACATAATATTTTACCACTAGATGTCGCCATGAGAGGCAGCATTCCAGACCAAAACAAAGCAGCAGACCTCTCCCCTTGCTTTTAGTTTCACTTTAGCTTTAGCCTTAGCTGTAGACTTGGTTGGTTTGGTGTTGGAACAAACACTCTTGTAACCCCGTGCTTGCTCTGGTTAATATATGAGGGGCTCACATGCACTAACATGCACACGTGACCGGGCCGCAGCCTCCAAAACAGATATCAAGAAAACGTTTATATAGATAATAGTTGTTTGATGCTATATTAAGAAATAAAATAATATAATACATAGAGCACCTTTAATCAAACCATTGTCTATGATGTCCTCCTCTATGTCCTCTTTTTAAACCCAACTATTTAAATGTCTGAGGTTTATTTCTCTGTAGCCACATTCTTTTTCACGTGGGTTTTGTTGGGACTCTATAAATATGTAAATATGACTCGCTCTAAAATTGACGGTGATTAGTTATGCTTTGATGCTACATAAATAAAACTGATTTGACCTGACATGACTGTCTCACAGCATGTGCGAGAGGCACCCAGGTTAACTTGGAATCATTTAAAATACATACAGCTCTATGGAGGGAAAAAGATACATGAATACTGCAGTAGTTTTGCTGTTCGAGCATTATGACAGTGACGTACCTTTGTAACAGGCAGCTCTTTGGATTTGGACTCAAACAGCTGCTCCAGTTTGGACGTGTCTACTTTGAGCGGCTCCAGTTTGGACCAGAGGGACTCCTTGCAGAATTTATGGCTCTTGCACTGCCAGTCCACTGGGCGCACCTCGTTCCAGAAGAGGCGGATGGTCTTCTTCTTCTTCTGGAAGAGGGGAGCCTCCCCCCGGCTCAGCTGTGGGGAGGGCGGAGGGATGGGGGGCATGAACGGCGGGGGAGGGGGCATCATTTTGCCAAGGCTGGGCGGGGGTGGAGGGCACCCGAAGAGGGGCGGGGGTGGAGGCAGGGCGGCGTTGCACGGCGGGGGCGGCGGTGGCGTTAAAAGATCGCCAGAGCCCATCATGCTGTCCATATCTAAAATATCCAAGTCGTCATCGTCCCTCAGGTCTGTGAAGTCCATCTCTTTGATGCGGAGCTCCCTGGGCGTGGCCATCAGCTGGTCCCAGATGTAGTCGGACTCCTTCTTCGGGGGCAAAGTGGACGTGACTGCGGCCGGCGGTTTGTCAGCCTGCTGCTGCTCTTTCTGTGCCTCCACCTCCAGAGGAGGCGTGAGGCCTTTGACCAAGTCCCCGAACTTCTCCGCCACAGCCCGGACGCTGCCCTGGTTGTCCAGGTGCCCCACCTCCACCTTCTTCACATTTTCCTCCCGGGCTTGTCTGTGAGCCTCCAGCGTGGAGATCCTGCTGGCCAGGCTCGCCACCGATGAGTCACCGTCCTCCGTGTCCTTCTCGCATGAACATTTGTCCTTCTCGGCTTCCCCTGCTGTCTCCTCTTCCTTGGTGGACGTCTTCTGGGCGTAGAGCATGTCCAGCATGAAGCGCTTATTGTTGAGTATTTTGTTGCACTGGTCGTTCACATCCGCGTCTTTAATGCACTGGTTCCATTGGCCTGTTGTCGAGGAAACATCTTTGAGTACATGACAGATTTCAGAATGATTACTGTCATTTCTGAGGAGACTAATACCTGCTTCAATGTCATTGGTAAGCTTTTCCTCCCGCTCCTCCCTCTCCAGAGTGCTGCTGGTGGAGGAGATGCTGGACGCTGAGCAGTTGTCCTTCTCATTCACTTCCTCGTTCTGTCTCTCCTTCTCGCTCAGCAGCACACTGTCCTCTACATCCTTCTCTATCGGCTGCTCCTTCTCAGACTCCTCCTCTAGCTCAACATCCACCGCATCCAGCTCCGCTACCTCGGCTGCCTCTGCCTCTTCCACCTGCTCCTCCACCTCGCCCTCGGTCATGCTCGCTACCTGCTCCTGCTTCTCCTCGTCTCCCACCTGTTCATCTGCCTCTGGCTCTGCGACTACATTCTGCTCGGATCGGGTCTCAACAACATCCTCCGTCTCTGCAGGCGACTCGGTCTCGGTCTGCTGCTCGTCTGGCTCGGGAGGAGGTGGGGAGGAACGTTCCGATACTGTTAACTCTGGCGCTGGACTCTTAGTTCTGGTTGGTGGGTCAAGCTTTGGCTCCGAGATGTGTTCTGTTCCTGGAAGAGAAATCAAAACAACGTGGGGAAAAAAAAAAGTTAAGTGCTTCAGTTGTGACTGTACATTATCTGATACTCCTCAGAAACAATCTTTGTTTATAATTAAAACAGCTTTAAATTGCTTCCTGGCATATTCCTTAATTGCTATGAGAAAGTCAACTCACAGTTTCAGACTTAAAAGGTAATTCACAGAGCGACCATCAAATACTACTGCCACATGAATATGTACAGCAGCCTCGCTTTGGAGAGCTGTTTAATGCCTCTTGTTAGTAGTCACCAAATGATTACATTTCAAAGAAATAAACTACAAAAAAAGTTGTAACAAAGGTAAAAAAGGAAAGCGTTTTTCTCTTAAAGAGATCCATAATTACACGAGGAAACCTTTTTGATCAAAGCCATGCCAAATTACCTTCAAATCACAGGGGCTGCTTTATCGGAGCCTCATTAAAGTCATTGCAAATGTAGAAAATGTGCACCTCCACCCCAATCAAACACAAACACACTAACAATATCTCTAATGCTGCATTTCTGCTTGCACATACTGTATGTGCAGCTTGACCCAGTTTGTGATAACTACCCTTGAAGGCAACTACCCTTTCCAATTTCTGCCAGCACCTATCGCCATATACTCTGTGAAAATGACATTGTAGGCAAAACCCGTTTACCCAGTGTCTTCTGAGCACCGGTGTCTTCCTGTGGGACGATAGATGAAGGTGTGGTGCAGCGAGATGCCGAGCGGCTGGCAGGGGTGGGACTCAAGCACAGGGTGATCTCCGTCCGTCCTCTCGTGGGCGCCCTGGGCCGCTCTCGCTCAAACTCCTCCGCCGCTAGCCTCTCCACAGCCTTGTACCTGTCGCAGAGTGTAAGGAACTGTTTAAATCAATCTGTTATAGTCATGGTCCTTAAACAGAAACGTTTACGTACTAATACAAAAACGCTATTCCCGATCTTCGCAATTTATTTTAGGTTAAACTCTTACATGAAGATGAGTGAGTTCCTTAATGAATGATGATGTTGCAGTTTTGCTAAGATGAGATGTGATCCTGCGATTGCCAAAGTAACTCAAATGGTGACATGATGATTTTTTCACGTTCCAAAGGGTCACTACTTTTCTCTTCTCAACACACGATTCAAAGCAAGGTTTGTTTGTTTTTTAGATCGGTGGGCAAGTGGGTAAAAAGAATGGGCAATATAAAAAACACAGATGCAGTAATTGGGAGACAACTCAAACAGATCCATGCCAAAACACAATTACACACTTGTCCTGTTAACTTTGGGATATCTTAATGGTGAGCAGGCCTAGCGGGGC
Organism: Mullus surmuletus; assembly: GCA_903171835.1. Classification (NCBI taxonomy): domain Eukaryota; kingdom Metazoa; phylum Chordata; class Actinopteri; order Syngnathiformes; family Mullidae; genus Mullus; species Mullus surmuletus. Next base: position 503,542 of record CAESWR010000149.1, on the reverse strand, counting down.
CCTGGCACCAATGATTCAGCCCGAGGCTGTGTGTAACTCACTTTACATCTGCTATCAATTGTAAAGAGGCCATATTATGCTTTGGGGGTTTTTCCTCTCCCTTTGGTGTGTTATATATGGTTTTTTGGCGCACGCAAACATCTACAAAGTTACAAAGCTTAAGTACACAGCAAAAGGAGTTACTTTCTTAGGCAAAAAAAAAAACACACAAAAA
>CAESWR010000149.1:486858-502157 GCA_903171835.1 Mullus surmuletus | reverse complement strand
TTCGTAACACCGATGGGATTAGTCTGCAGTGTTTTAAGGTAAATATGCACATTTTGCTCAGAAGGTCATTTCACAGATGGGTTGAATAGCATTTGATTATCCCCCAAAAATGTCATGCAGTGTCGGCGGAACAGTTGACGTGCCAACCTGTCGGGTTTGGAGTCAGATGTGGAGGCTGCTGAGCTGCTAAAGTGATGGATGGGTGACGAAGGGGCCTGGTGCCTGCCAGGGTACGGAGTGCCATTGGCGCTGATTCTGAGAGAAGAGCAGGAAGGCAAAAAAAAAATGCTTTGTTCTCCCAAAATACATCCATCCTTCGCACGACAGGGAAACAGGCCGAACATCACACCAGTAATCCGTGAAGTGCGATGTGAATTCCAGTGTCATACTTTTGCGCACTTTACACTGACATACGTGCTATGCTTCTTTGCCTTTGGTATTTGAGCAAATTTCACGTGGAGAAAGCCATGCCAATAACCCCCGAAGACAGCTGCAGGTGCACGTCTGTGCGATCTCATAAATTCATCTTCTCAGCAGACCCCTCCCCCACTCTCAAAGGCCTTGTAATTGTTCAAAAATCTGGTAGGTTTCATCCTAAAAAAGGGGTTTGTGCAACACATTGTAAAGAAAGTATTCAGAGACGATAGAATCCAACAATTAAGAACATAAATCTGTACCACCAAAGTGTTACAGCTACAAAACCTCATGTGTGGACTTTGTTATGTCCCCGAAACTACTGATGTAAATGCTCAAATCTCAGCTCAGTCAGCCAACTCATATGGAAGAGTTTATTATATAAAAGTTGAGCATGAGCAGCATTAATATTTTGGCAACTAGCTTCAGAGCTCTTCTGTGGGGAAATGCAAAGCCCAGGGCTGCAGGGATTGGGGACAATGGCACCAGCTTATGTCTGAGAGGCCACAGGTGCATGCTGGGACTGCTGAATGGCTATAAGAATACAGGCAGAAAATGACAGTGCGGCTCCCTGGTGCCAGCGAGCATGCCAGTGCGCAGCGAGCAAGGGTACAGACAATGATTCACAGAGCCTTATTTCACAACAGCGCTGTAACGGAAATATGATGTTTGTTGTTCCCCTTCAATGCTTGACCTTTTGACATCTGTCCTTACCTCTCAGCCCAGCAGGGCTTTCTAACAGTGTAAGACGGGGGAGAGTTGTTTGTTTCTGTCAGACTGAAGATGGAAAACATGGTGGGAGAAGAAGAAGGAAAGAAAAAGAGTAGAAGTCAGGTCATCCTCGCAAAAATACAAAAGGTGATAGCCACAAAGACAAAGATAGTGAGACAGGAGTAAGTAGAGGGTAGGAGGGCTGCAATCAGGGGAACAAGAGAGGAAACTGGGACAACACATCTGCAACGTAAATGCGGATAACTGAACCCCTTTTTCTAAATAATCCACTACTTAGAAAATGGCGACTTTTTTTGCTTAAATAAGAGCCAAGGGGACTGCAGTGGCAGCTGCAAGAGGGAGTCGCAAGAGATCTCTGAACAACATCGAAGAGGGTGACTCATGCTCATACTTAAAATGCCTTAATGGTCTGAACTAATTGATGGACTTGTCTCAGATTAACTGCGGTGCAGAGAACCCATGAAGTACACAAGAATAGTAAACATCTTCAAATTTTTTTTCCAGGAAAGGAAGTGATTATGACTTTCCTTTTCTGTTTTTTTTATTATCAGATGCAGCCTGTAAATCTGTTTTTGCTCACGATGATGAAGCGTATATAAAAGCATCGGATCTTCTAAGATGCGGGTGCAGTGATCGACAAAGACGCAGACATCGGTGACGTGACGTGCGTCGACATCATGTGCAACACAAGGAGATGAACTGCAGCTCCCGCTCTCTACCTTTTCCTCCCCTGGACCGTGTCGCTCCCCTTGGCCCTGACGGACGCCGGGCATGCAGGGGGGGGACGGGGACCAATACATGGGGGCGAGGTTGGGACCGACTGACACTGAGAGTGGCTCAGAGGGCGGGCGGAGCCTGGCGCTTTGCTCGTAGGCGGAGACCGAGGACTAAAGGACCTCTGTTTAGGTGCGATGGACACAGGGGGAGGGGTCCTGGTCTCGGCGCTATGGCGACACTCTCCCCGCCCCTCTGGCTCGCCGGCTTTGGGTAGGATGCCGGCCATACACTTAAAGCTCAAACACATGCTAGGGGTGTCCAATACAGCTGGAGCCCGACTAGGACGACAAAATACAAAGTAGAAGAGAGCAGGAGACCAAATGAATGCTAACAAAAAGCGAAGGATGGGTGTCATCACACTTGGGAAAACCTAAAATACCTGTGAGCGCCCTGTCTAGAGGACTCAGTGACTGGATGACTTTCATCATCTGCCTCTTCCTCGTCCTCCTCATCATCATCATCCTCCTCCTCTTCTCCTTCCTCCTCCTCCTCCTCCTCCTCCTCTGCTCTGTGGTTAAGGGGTCGAGGGGTCGAAAGGAGGCAAGGGAGGAAGCGGAAAGTTGGATAGAAGCAAAATGAACACACGGCAGCAAATGACAAACACACAAACACAGAAATGACACACAAGCTGGTCGAAAAATACACAAAGGGTTACTGGGGCGGAGGGTATGAGAAGGTTAGTGTGTTAGTAACCTTGCATGTTGAAAAAAAAGACACAAGGAGTCCTCCTCTGAGGAGAGAAGGATGGATTTCAGCGATGGAGAGTCGGAGCTGCAGGAGAACGTACTCCGAGTCGGAGCTAATTGTCTGGGATCCGCCGTCATACATCAGTCTGTTGCCAGTTTGCTATTTGGATCCATCCCTCTCGGCTGTCTGGATTTCATTAACAATATGGAAAATGGTGATCTTCAAAGGCTGCTTGAATTTCCTGTGGCAGGCTGGAAGAAGCCTGTCTGGTATCGTATGACCTGCTGGACTGAAATTAAGTACGCTAGAAAGACCTGGGAGCTACCAGAAAGTGGAGTAGGTACGCTACTTAAAAGAGAGATTGAATTGAATTAAAAAGGCTTGTTATCAATTATTGGGGATTTGGAGATGTTGTATTAGGAATGGCAGGGGATCAGTGGGGACGAAAATCCGAGACCAAATTCAAACCCGCTTTTTCCTCCACTGATTTATAACATAACAAAGAGCAGAATGAAGCACTCGCGTCATTTCCCGTGAATCTAGAGCGTCTGACTTATTTTTGCGCGGTGGTTTTTGGTGGCTTTTTTTTATTGTCTCAGCTACAATATAATTAAACAAGTTTGCAATTTGCTTCATGTGTGAATGGCCTGCTGCGGTTTCTCGGAGTTTGTACAGTCACTAGGGGGTTTTGGTCGTATATGAAACAGATGGCACGGCGGCGTTTTGAGTTTTAGAGCGTGCTCGGCGGAGGAAGCGTGGCTCGAGACGGAAAGCAGATAACAGCGGTATATCATGTGCTCGCAGGGGCTTCCTTTCACTGTCGGCGACAGATGAACGTCTTTGACGGACAGAGGGGAAATTAATTTCAGTGGCACTTTGCAGCAGCAGCGCCTTCTTTGTCTTTCTTTAAGTCCTTACATAATTAAATCCTGAGCTCCGGGTACGGACAGAGGAGAAGCTTCTTTTTTTCCCCAAGACTGAAAAACAATCCAAGTGAAATACAACTCAAGCTGTTTTTATCTGTAATGGGATAATACTCCATGGATGCATCGATAATCCCATTGCAACTGAGGATTTTAAACACACGCGGTCAAAACAATTCCATGTGGAGGAAACTTTTAAAGGTCAGCTCAAGGTCAAATAAGGACCCTTTTGGACAGCCTCCACCCTGCCTCACCTCTCGCTGATGTCTTCGACACGTTGGCCACCAAAGGGCAGGAAGCTGTTTGTGTGGACGCTGCTGGGCGACGCCGGTGCGGAGGCGTGACCCCTGCTGTTCTGGAGCGAATGCCGCCTGCTGCGTCGCCTCTCCAGGCCCCGCCTCTCGCCGGCGGTGCCGGTGACGCTCGCCCGCCGCCGGTCTTTTCGCCCGCTGGGAGGCAGCTGGGTTTTGTCGTCGCCGTCCTCATGGCGGAGAGTGGTCTGTGACAGGAGGAGGTCGCGGAGAGACAGAAATCAACGGCGTGGAATTGAAAAGGCATCTTATGTTTGTGCAAGCAGTCTCGGAGTCGAGGTAGACGGGGGCGTCGGGCTCCTTACCTCATAGATATTCAACTGCTCAACCAGGTCAAGGTCAGTGCCCTTCCTGCTCAGGTGTCTCTGTGCCATGGCCTCAATGCCCTGCTCCTCCAGACAGTCCACCATGTCATAGTAGGAGTCCTGGTCTGGGAGGCTGGCCAGAGTCTGAAACGCAACCATACACACACACACACACACACACACACATAAGTGTATAAGGTTCCTTGTTTCTGTCATGCCTTGGATTAACACAAGAGGAAACGAAAAACAATAGAGATCCTCCTCTTAATCTGAAAGGGGGATTGGAGAAAAAACCCTGAGAGCTGCATTGATATATGATCTGAGGCTAATACATGATCTAAATTAAATACAATCAGTAGTATTTGAGCTGATTTATATCTCGAGTTTGCTGTGGTGATTCAATTCAATCAGGAGAAGCAAGTTAATGCTGTTTATTCAGCTGCTTAACATGTGAATCAACTGACTATTTGCTGGTCAATACAACTTCAATACATAAAAATGTATCTTTTCATCTTCATCTCACTATTAAAACACAGCATACACTATTTATATGTTCTTGAGGCCTTTTGGTGTATTACATTTTCCCATCATCCACACTGGACATTCTAGGGATCACCGACCTTTTTGAACCTGTGAGCTACTTCATGGGTCCCGATTCGTACGAAGGGCTACCAGTTTGATAACAAATTTACTTAGACCTTTGAACTACAATAGGTCAGAGTTCACCTTAAGTTGTCTAAACTTCATTTATAATAGACATATTTTCAAGGATTTTTTAAGATATTCTCATTTTCAAATCTATATAAATGCAAGTATGATTAAAAAAAGAATAGCAACGGAAAAAATACAATTTAAGAACAGCTACATGTGCTCATGTGCTCCTTGGGGGCTACCTGGTGCCCGTGGCCGCCGTGTTGGTGGCCCCTGTTCTAAGCAATCTAATTTTAAACAGCAAATTATAGAGAGGAAGAAAAATAACTAGTTAATACTGTAGTAATAAAACGAAATTATGATATATTCTCCAAAAGACTCACCTTATTAATGAGTGTCATGGCGTACACCAACAGCTCTGTATCAACTCCATCCTTCTCATCCAAGATCTCCATCACATTGGACCACAGTTTGGAGCCTGCATCCACATAAAGCATTCAGCACCTCATAACTTATCAGGTTTTTGAAGGCTTTAACTGAACTAATCCATGTGCTCATCTTACAGCATTGAAAAAAAAAGAGTCTACTGCAGCTCCACTGACAGGAATCAAACAGATGTTATGTCGTCTCTTGGCTCCAGAAGGAGATATGCAGTCAAAGCAGTCTTCCTCTTTGGCGAAGTGAGAAAAAAAAATAGGAGGACAGGATGCGTCTGGCTCCTCAGTGAGAAAGGAGCTGCCTCGGAGCCTCAGCCGCAAGGGTCAAGTCTATCTCCTTCACACCAGGAGGCTCGGGGGATCGGGTTTAGTCTTCTTACGTAACAGCAGAGGTGATGGGATGAACCCCCCCCCAAACACTCACCCCTGTTGTATGCTGCTGTACAATGTGGAGCTTTTACAGCAACGTAACTGAACCCCACCAAGCAGGCGAGTATTCTCAATAAGCCTCGCTGCCGGCGTGGGCCGGGAGCTGCTCGGGATAACCGATCGGGCTACCGTGTAACGGGAGATGCTCAGTGACGTGCGGTCAGCTGAGAAGCAGTATCACCACTATGGAAATTTGGTGGAAAACTGAGGCAACAGTAAATTTATACCTAAAATAATATGCAAATTGCTGTTAGAGATCAGCTCAACTATATGTAAAGCTCAAAATGTGCAAAATTGCCTGTGCAAAATTGCCTGATCAGTAAAACATTTGACTAATTCTTTTATTATATTAGGTGTGCTAGTTGTCTGTCTGCCTACCGAATTACCCTCTGGTTGTGCCTTTACCTCTTTTGGCATCCACGACGGTGACGGCCTTTATGAGCAGGGCGGCGTTAGACTCTGTGTACTCCACAAACACCAGCAGAAGCTTTAAAGCTGTCTTCACCACTAGGCGGAACTGCACGCAGAAAGAAACAATTAAAAAAAAAACATGGTGCTGCACAAGCCTCTCAACCCAGGCACATAACCACACAGTCCATTTAACATTCAACTTTGTGCCCGGCACCAAAATAAAACAGTACGACAGATAACGTGTTGTTCATATTGTCTTATTACGTAAGATTTTCCTGTCTGAGATGTCTTGAGTGGTTTGATAAGAGCTATGTGGAGAACATACTGTACAAATTATATCTGCACATAAAATGTGACAGAGATGTGAAAAATGACCTGAAATTTGAATAAAATTGAAATTTGCTTATGTTGCCCATGTGATGGAAGCAACCCTCCAAGACACTTCAAAAATGTGAAATTGGGAAAACTACTATGGGATTAATGCAAAGCAAAAACATGAAATTTAATTTGCCTCTTGACAGTGAAATCATTATCAATGTTAATAAAAACATACCTTAAAGCTTTTGAGTGTATGCCAAATAAGTACAAAGACCAGAAGAGCAATCAAACTAATGGTGAAAAGCAAACATTTGCAATAGAAAAGGACTGTTTTTTTAATCTTAAAATAGGATGGTTAAGTTTCAAAAACAAAGGAGGAAAATGTATGTAGCTTCATTGAAAAGGGAAAGAAAACAGGCATACCAACTCCATCATCTGCTGCCTGTTCTGCACTGTGGCCACTAGAGGGCTTAAGTTGACCATGGTAACGTGTTGCATGCACAGTGACGCAGCAGTGTGAGATGTCAGATCATTTCAGGGTTTTCTTGGGGGTGCACATGGTGGCGCTTACACTGTTTTTACACTGAATCCTATCTTAGCAGAGGATTTACGGTGGGATCTTGTGGATATTAATGTTCGTTTTCTTTACCTTGGAGCCGACCAGTGTGTAAAGCCACTGGACGGTTTCATTATGAGATATGAGGCCGTTCATCCCGTCCACAAACAGCATTATCTGTCCGAGAGCTACAGAAAAGAAGAGAGAAGAAAGAGAATAGCACTTGGTTATCCATCTACTACTGCATTACAATTTTTTTTTAAACATTTGCTCATCACATCTGTCTTTCCAGCCACCAAAAATACTTACTCTGACCACTTTTGTGCATCTTTTACAATGATAATCTTTGCTGTTGTTAATAGGCAACAACTTGGGTAAAATACACACTAGTTTGTCCCTTTGATATGTGGTATATGTATAAACCCCTACAATGAACAGATGTCTGCCTCTGTGAAATCTGTTCATTCTTTGCCTGTCGTACTAACACAGATACAGGAACAACTGTCAGGATAAGCGTCCCAAAAAACAAAACTAAACCCATTTAGGTCAAGACCCAGAAGAAATACAGCGCCTGTCCACTCATCGCTCAAGTCAGTGGACATGACTGTAGGAAAATATTTGAGCAGACTGCCCCACTGGATGCTGCCTCGACTTCCATCTGTAACAGGATACATAAATAAGAGCAAAATAAGAGCCAAGGGATCTCAGCGGGGGTGGGCTGGGGGCAGTAAAAGTGTGGGGCTTCTGTTAAAGGAGTAACTCGGTGGAAGAGGGAAGGGGGACGAACGCCACTGGACACAAAAAAGGTAAACATGTATTTTTTTTTCTTCTTCTTTTTATTAAATACTTGGCACTCTGCACCATCTCTGTGACCATTAACATAATGGGAGTTGGTGCATCTAAACAGGAGATCACACTGACGGCTTAATACCGATACTGGCACATGAACTTTGATTTTATATGTTTGATTTAGTTTATGGATTTATTAGTAGCTGAATATTTTGGGGTTTTTTTCACAAAAAGAACAAAAAATGACAAAGAGATAACATAAAAAATGGATACTTAATGTGTTACCTGCACTGTGTTGTAGAACCAAGACTTTTGCTTGTGGCATCTCCCAAATAACCTTAATAATTAATGCAATGTCCAAAGATTTGGAGTGTGTTTACCCGAATCACTGCATAAGACAACTGAAATCTTACACGCGCACCACTTAATTCGCTCTTCCTGCGTTGGAAAAATTTCTCATGCCACGTTCTGATGAGCGCCTGCAGCCTCTGTCATATATTCTTCCTCTCCTCCTCTCTAGAGGGGCATGAAAATCGTGAATATGCTGCAGATAAGCCAAAATTCCCAGGTGCAGCTGCTGTGTGTGCATGCCTTACGAGAGCGTGTGTGTGGGTGGATGCACGAACGCATGGGCGCACGCGCAACCAATCGCCCTGGCGCTGCAACAGCGGTGGTTCATCTTTTATCAATCAGGGTTAATTACTCGCTACATGTCAGGCCGGAGCATTCCTGACAGTCCTCTCCCGCTGCAGGCTGGGAGCTGCACGTCACAGCAGTCAGCGGCGTGGACAATATGAGCGGACCACATCAGAGAGTGTTTATAAAAACATGATTAACCTTCTCAGTCAGCACAGTCTTGAGTGTCAGCCCCTCTCCTAACCCCCGCTTTTTTATGTGTAGGACCACTGCTGCTGACGGATGAGTGACAGCAGTAATGACACGATGTACAGCTGCTCCACGGTGGATTCCTGAAGCGCGCTGTTTCCAAAAGGGCTCGTAGAAAGCACGAGTCACAATACTTGCCTCAAAAAAAGAAAAAAAGAAAAGTTCTATCTCTATCCAGGAGGCTAACAGCCCTCCCGGATGATTTATGCGCTACATGCTTGTTTTCAAATTGGTAGCTGATGTCTGACCTTCAAAACCGTCGCTGCACAAACTTTTATCTCTCGGCTGCACCTGTGAGCGGTATCTGCGCCGGCCCTCTGAGGTTTTTTGAGGAATGTCCATTCAAAACAAGGGTGAGGAAAAGATATGTGGCCTTAATGAGGCTTTTAAAAGTGTCATTACACAACCTGAATGTTCAGCTGCTGACAGATGAGACGTTATTGCTCCTAAAGTCAAAATGAATCTTAAATCATGCTGACGTATTATCTTAAGGCAGGACAGTATTTAAAGATATGATGGGTTTCTCTTGTACCCAAGCACACGGCCAAGCAAAATAAAATGTCTGTATAATATGTGAATTTAATTTGACATGCAGTTGAGATCCAGAAACGATAGGATGGATAAACACTTGTGAGCTGCGCCAGACGGCGCACAAATATTACCTCTTCTCTCGCACCGAAAACTGCTGCTTCATGGAATTATTCAGCGCAAGCCGCCATTTATGTACATTCGCATGTAAGCACCAAAAACCACATGGGCGCCGCTCATCCAGTGAACAGTAGGGCAAAGCGATACTGTAAAAAAGAAAATAAAAACAAAAACAAACAAACAAAAAAAGCAACCCTAAAATTACCTTCCATTTTGGAAACGTGCAACCAGTCTGGTCAGAAATGGTTTAAAGGAAACATCTAATTACTCTTAGAGCAGTTGCAAATTGGACTTATTTCCACACATGGGTGATTAAATTACTCATGAAAGTGCTCTGGAAAATAGATGGTTAGGCTACAAAAGTGTGATGAAATCACACTACTGTAAGTAGCCGCCCCACCCCCCAACTTGTACCTTAATAGCGAATAGCTGAGACTGGTCCATGCATCCTGATGTTGCTCCTGGGATTTTTAGTTGTTTTGTTTTTTAAATGTGCAACAGACGGTCATCAATAACTTTGGAGGAGAGTTAATAAGAAGAACATGTGAGGGCTGAGTCTGCACAGGACACCCCTCTACTTCAAGCACTGATCCGGGGCCAAAAATGTGGGCCTCCGTTCAAGTAATCATGCGCAGCTCTCCGATACCTCACACAAAGTACAACAATAACATGGCTCAGACCCTTTGCATGTATGTCACGTAATTAAACACTGGCAGACAACGAGCTGCCTTCAAAGAGCAGTGATTGCAATTCAAATGCGAGGAGGGATCGCGGAGATTCGAGCTGAGGAGAAACTTGGAAGTGTTCAATGAGCAGCTTGGCAGCGGCGCGGCGCTCTCACCCTCCAATTCTTTCAGCACTTAGCATACATCGCTTTAAGAGCAAGGACAACATGCGAGTGGTATTGAGCTGAGAAAAAAGGGGAAATGGAGACCTCCTGACGCAGCTCTCGCATCGGAACTGGGGCAGCGGCTTGCAAAAGTGTTTCTTAAATGCCTCTCCTCTCTCATAAACCGCAGCAATTATCTTCCACCGCCCCTGGAATGTGGAGGAAGGGCTGCTCCCTGACCGCTGCTGAGGTGAGAAACACCGAGGTCTGGGTGGCAGCGCCGACATGAGCCAGCTGACTTTGACATTGCTGTAAAGAAAAAAAGAAAGAAAGAAAGAAAAGCCTTATCTGTGATTGAGAAGATGTATGAAATCAACACATCCACTTCAAACCCATTCATCACTCAGCACCTTTGCTTTCATTTATACGTTGAGATTTATCAAAACTGGGTCAGCCAAGTTGCCAGTCATCGTGCAACATTTATATTATCAGGGCCTTTAGGAAGAGGTCCAGATTTCCAGCGGGGCAACTTGGAGCCTCGATATCTATCTCGTTATCTCGTCATGCTCTGCATTAGCTAAGAGCTGCACTCAAGGCGCTGAAGCCTTTCTCGGTGTATCCACCACAACTGGACTTGTTTCACTGCAGGGCCCTTTTTTTTCTTTTAAATGTAGATGCTTGCTCTATGATGTCACGAAAGAGGAAAGTGAAGGATCTGAATTTCAGGAGCGGGGTTTTACTGCAGACACTGGGGTCTGGGAACATGGAGAGCCTCTCTTTTCTCTCCACAAGTATTGGTCAGATACAAAATAATTTTCATTGCATATTAACAGAGATCCAACAGACAGTACCACAAGAGTGAGCACTCGGCGAAAAGGGCCAGGAAAACCTCCCTTTAACAGAGGAAACCTGGACGGATGTGGCCTGGGTGCTCAAGGCGACATCTAGTGGTGAAATATCGTACATAGCCTTCCTGAGATTGTTATTTTCCAATCATGGCATTGTGCTTCAAGGTGTCAATTTCCGATTTTCGCTAACATTCTCCATCCACGCTTCCGGCAAAACTGTGATTTAGTGTCTGACTGCAATGAAAAGACAGGTTTATTACGCAGGTCAATTAAACAGCCCTTACTGTATATGAACTGGATGAGACGTGCTCGTGGGTTATGTTCCATTTGTTGTTTGGCTAATCACCCCGGTCATTAGAGCCAGTCTGACGGCCTCTGCCAAACCCATTCCCAGTCTCCACGCCAGACGCACATTGAGCCACATACAGTAAAACAACAGGGGGACGCTTCCATTTCAGACCAGAGCAGACGTCTGCCAGCGTTTGACACAGTTTACTGTGGGTCTAAGCCCAAATAAATTCCCTGAAGACGAACAAACAACACTAATGGAACAATGGCATTAAGCGTGGCAGGAGAGGCTGCAGACCTCAGCAGCCCACAATCAGGCCAAGCAGGCCTGTATATCGTGAAAACAAATAAATAAAAGAAAGCTGATAGCGTGGGAGGTTGCTACAGAAAGTTTAGGATTTATAACAATCACTAAAAAATTAAAAATTAAAAAAAAGAAAGATGATGAGTTTTCTAGGGTGCAACTGGGGAAACCTACTGTGTGATGTCCGCCCAGTTGTAAAGTGAGCTGAAAGATGAGTTGCTGTAAATTCGTAGTGCTCTTCAGAGAGCAGTGGTGTGATTCGCTCTGGTTCTGACCGGCCGTATGCTGAATCCGGTCCCAAAAACCAGTCAGCACAAGAGAATGAGCCGTAAAACCCACTTTAATGCCAAGCATTTCACTCGATCTGCCTGCCTGCTGCATTTGTAGAAAAAAAAAAAGTGCCCCCAAATTATAGTTTATGTATCTTAGACTGCAAGGTCGGGGGGTGGTAAAGTACGGCACTGAGAAATCAACCAAATCAAACAGCTCTAATATAATTGGCTTGTGTACCGAATTCTGTTACAGTATAATGGGGCTGCAATTTAACTGCCAGTGGCTTTCGCTAAGACCGAAAAAATCTCAGCAGATGAAGGGAGGAGGAAAGCGGCGGGCAGAATATAGGTCAAGCAGGTGGGGTTGAGTTGGGTTCAGAAGAAAGCTGTCTGCTCATGTGAGGGGAGGGGGTCTGGAGGGGTCTGTGGGGTCTAACACGGGGGGGGTCGGGGTGGAGGAGGCAACCGTTAAGAGGGTCTGTGCCGTACCAAAAACATGACAGAAGTTTAGCTTTTTTTGTGACTTTTAATTGTTCTGATTTTGCCTTTTCAAATCTGTCTAAATCTTTCAGCGGAGTATAAATGTATGTTTCAGCTGGAGAGCCGGTGACTTAATTTAATAGCGAGGCCGTAGCGGGGGGAGAATTGTTGCCAGCAGAGCCGAGGAGCTGCGGGCCGAGAGCATGTGCCGTGCTCATTTCCTAAATTTCCTTTTGCCTGATGATGTCATTCCTGTAATCCCCGATGATGAGAGTTTCAGACAGGTAAAAGATGCTGAATTATGTATGAAAATATTATTGGCTTTCACAGTAGGGTGAAACCTCATATGCATAAAATGTGACTTTTTTTCCCCATGAATGAGAATCTTCATATTCATATTGTTTTTTTCCATTTTTGGGAAGCGAATATAAGTCTAGTTTATGTTTAACAAATCATGTTTAACCCCAACTGGAATACAGACAAAACAGTGGACGTTTGGGGACCGATGAAGGTGCTAGCAAGAAGTTAGGTCATTTACTGTCACTGCCTTCACCATTTTGCAGAAACCTTTGCATGCAGTGTTGATCGCATTTTATGTAAATGATAAATGCACCATTAGTCCCACTTGCAGGTGACAGGTAACAGTCTGAAATATCTAAATCTGCACTGACAAAAATGCAAATTAATTATTTTTTAAAAACATAGAAGTAACATTCTAAATGTATGTATTGCAGCCTGAAGAAGGTCTGAGAGCTGCTCAAGCTCCCAGGGGGTCCCATTACAAACCCTGAAATTAATGTTCTATAGGTACACAACGCCAAATACGGCACTGGCCACACAATACTGTCACTGGTGCGTTGCGATTTGCCCAGTATCTTACGCTTTCTTCATTCTTGATCCTAAAAATGTCCCCTCTGCATCTTGCCCTGATCCTACAGTATCAGAAAACTCAAGAAATCAAAGCACCCATAATCAATAACAATCAAAACACTAAGGGATATTTCTGCATAAAGCTGCTGTGGACGACACAGACAAGAATGGAAGTGTTTACCCAGACGACGGGCCGTAGTAAAGGTCTGCCCCCTCTAGAACAGACAACCTATAACACACTCAGACAACACAATACACACTGTTTCCAACCGGGGCTTCCAGCAGCACTGTTAACTCAGCGGTGCCTGGGTTTTCACTTAACTCCCGTCGAAACAGTCAAAAAAAGCACGGGCAGAATTCAGCAGCGCTGAAAAAGAAAAAAAAACATGGGTCTGGTCTCATACGAAAACATTTTACAGCAAGAGGATGATGAGGATTATTGTGTGACTGATTATTCTCTGATATATTTCTTGTTGTTTGGTAAATGTCAGTCAAACCAAATGAATCATTAAGACATTAAATGTCGCTTTTAATTCTATTTCGAAGCCTCTTTCTGGTGCATTTATAACCTGTCATGAAATGGCAGAAGTTCAAATTTGCAAACGTAGCTAGCTGATATTCCCACAGTGGTGGCTCTTGGTCCTGCAGCCCTCCAAGCCAACCAAACAACACGGCGGCTGAGCTCACTGAGGAGAGTGAATAGCGGGAATTAGCAGCTGCTTGAGACCCACCGCCCAGGCGCGTCCCCGAATCTCCTAAGCTGTCCGGCACACAACGCCCAGCCTCCACACGGAGAAACGCTATAAAGACCAACCGCTGTTCCAACAAAAAGGGTATTGTGTTTCAGGTGCACTTGTAGCATCATGAAAAAAGAAAAAAAAAGAGCGCTGTCCGGGTCCCAGACGGTTTAAGAGGCAATGAAACACTTGACTTGAACACTGAGGGTCTTACAGCAGCCCCCACTGGAAACCAGGAAGTCGGGGAAGGAGCTTCGACTTACAGCGATGTAATGACCGTGTTGTCGAACGCAGGGGAGCTCAAAAGTGGTGGGACAAGAGAGACAGGAAAGGATGAGATAAAAGCTCAATATGAAATACAGACCCAGTAATACTTTTCGACTCTTCACAGCACGACTCCCATTTCTGTGGAAGCCATAAATTAACGAGCGTAAGTTATAGGAAGTTCAGCAACATGGCAAGCAGGGAGATATGGCCTCCGGGGTGTGAACAAAGTTTATGCAGTGTTAAGAATGCCCTTTCCAAAAAATGAATCCAGGGGCACTTTAAAATATTTCACAGAATTCCTACAGATTAAAAAAAGTGCCGTTTTTTTTCTTTTTAACTTAATTTAATGGCATTGACACTGTGGGACGTTCAAAACCAGCATGTGCACAACAAATGGGAACGTGTAGCTGAAAACATTTCTTGTCAACAGTGAGCTCTTAAAAGAGAAATAATCGCTTCAAGTCAACTGTAATTGGTCTGTCTTTAATCTGTGCGTGTCTCTGCCGCTCCCATTTTTACAGTTTCCAACTAAACACAGTCGTTGCCTTTGTGCTCTTCTTGTAACTACAAGAATGGAGCGATGGTCCAGTAAAAAAGAAAAGAAAATGTTATTTGTGCTACTATTTGTTAGGGGTTTTTTCGCATGATAATATTGGGCTCCACCCCCCACCCTCTTTTTACTGCAGCAGCACAATCGTTTGATCGGAGCACAGTAACTTTGTTGACCTTTTTGCACAAGCTGGTTTTGCTTTAAGACTGTTGATGAACAGAGTGCAAGGTCAGCAAGGATCCTTTTCTGTCCTTGTTATGCAGTAAATGGATGAGCACAATTCAATGTATTTGATTAATCCTTAACTGATGTGATGATGAGCCTAAGGAGACCAGAAGCGGCCTTAATTTAATATGAGTACTGTTTTTCCCCCTTCATCATTACTTCCAGTTCACACATACTGGATTTAATAGAGAGCCATAATTACACTGACCTGAGAAATTTTAATCAATTAAGGAACGATCTGGCTTTTAAGATGTGGTTTAATCTTTTTTTAGACAGGAGCAGTGAGAGTAAAGCAAACAGGCTACTCTGGTTGTAAAATCATAATAACAAGTGGAAAGACTAAATGTGCCGTAGGC
>CAESWR010000149.1:471085-486824 GCA_903171835.1 Mullus surmuletus | reverse complement strand
GATGTTTTTTTTTTTTCACACCGCGAGTAACCTCTCAGGTATGAATCACAATTAGAACAAACATACATATTCATGACCTTTTAATGTAAAGTGCGTTGCTGTATTTAGCCCGAGGAAACTTGATAAAGTTTCAAAAAAACAAAAAGTGAGCCTTTTCTCATTAGTGTTATAATCCGGCCATGCTAACAATCATAACTATCAAAGTATGAATGGAAATTTCAGGAGGAATAACATTCTGTGACCTCATCAGACCTTTGCAGTTTGACATCGTAAACCAGAAATACGCACTACGCAACATTTACCTAATGAGCCCCCTAATTACATTTCTGGCTCCTGTGTATTTCTGGCATTCACCGAGGGCTCATATGGGAAGACCACATGACAAAAGCACTCAGCGAGAGTGAACCCGCACCCTACTGATGGAGTGATTTCAAGGCATACAAGCCCCCCACCCACCCTCGGCCCAGTTAGGCCAGCCTCCAACATGCTCGGTCCAGGTCTGGAAGCCCTCTGAGCCAGGTGTGAGAGGCCCCAACAGGGGGAACACATGACCCCAGCCAGGCAGACCCAGAACATACCCACATCACTGGGGGAGCACTAACTGGCCACAGACACCTCCAGGGCTTTGAGAAGATGGAATTTAAAAAAAAAAAAAAAAAGTGAGATGGTGTAGATTGCAAAGAAAGCGTCAGAGACGACCTTTTACAATGACGGCAATGTTCCAGAGAACCGAGTCTGGGAACCTGTTCTTGTAAAAAACTGTATGCGGAGTAGAGCGAGGGTGCCTTTTTCACCGACAAAACACCCACAACACTGATTTTCATTCTTGCAGAGAGAGTAAAAAACAAAAAAGTTTTGTTGGGAAACATTAAATACACTCTACACAGATGAGTTCAACATGCCTCCTTTGCTTTTTTTTGGGGGCCTGAACTTGAAAGACAGAAGTGATCAGTGTTCAATACCAAAACAATTACTGCTGTTGTGTTTGACTCTCTCTCTCTCTCACTCTCTCTCTCTTTCTCTCTTTGCACGTGTGAACATTTCAGGGATCTGATTTAGTCCCCCCCTGGGAACCCTTATGACATAGCTCCTCTTGGAAGTCATCAACAGTAAAGCAGCCAGATCTATATACATCTCTGACCCTGTGCATCTGCGCTCCAGCACATGCTCCACTTGTGTTCTCCAACACATGGCTCACCAGGGAGGGTGATCTACTGCGCTCAAAATTTCCTTAGCTGGTCAGAAGAAATTAGGTCAGGAGTTAAAACGGGTTAAAGGGGCTTTTGGGACAATGCTCGTTCGGGTTCCGTTTCTCGTGCTGATGTAGGAGAAACCGCGAGGTCTACGGAGATTGAGCGATAAATTAACACTTGAAAGGATAACGAGAGTTCCGCAGAAATGCGCTGACACAGATGTTTTATCAGAAGAATCCCGGTGGAAGTGGAGGAAAACACGAAGGAGTGAGGAGATAATGGGAAGTGGTCCCATCGCTCACAGCGGAACGACGCGAGCAACTCTTACATGTGGTCATGCACAAGGGTTCCAAAAACCTGCCGTCCTCCGCCTCCGCCTCGTTCACCCGTTTAACCCACGTGATTTATCCGTCTGAGTCAGAGACCAGGCTGGGGGTTCAGGCGAGGCATCAAAGATTAAAGATCAGAGCCTACAGAGGTAGTCCAAGAAGGGGTCATGTTCATGTTTATAACCTGCCCGGGGGGGCCGCATACGTACTTTGTCACAGACATCCGGACTTTACTCTTTGAATTTTTCCCCCTCTTCTCAATAACAGGAGCAGGTTGGAAAATTTGAGAGGAAGCATGCAGGATTTTGGTTCATTTAAATGAATAAATATCAGCGTGAGAGAATTTTGCGGGTCAACCACAATTGGATTTTAGGTCACGTACCTCCACTGGGCGACAGTGAATGAAAGATTTTCAACAACTCTGATGTTGCAATAGCTCTGCCATGAGACGACTCACTTTTCAGTTTTTCTCGACACTAATTTTAGAGAGAAAATAATGCCAATATTTGTTGAAATTGGCCACGTTTCTCAATGCTGTAATGAATGAACCACTCATTTCTCAAAGCCTTCGTAGCCTACAAAATTCTAAACGAATGCAGAAAAAGAACCAAAATTATGGTGGCCAAGGGCTGAAAACACAGAAACGCTATAAGAAAGAAACATTGCAATTTCACAAAACAAAATGCGCCAACCGGAGGGATGGACAAATTTTGTGGGATCGGCCCCTCTTTAAACACATGAGCGGGATGTATTTCCTCTATATGAGTTATGACTTGGAAGAAGTGGAATAAAAAGATAAATTTTCCCTTATGTCGTTTTAAAACACTTGGCCGTAATCTTCAACAGCATTATTGGAAAACAACCGACATCAATACATCCCGCTCGTGTATTGAAAAAGTGACTGATCCCACAGGATTGGTTTATCTCTCAGTTTGGTGCCCCTAGTGGCCTGGCACTCTTGCGTTTTGTCTTGTGAGTTTGCATCGTTTTCTCTCTTGCAGCGTTTCTGTCTTGGCAGTGTTTCTATCTTTGCAGCGCATTTGCAGCCTCGGCCACCGAACGAAATAGTAAGCTTTGCAGCACATTTTCCCAAAAAGACGATGGAAACAAATCGGGAAAAAAAAAAAAGAAAGGAGGAAAAAAAAGGTGGGGAAATTAGTTTTATGATCTGCAATATCCTGACAGAACTTTTATTAGCCACTTAAGCATGTGTGACCTGCCCCCTCACAGCAGGCTGTTAAATGGTAGTGACCTTGCAGCGAGTGCAATGAAACCTTGAGTCTTCCAGCATCCCCCAAAAACACGTCGCCCCCGCTCCTCATTGACCTCCACGCATGTGACCTTACACCCGGCTGACAAGCCACGAATAAATTAAGAGGCTGCTCAACTTGACCCAACTTCCACATTATCTTTGTTTACATAAGGCTTACGTGTGCGGGTGCAGGGTTGGGTGGGGGTGTGGGGGGGGCAGAATCATCAATTCACGTGGTGCATGTAAACACATGTGGTCCTTGATAGGTTTATGGAAAGAAAAGTGTTATGGGATTGATTATTAACATCCTCGTTTCAGGCCATGCTATAAATTGAAGGAGTGAGAAAGTAAAAGAGGAGGCAAATGTGTAAGAACTGTGTTGGCTTGGCTTGACGTACCCCTGAGGATGTAATTCTGGTAGTTCTGGTCGGCCTCGGCTCCCACTTTTATCAAGCACGTCAGCCCTTCGGCCACTACGAACTCATGCACCAGGTCCTTGTCGTCCTGGAAAAAAGGTGGAGGAGAAGGGGAAAAAATTCAACAAGGACGGAGCCAAAGACAACTCTGTTTTATAACCAACATTAATTAGATTTCTGGATTTTGCTGGGCTTCCCAGTGCATAACTTTGAGACCTCTGAAGGCGCCTGGCTGCAAATCATTGACCAAGAATTTGTTTAGTAGCTCACTTTTATTAAACCGAGAATGCTCCTCCAAATAAATGCGTGCATTTTTTATCGTAGGTCAAAACCGCCGAGCGTTACGATGCGTGCAATGCAAAAGCGAAGCTCGTCTCTCGGTTTGCGGCTCGCCCTCGATGACAAAACCACCTGCGTCTCTCACACCTGTCGATAGCTCTGTTATTTAAGGCCAAGGCAGGAGGTTTTCCGCGGGATTTAACGTTTTCTGGTGCGCTCTGCTCTTCAGACGGGATGGGGAGGAAGACAGCAATAAACACCGTGGGGTGGTCAGGGCTCCCTCTCTCTCCCGGGAGGACGCCTAAGTGCTTCCAGAACGGCTCCACTGTGGACCCTGTGATGGAGACTCCAGTCGTTTGGCAAACTGTGTGAATATACGGGAGCGCGATGAGGGAAACTGGATGAACAGAAGTCGGGAGGCATGTTAGGGAAAAGCTACGCTGCCGTGTCAAGATGTCATGTTGAATCTGCTCTTAACGCACAGAATGAGGAATTCAGATTCATGCTGCGCCTGTGTCTCTTTTCCAAAGAACTTTGGGATAATCCCGCACCCCCCTCCTCGCCCCCCCACCCCCCTCCCCTCCACGGCCGATTGCCCGTCAGGCCAGCCCAGCCCAGTGTGTGAAGTGTGACCAGACCTGAGCGCTCCACAGCTGCCACGAAGGCAAACTCTCAGCACTCTGCCTCATGAAAACAATGCTGGAACAATGTATTTCCACATGCAAGCCAAAGGATACTGCGGATATTCTAAAACAGGAGAAATAACTACCTGAAAAATCTGCTTGAGGGAAAACAGGGCTCTCCGCAGCTCCCTCCCAGTTGAGTTGTAGAGTTTTTCTGTGGAAAGAGAGAAAAAAAAGAGAGTGGAAAAATCGGTCACACATGTGGTATCTTGCTATGATGTTGTCACACGAAAAAGTGAATAAAGCAAACGGACAGGGGGGGTGGGTTTAGGGGAAAGTATGTTGAAAATGAAGTGGCTGTCTACTACTACTACTGTTCCACTTAACTTCACGCATGATGCATCCATGAGCAACGAAATAACTTCCTCGTGTCAGAGTGGAGCGCATATCGATGGCAGCAATTATTACAAGTAGCTAAATGTGAAAAATATGCTGCGGGAGAAAAAGTCCGAGCTGAAAGGAGCAGCCAGTGCACATCTGTGGGGCGTTAGTGAACAGTGGATGTTTCCTGCTGACAAAGCCGTATCCGTGGCTCTCCATGACACGCGGTCGCCGCTTTGCAGCATCACCGAAACGGAACAATCCGCTCATTAGCCGGTTATGGAAAACTCCACAGTGCTAAAACGGAGATCTGGTGGGTGGATGCACGTGATGGATGCACGCATATACAATAGGGTGGACACTGTGTTTCAGTCTGCGTGCAGCCTGCAGGGTCTACCAGAGAGTGGCAGCGTTGAGCGCGATTCCAGCATCTCCATCACTACTCTGAACTCTCTCTGACTCAGCAAAACCCTCCCGTTACTGCTGCAGATGCACGAGCACACGATGCAGTGCAGCACACCTCTTCCCTCTCCAGCCTCCTGTCGTTCACTCCTGCCCGCTGTGGTGACATATGGTGACGCCATCCCCACATTTGACAGATTCACATTCTCGACACCGAGTGAGTCAGCAAAGACCGTGGACTTTTGCGGTACGTCCTCGCGATGCGGCACTGCTGGTCGGACGGGAAGATGATTTATCGCCAGAGTGTGCTTGAGAGGGATGCTTGTATACCCCCAAACATTCAAGTGAGACAGGCAAATAAGCAGCCTCTTCGTACACATAAACACGGCACAAATCTCTCGTGCCCGCCGGCTTCTCGTCTTTACAAACAGCTGCTGCTAAGCCTATTCAAAAGTGTGAGAAACACACCGAGTGCGTACGCTTGGGACTCGGAGCAACAGGCCTCTTATTCATTATTGTTGTTGGCCTCCTCAGCCCTAAATCCCCTTAGCTGATTGACCGGGCGGGATACAGACGGAGGGAGAGGGAGACAGACAGGATGTTGCCGACTACTATGCGGGGACTCGGGGTCTTTGGGTGCCTTTCCAGTGGCCCACAACACTTACACGCTGCACAATAAAGGGGCTGTAGATGATAGGATGCCGTGAACACCGGAATTCCAGACCAATACAAAGAGGTAGACCTTTGCAGACCTTTGTTTTGGGTTTAGCCTGAGCAGCTGGTAGGGTTATCGATGCCAAAACAATGTCTCTAGGCTTCTGTCTCTCTTTATTAAAACTAGGTTTGGTAATGCAACATTGCATGGAACAGACTTCGGGGAGTGCTGAATGCTGATCTACACAGAGCTACGCAGTGCTATCGTCCGCTACACATTGTGGCTTTTCACAACTCTCACACACACTAACACGCACTAAAATGAACGCATTGCTGGGCAGACGACCAGGACACAACAACAAGCGACTCCCCAGCACTATTAAATGTTTGATATTATATAAGGGTATAAGGTGGAGTATAGAGAACCTTTAAACTTTACAAGCTTAAACAGCTTAAATATGGAGGCCCGATGAGATGCGACATCATAAAAGCATGCAGTCAACATGCCAATAAACTAGTTAATCGTTTTCTAGTTTATCTTAAAAATGACTGAAGGTTTGGTCAGCAACTCTAACCTACATCCGGAACATAATCCAGGACATGTCATCGCAAGGAATAGCTGTACAATTGTAATCGACTCTGTCTCAGACACGCGGGACATCAGAGACGCATGTGTAAAGCAGGCGGCCTGGGACGGAGCCATGCGTGAATGAAAAGGCTCCCATTTGATGAGGCTGCTTTCCGAAATCAAACACCTCGTTACACAGCTCCGCCCGGAGCTTCTTATCTTCAGATGGCCGCCTCGTTTGCTGATTTATGACAGCAGTGGTATTTGGATGAGAGCAACGCATTCAAAGTTTTGTGCATTCAGTGCCATACATGGTTCAGATGGCCAATGGCTGATGAGCACCGGGCTTTTACGGCCGGTGTCCCTGGCGAGTCACTGGCAACAACATCCACGAGGAATAAATCTGTGCAAGTCCTGAGGTATTAGGAGGGGAAGCTGTGCGGTGTCGGGGATTTATGTGTTTATAAATAACAGGAAGGAACTGTGACCAGGCCTTTTGGGTTCAGGCCCCCCAGCTGTGGAACTCCATGCCTGTGCATCTCACAGTAACCAGGTCGGCATCATCATTTAAACCCCCCCCTACACCCCCAAAACTGACACATTTGTGTAGCTGTGTCTTTCACTTATACTCATGTTTACATTCTTATGGATCTAGGTCATCTACATTGTGTGTGCTGTGTGTGGTAAGGCTCTTTGTAATAGCGTTATTAGAGAGCTGTATAAATAAATGCTCACCATTCTTCTTGTATACAGTTCAGTGATTACAAAAACAAAGCAATAAATACTATGACATTTTTATACACCTAATACATATTCAAGCAAAGATGTATGCAGACGTTTGGAGTTTTACAATTGAAAAGAAGCAAACAATTGAAAAATGTTGCCATGTAAAAAAATTTGCTTTCCAAGGAGTGCACAGATTCCCAGCTGGGAGCAAAATGAAGCCAGTCTCCATTATTCTGTCATGAACAAAGTAAAGGCTGGGTGTGTTATGATAGTGTAAAGGTAAGCAGGTCGTATCCATTGCTCTTTAGCTCTGGGTGGATGACTAAGAGTTCAGATCAGGGAGCCCTAAACAGACCATTCCTCTGATCACCAGAGCGGAAAGACAGAGCAAAAAGGTCTTGGTTACTCATCACACCTTTCACACACAAAGCAATCTTGATTTGTGGTTTTCGGGCAGTGTTTAAGCTCCTCGAATATGTGTGCTCTTTTCTTCTCTTCAACGTCTTTACTGCCCTTCCTCGCCGCTGTCGAGTGTTAATGAGTCAACAGTTAAATCACAATCACAGTTGCTGAGCAGACCTTGATGGTTCTGATCACAGAGCAGTAACATGACAGTGATGCATCAGCACTCGACTCTACTATTGATTGGGTTTCAATAAATCCCAGGAGTAGGTTATGTGCAGGCTAGAGGAATTCCATGCACACTGACGATACTATACACATGGCCCACGCTCTACTTATGCCCCTTTAGTCTGGCCCTGCAATAAAACTGTCAAAATTCCTGCCCTGCGCTACATGAAGCACATCTGCGGGAACAAGACAGCTCCCTCCCTGTCCCTGTCCATGGTCCGCACTCCGACGATCCACCCGGAGGCCCATCTCTAATGAAGAAATAGCTCAGTAGAGATTAGTTCCATACCATTTGGCACAAATATGTACCCTCCCCAAAATAAAGCCTGGGCCTTCTTCTGCAATCTCTGTATTTGGAAAAAAGTTTGTGAACCCTCGCGTTCACCTGAAACCCCCCGAAACCGGCCGAAGCATCGAGTCCGATCACCGGCTACATTTGTCATGGGTTTCTCTGGAAATTCTGAGCACTGCAGTGAAGAAAGCACTCCGGCCACTCGAGGTGAATCTAACTGGAGCCAGGCCACAATCGAGCTACAGCAAATTGCAGCCAAACAGCTTTCTACTACTTGACTTAGCAATTAATTCAATGTACCTTTTTGATGCCAATAGCAGGTTGCATCACGGAGATATTGCTCCTCTTAGGGCTAAAATGCGAAAGAATGTGTGAGTGCAACTAAGGACAAGCTCCTCTTTTCCCTATCAACTTGAGAACCACCTTTTTATCCAGAAGAACCTGAGCGGAATGAACTAACCGAAATAAAGTTTTTTCTTTGATGCTACCTTCCACAGGGAGCAGCTGTTTCTACGCTCTTAAACTGCAAACAGTCACGTTTTCTCAGCTGCAATAGCTATGTGGAGGTAATGGTCGCGTAATTATAACAATCATAAAAGTAGTAGTGGAATTTCTATAATTATCAGGAATGTGCTTGACTGTCCACGGGAGAAAAAAGAAAAAAGGGAATGGGGCCAGATCCATTTAGATGAGACGGCCGTACGAGTGATGAGAACACAACTTTTAAAGTCCAGTGATACTTGAGAAACCTTTTGATTATCTGCATCAGAGCCAAAACATTTCAGTAATGATGTTTTTTATGAGTCATGGGTCACTTTTTATTTACATTCCCATGCCAATCTCAACCTAATATACCACTCCCCACCTCTTGCTGCTGGATGACTAATAAATTACTCAATCTTTTTTTGTTGTTTTTTGCTATTACCTTTTCCTTCCACGACCACATTACACAATTAATCATATCTTTGCATTTAATGAGACAGCCGTAAAATTAAAGGGACGATTACCGCTGGTCATGCCTCCCCCCGCACATAGCAGTAAACACGCAAAGACCCCACTGGGCAGAACAACTTTGCACGTAACTTACTGCTTACTGATAAACAACATGAACGACACTGAAAAAATGTGCACTATGTGTTGGATGTTGCCAAAAACCACAGACAGGACACCACTTAGACACTATAAATTATATCACTGTGAAGACACATCAGACTCTCATCACCCATTATTATTCGTTGACTGTGCAGTTGTACAAAGCTTGCATGCATACATTTTGTGCAAAGTTTGAAGAAAGGAGCCCCAATAGAAGCGAGTATGTGTGATGAAATATTGGACAATTTAACCTGCTTTGCATTGTCAGCCATGATAGCACCAATAAACTTTTCTTTTTAAGTCTTCATCGCTCCCTGGATGTAAAGATGGGGCTCAACTGAGAAAAGACAACAAGCTAACCAAAACCCGATGCTAAACAACAACAACAATGCTGAGTGCAATCCTAAAACGCAAACAACTGGCAGCTGAGTTTTACGACAGCAGGCTCTAACCAGAGTGAACGCCGCAATCAAACAAATGCAAAAGTTCCGGAGAGCCCCTTTAACTGAAGAGAACACCAGCAAAATTCGAGACATATGTAGATACGAGAATCAAAAGATGATGGTACGCCGATATAATGCTGCATCCCCACTGATGAGCACAGACAAGCGTGCCTATACAAGATGTTGCGGTAAGTAATAAACTGTAAATTTAGCTCTTCGCCAAGGCAGTAATTGTAGAATACGATGCACTTTCTTTTCCTCATGATGAAAATGTGTCTTTGTGTGCTGCATCCATCCCCGTTCCTGCTTCCATAACAATAAACAAAGGTGCCAATACGTATATTGCAGACAAAACCCATAATAGTCGAAAGAAAAAGAGGCCCATGACAGTCTTACACAACTTAGTGACTTTAAAGATGTTTGTCTAAAATGTTGACTGAAGTGGGCACAATAGTGTGTAAAGCGATTTAATTTACATTTGGGGACATGGTATGGTCTCACAATAGAGGATGTCTGCCTGTGAAAGCTCTTAATGTTTGCCAGAGCATGTATAGCACATCCTTCACTTTCATCTCCTGGTATTTTCATGAGAGGCCATTGAGTATACACTGTTTGCAATGTCCTTCTGCAGTCACGGAACAAAAGCAGCACAACAAGAACGGCCAGAACGCCCATGTCTTCTTTCTTACCCCTCCTGTTCTGACATTTATGAAGAGAAAGCACAAGTAATTAAGACCTCCCAACATGTGCGCAAGCTTGTAACATGCTACTTCGCAGACCAGGAGTTTCTCCTGGACTTTTTTTTATCCTCATTCCACCCCTCTTGACTGAAAACACGAGGTGAATGAAGGGTCAATAAAAGCAAGATTATAGCATTCAGGTGGAAATCATTAAGCAGGAATGCAGGTAAGAGTGAGATCACTTAATGTGTTTGGGTTTTGGGAGCAACCGAAAAGTGGATCAAGAGAATTATATGGAGAACTGTGTGTGGGTCTGGACGCGCATATGGGAATCTGCTCGCTCTCGCGGCCCGTTTACAAAAACGCGCATAGGAATAAAGCCTTTAATTAATTTGTTCCTGTTGCCTGGAGTTAATTTCAAATGCTTTGGAAGTCGTGATGGAAGACATATGGAAACGATGGTTTAGATTAGAGCAAACTGAGAGCCCGGCCACACAGACTGAAGAAGCCTCTGTCACTGCGAGCGGGCCTTTACAGGAACTGGCCGCCACGGACCCACAGGGCGTGAAAGTCTCTCGGCAGACAAAGGGCTGAGGAACGGGTGGGGCGAGATCAAAATCACCATGATAACTAATAAATCACAGCGCGCCCCGTCATAAGGAGGCCATGTGCAAAAACGGCGTAAAAGGCCGTAAGATCTCCGTGTTAAACGCAGGCCCGCTTATCGCTCTCAGATGTTGACGCGCTTCACAGTAAGTGTGCATCAAATGTGTCGATGACAGGAATGTTTTAAGTGGAAGCAGCTAATTACCAAGCGCAGTTTGTTTGTGCGTGTTTTTGTCATCGGGATTGTGCAGAAAAAAAAAACTACCAGGTGTCGGAGGGGAATGGGAAGACCTCTGAATAATTTGGGGCGGTGTGTGTGAAAGTACTCTTTCTCACTTGCCCTAGTGGACATATGTTTTACAATGTTTAGAAATGAAGTGTTGTGGGATTCTGGAGTTTCTTACTTCTTCGATAGATCACATAAAGAGCACCGTGTCTAAAATCTCACAGGAATTGGGGGGTGTGGAGGGGGCTCAGGTTTGGCTTGTGACACTTGCACCCTGACAGACCCATTTGATAATAAGACATACCACAGCCAAGGTTCTTATAAACACAGAAAATCTCAGCCCCACAGAACTCAACAGCACTCATTGTCCCTTGGCGGAAACAGGGAAATTGGATTGTTGTGTTTATTGATGTGTTGAGACAAGACCCTCTGCCAAAGTTTATATTTTTGGTCAGTCACAATAATTCATGTGGGTGGCAGCGGTGGCATTTATCTTTCAGGCTCGGAGGGGTTTGCATCCAAATCTGGCCTGAATCTGTGCCTGAATCTGTGCAGTTAAAGGGCATATTGCGGCATTGTGGGCTAATTACGCTGTGGTACATCTCTTTAATAAACTGTACGTTAACCCCCCCCACACACACACACACGCACACACATACACACACACACACGTCAAGATACTATCAGATGGCGTCAAGAGAAACAGTCGAGGAAAGCAAGGGTTGAATCTGCAGCAGAATTCCACTGACGCCGCAGCCAACGTGAGGACAGACAAATCTTTCATTAGTGCCTGCCCGTCTAATGACTCATTCCTTAGCTACCAGGTGGGGTGATCCCCCTCACAACTCCACACCCCCTACCCCGGCGAATGCCCCCTTCTTTATTCCCTGGCTTTTTTCCCCCGCGGCCCACTGCTCCCCTTTCACCTCCTCAGCAGGGCTTCCCCGCACTCACCGCCACTGACACAGATACGTAGCAGAGCGGAGCGGAGGGTGAAGGCATGTAGCCATTCAGCGGACCAGACAAAAGCTTGACACAGATACAAACTGGAGGATCAACAACTGAAATGGGTCCGGTGGGTGGGGGGGGCGGGGAGGGTGGCGTTGGCGTTGACAGTCTGGCAAGGGAAGCTGTAACACAGTTCAAACCAAACCCGCTGAGATTGACTTATAAAATGATTGTGCTGACAGAGGCGAGGCCGGTCCTCGCTGTCAAAGCTCAGAGAGTGTAGGTGCCTGCTCCTCTAATAATTTCTGCCTAGAGGAGTTGGAATGAGGTTGCATCCCGGCCTTTCCCCCATGTGTTTGCTTGGCAGCTGCTTCTGCCAAACAGCTTTTCTTACTGCAGTAAAAAGCAGCCATGTGCATGTAGATGCAGGACCAGATGCCTGAAGAGGAAGATTTAAAAATCTCGGTCTGTATATTCCACTGGTATCACATGTGCACACATATGCTGTAGTTCTTCCTTTTTTTAATCTCTGGATTTTTATCTTTTAATCCATAAAAGTCAGGTCCACAAAGCCAAGTGCTTTTCTCAATTTAGGACTTGATCCTCAGAATCAGAACCGTTCACTTCATGTACTTCAATTAAATGATTTTTTAAAAACTTTTTTTCCTGGCTGGAAAAGATTGTCTGCACATGACCTCAGTGACTTTCCTCCAAACTTCTTCTACGCCCCCCACTCACTCACCTTCACCCACCCCCTCCAAGCCTGTCTCTTTTACTCTCTCCGCCTCAGACTTTCTCCGCTCCCTCCTTTCTCAACAACCTGACACGTGGGGAAATGCACCACTGCAAACTCGTCCAATAAACACAGTTGTGCTGAGACCACATCTATTTCAGACTCGGCTCTCAGAATAGGAAGCAGACCGATGTGGAAGGCACACACAGCTGTGACTGTCTCATTTCCATACTGGACACACTACACTCCGTCTGCAGTTGACGCAAAATCGGTGGAAAAAGCCTCTCCCGTCCCGCACAGTCTTTGTCAAAACACCTGGTGTAAGACTATCTCCGATTTCTCTAATATTCAGTTTCTGCTCGGCAAATGTGTTTCCCGGTGCCTTCTTGTGAGGAAGAGAAGGACCTCTAGCACCTGTCAATCAGACAAAAATAGGCCCAGTGAGCATGCACAATACTGGGACACACTGACTTCCAGTCTAATGAAACCGAAAGAAACTTAAGAGTCAAGCCATCAGTGTTGGTCCCATCACAGTGCAGTGATGGAGAAAAGCAGATAATTAAAAATTAGGTTTTGACAAATCCTTGTGTGGACGGTGAGAACTGTGCCTGTGCTGTTATTTGCTCTGGAATTAGAAAAATTCAAAGATCAAGTGTTCCTCTGCAAGTTGACAACTTAATTCTTTAAACAAATTGAGTAACCTAAAACCAGTCAAGCCATTCAAATAGATGCATTGTCACTAGGCTGAAAACCCGGGCCGTTTTCCAAGAACTGTGTTGAAAGTCAAAACATCGAGGCCTGGCAGCAAATAAAATGTGTTGCGCTCTGCATAAAATCCGAATCCTAAAAGGATGCA
Organism: Mullus surmuletus; assembly: GCA_903171835.1. NCBI lineage: Eukaryota > Metazoa > Chordata > Actinopteri > Syngnathiformes > Mullidae > Mullus > Mullus surmuletus. The sequence goes on along the minus strand of CAESWR010000149.1, from coordinate 473,495 downwards.
TGCAACACTTCCTGTATCGAAAAGCATGTGGACGAACTGGAAAAAACAAAGCCTGGGATAATAACAGAAACCACTTTTGCAGAACAAAAGTATGCACGAGAAAGGCTTTGTCCGTGTACTGATTGCACAACTGACAATCCTGGTCAGATTTGCAGAAAGCCAGCTTTATGACTTAGCTCTCATTAAGTGATGTGTCATCCCTCCTATTTGGATCCGGATCTTTGTCCACTGAGAGTTTGAAATCAACCAACAATGAAAAGTCTGCTTTATCGAAATGCCACAATGTTTGCTATGCAAAACTAAATGTCATCAGTTAAATAGCTATCTGGGGTATCCAGCCTGGCACGGTCGCCCTGCCCTGGTGGAATCCACCACCTTGGCACCGCCACTGCTATGCCAGACTGGTCGTGAAGTGGGATCTGCTGACAGGTGGCAGAGTCTGGGAAAGGGTAGGGTCAGCAGCTATTGTTGGCAAACAAAGAGGGAAGACGCAGCAGTCCTGTATGAGCGGCTTACCGTAATTAGAGTGGTGTGATAGTCTCATTCATGGTAGATTTGTATCTGACATTGTATGGTTTTCACAAAGGAAACAACTGGGTGAAATTGTCTGACGCTGAACCGACCGGACAATATGTATCATACAGATCAGAGGAGACGGTTTCCGAATTGTTAGCTGCCCTCTGTTGTGAAGAAGGTGTTTTGTTTAGATAGGCTCTTTATACGGAGGTGTCATTGAAATCAATACAATCCACGCTTGGTACACACACACACACACACACCATCGGAGGACTGAAAGACCTGTTTTGTTCTCTGGGGCCAACCTGTTTGCCCAACTGGCACAAAGTCACAATCAACATGACTGACTGCTTTCTCTTCAAAGTCCAACTTGCCCGGTGACTGATGTGTTTACGGCGTTAGTCCTCGTGGGTCATGTTTTCTCTCTCATGTTGGTGCTGGCAGAGAAGAATTTAATATTTGCTTGGCGAGACATATCGGTACGGTCGCATATTTTCTATTGGATTAGAAAATTTGGTTTTATATTACGTAAAATCTGACAGCTGATATATATCTGTTTCAACTCCTGGCCTGAAACATTGGATCTGGAAATCTTCATTGACCACTTTCGCACAAGATTCATCAAGTAAAGGCAGGCTGTTTGAAGGGCATTCGACCCAGGAATGAATGTAGTCCTTCCCACTACGATCGGTCTGTCTGGCTTTTTACACTGTCTTGCTTTCCACAACAACCTACAACTTCCAATCATTGGTAGATTGGTTATTTTCTGCAAGTTGCAGACTCTGTCTTCTTATTAAATGTCTTCATCTGATATTAGACAACTTAGAAGCAACATTCACCTGAAAAATCCACATCTGATTTTTTTATAAACGCAAAAAAATGAGTGGAAATATCTGGAAAATAAACCAAAAATACCTTTGTTACATTGTGCTGCTTTAATAAAAATAACGCAGAGGATATTTTTGCTGCTGTCAAATTTATTTAAACAAAAAGAAAACTCTTTAAAGTCCGTTTTGTGATGATCTTCTTCTGATGTCTTGGTCTTGGCCTCCGTTTGTGCCTAACACTGCACTGCAAAAATAAAGGTAGACGTGGACATCTTTTTATCCGCCTCTGAGAGTTTGTTGCCGCAAGAGGCTAGCGAATCTCGGAAAACACATCTTTTTTTTGGAACACGGCACTGAGAAAAATTAATTCTGTCAAGTGAGGCATCCTCCCCGTGACCCTCTACGGGAGGGTCAACTGTCATTTTTCTCACGAGTCAGTGGGGCCTCTCAGCATCCCCTGCAATATTTGGACTGGCATGGAGACATGGAGGGGGGGGGGTTACAGTACCTTAGACCGCTGTACCACACTGAGGCTGTCGCAGAGAGGGAAGGCGACTAGCATGTAGGTACATCCATCACACAAATCAGACATTAATCCACATTACGTGGAAAGGAAAAATACCTTCCTGATAGATGTGAGTGCCCTACAAGCACTCAGGTTACTCAGAAAATCAACACGTGACAGTCTAATATATTTAAGCAGGGTCCTCGTCTGTGCTTTTCAGCAATACACTTGGCCTTTTGCTCATTACTCATCTGTCATGTGAGGTTATCTAGTAGACTTTTCCGGCAGTGCGTATCCTAACAGAGCTTATATGACCTGCGCTTTGGGGGCTCAGTTTGCAGTAATGTTGATGAGAATCTGTTTTAGAGTAAATTGTTCTTCTGACTTAATCATGAGTCGCAAAAAACTTATTTTTAAAGCGACCTTGATTTTAAAAGTTGGACGAGAAAGGGAGAGGTTTGGTGCTTTGCTTTATTTATCAGTTTCTGTCTTTGGCTAACTCAAGTATTGTCTTCCCAGAAAAGGACTGTTTTGAAAAATTAAATTCTTTGGAAACAAGCTC
>CAESWR010000149.1:429938-449408 GCA_903171835.1 Mullus surmuletus | reverse complement strand
ACTGAAATGACTAATGTTCACATAAAGTAATACTGTTAGTCATCATCAAAGCGATTTAGCAACATCGTCCTCTCTTCAGGAAGAGATATTGAGTCGGTTTTATATAATATCTATGCTAATGACATCAAGCTTCCTGGACTAATGTGACTCATTAAGCCTTTTCTGAAGTAAAGGTTAGTGGTTTCAAAACAGGTCAGGCTAATGAGGTTATACTCAGACGCAAACAGTCACTGAGATCAGCTTGTGCGTAGTGCCTGATAAACACATGAACCAAAGAGCCTGGACTACCTTACTGCATGATTACAACCAATCGGGGTGCCAGGAGTGGATCAGTAAAAGGCAGTAAACCATTATCTCTTTGGGTGAGCACTTTCCTTCCTGCAACGACTCCGCTTCGTGGATTTCCGGCCCGGTCCATGCGGTGCCATATGTACGCCGGCGTTAATGACTATGATTAGGGAAGCCTGGATTAGGTCTCGCTGTGGTTTACGACACGTACACACAGACAGAAAAACACGGAGCTGGCTCTCAGATGTGTAAATTTGTGCAAAACCAAAAACCAGATTGAATAAACACGGTTATGTACGACTTCATTAAAACTTGAAATACACACATTTGGTTTTGGACAAAGCGGCGCTAGATTACACATTGCGTACATGACTGTAACCAACTCATCATTCATGTTCACGGACAGGGCCTCTGGGTTAAAATACGACTTGGGTGTGCTGATTTAGCAATGATCATTAGGTGAGGGCACCGCTCAAAAAGGGTTTTCAATTAACATAAAGCTGCACATTCCAGCAGCGTTTGTAACGTTTAATTTAAGCATCCTCCACCTAAAGCGCCACTCGAGAGGGGCTCCATTAGTTCAAGTGTATCGGACTCAAACAAAAAGAAAACTTCAGAAGAATTTCAATAGATTCAAAAAGTGTTAAATCCCCTCTGCCGCCTCTGTACATTTTGTGCCGGCTGGTCTCTTCAGGCACTTTTATTGTAATGGAGTGCAGCCACCTTTACATTGCGTAACAACTCTCATTAAGGAAAGACAAAAGAGTACGCCCGGCATCACAAGGCGCTGACAGTATGGGGGCTCCTCTTTGGGGACATTTCCGTCTTTATAACCGCCAGCCGGGAGACGCTCAATCTCTTAATACGGGGGGAGTGCGTGGCCTAAAGCGCCTGGTACCACGCCATTTGTCTTTGGGGGACTAATGTATTATCTCCTGTATGGAGCAGGAAAATCACCAGTAATTCTGCACTCATGGGGCTACGGGGTAAGCCCTCCAGTCAGATAAAATTAGGCTCAAATGTCTGGACAGGTTACAGTCACAGTGACCACCTCGTCTCGCAGAAGTAAATCAGCTAGCCATGAGGGCAGTCACCGAGGGAGACTAGAGAAGGGCAACAGGTGGCTGTCAACTTAAAGAGAAAGAGGGTCATCATCCACTTAGAGAAGAGCAACATGTCTGTCTAGCTCTCCCCAGGCTCCGCTAAGCCAAGCCAAGCAACAGCAGGAGGAGAGAATAAAGTAAAGGCCGTTCACAGTAGTGGGAAGGGCAGACTTTTAGACTCCGAAGTAAAGTAATATTACTTTGATTTCTGTATATATCAGGATCTCCAAACAATAACATTTCTGCAACGTAATATCAGGGCCGTCTCAGTTACATAATTACAGCGTCACGATCGTCAAAGAGAAACCCACCTATCGACATGTGCAAACCGGCCGTCACGGAGCTCGAGCAAGGGCTGTCTTTCTCATTTCACGCGGTTTCAAGAGCTGTCACGACAAAAGAAACCCGCAGAAAAAGATGTGTTGTGCTTTTGAACTTCTTAATTACTCACACGCCGTGCATCAGTAGGTAGAATAAATCACCCCTGCTGCTTTAGAGCATCAAAGGTGGCTCTAAAAGTGACTTCATACAAATAAAAAAATAGAATTTGTGCCCCTGGTTTACTTCATTCCTACTTCAGTATAGTAAAAAAAGGAATCGGAGAATTTACAGCCTAATAGCTTTCACAGACGTTGGTTATTTTTGTAGTTGACGTCTGTGTGTCTTTGTGTTGTGCTTCTCCATATTCGGCTTTACTGAACACTTTTTCTTTTAAATGTTTGGGTTTTTTTACAAAAGCTTACAATCTTTTTTTAATTAACAAGGCAATGAATAAATGCTGTTTGTTGAAGAGATTGATCTCTCCACAACAATGCAGGAAAAGTAGGCAATTCATTTGTGCGGTTAAACAATAGCATCTACAGTTGAAACTACAATCCAACCTCTGATACGCACATGCATATGTTTGTGCGTGTGTGTATGTGTGTAGGTCACGTGCAGGCGAGTTTGCATGTGTTTTCACTCAGCTCTTTGTGCGAGTTCCCTCACATTACTCAAAGACACCAGGAGGCCCAATAAAACAAAGTGACAGAACACAGTAACTCTAAAAAATATAAACTGCTTTAAGTCTCCGCTCCGTGCCAGTGCTCTGTTTTTCAGAGTGAGGCGCTGTTAATCCCCACACCAATTCAGATTTCAAGCTGCCCCCTCCCCACACAGCCCCCAAAAAAACTGCCACTGTGCAACCTCAATAAAACAATCTGCTGGTAATAGAGGTAATTAAAGCTCATACCTCACTGGTGATGCAGACTAAAGAAGACAAATTTGCTATCGTGGAGTGAGACGTGACAAATGAAGAGTTGGGAATGGAGTGCATTGTATTACTCACCGATGCAGGCGTGAACTCTGACTGACAGCTGCGTTCGAAGAATAATGCTGTGCTTTTTGCCTCTCCTGCGAAGAAAGCAAGACAAATGATGGAGACATTTATTTGGGGATTTAGGTCACTCTTTCAATTTGCATGTCTGTGTACATGTGTGTGTGTGTGTGTATCGAGATGAGGAATGTCTCTCTGGATCTGAGGGTGCCATCGATATGCCAGACAGGCAAGTGCTGACAGGAAAGTATGGCTGTGTGCAAAGGTGGAAAAAACATTGAAATAGAGTTCTTGTCAACAAATCACACTGGCCTTAGAGCAGTGTTTTCTTCAGTTTCAATACATGTTGCCGAATAGAACAGGGAAGAAGGTCTCCATAGGTGAAAATGAAGGATGGGAGCAACTCAGGGGTCAACCCCGCCCACCGAGTTAATGGAGATATGCAAAAACCATATCACCCGCCTGTCAGCAGCCCACAATGTCTGAGTGACAATCCAAAAGACGACAACAATGAACCCCGATGCCATTCAGCTCTGAATAGGAGAGCGGCATTGCAGAAGACAAATCCAACGCTCTCAGATATCAAGCTTCGCTTTATATTGCCATTTTTAAAGATAAGATCTGGCTTTTCTTTCTTTTTTTTGTAATGCTTCTTGTGCAAAAGGAGCAACACAGGATAAAGTTTAATTGCTGCAGATAATCAGTTCCAAATGAAATAAAGAAATACAAATATGTTTACGACACACACTCTGGTTGCAAAAAAGCACAAATAAAAAGTACATTTGTGTTGAATGCAGATTTTTATATACCACTGTTAAATTGTTGGCATTTTGACTTTGTGGGATTTGATAGCAAGAAAACCAGCCTTTTTTACCCTGTAATTCAAAATATATATTTTCATGTTCTATGCAAATCCTGTGAAAGCGTTAAAGATGCATAACTAAGTATGCTATGTTTTCGTCTTAATTAACTTAACTGTGATGTGTTGTGAATTTTAATGAAAGGGGGCTCGCTTTTGTCCACACTTGCATGGCAAATTGTGCTGTTGCCCTGACCATTAGCTAAAGAAGCACATCAACAAGTCCACTCAACACAACTGCAGTGAAGAGCACAGCAGGTAGAGTTGCGCAGCCCCCCCTCCCAACTCTCCACCCCAACAATTCAGCTCTGACAAATGGGCTTTTATGCTTCCCGCACAATGGCTGTGTGATTCTTCCGATTGGCGCAGCGCCAGTGGTGGACTGTCACTGTTGGAGACAATCGGACAGCATGGGCCTGACAGGCAAAAAAAAGTCAATCAGCACAGAGGGCAGATCGGATCGCGCTTCTGTCTCGCCATAAACCAGTGGCGTTACTTTATAAACGCTCCACGCATCCAAACAGATAAACTGACATTTTTCCTGCCAGGACCGGTCGGCAAGGGGTTGCACTGGCATGCAGACGAGCAGATTACATGGCAGGGGTGGTCTGTATAGGCTCGCTGTTTATCAAATATAATATACAACAACAGGCAGAGGTGACACAGGAGCAACATCTGTCAACACGGCCCGTCGCCGGTGAGATGAGACGGCATGCAGGAACTTAATCCTCTGTGACGCTGCTGAGGCAAACGGGTAACCAGACCCATTCTGTCACGAATGTCTGTTTTCTCTCCGCTTCACAGCAACAGAATCCCTATACTTAACCAAGACCTGAGGCTACGCAGGCCAACGCGTTCATTATCAAATTAAACAGACATGCACGGAATATAATCGAGGTTCAGACCTTCGCCAATTAAACATGAAAATTGGGAATTCCCATAGACGGGGCTTGCAGGTCTACAGAAAGAGGAGCCCAAACTCAAAGAAACAATGTGAAATGTAAAGGAAATGCAGCCAAACAATGAAATGCCATCCCGTTTATCATTCTGTGCCAGAATACCTTTGATTGGTGGTAATATAATGAAGTCAAGCCAGAGCACTTTTACTTTCTCAGTTATTTTTGAGATCATATTCAACGATACCTTTATTTCTATGTATAAATAATTATTATCATTGTGTGAGTTCATTATTACCCGCAACAATTACTTTTTGCCTTCCCTGGTGAGCACCGTCCAAGTCTGACCCACCAGAGCTGAAAGGATTTCATTAAACGAAATGTCTATTCGAGTGAAAATAATACGGCTGAGGAACCTTGGAGAAGAAACTGAAGGTGATAAATTGTTTAAAATTGTGGCAGGATGTGGCGAATATGTGAGAGACGCCAGGCCGGAGCTCACAGGAGAGGCTGCGCAGAGTGCGGCTGCACAGGACCAAGCTGAGGGGTAATTTGTGCTGGAAATGTTAAACTGAAAAAGCAACTTTCCCACACTGTATATGGGGATATAGTTTGGCCTGGGGGTCTTGGATCTAGTTAAATGTTAAGCATTTGGTTAGAAAAAAACCTTCAACTTGGGGGCCCATCCCAAAATATCAAATCAAACCTTCATAAGTCTACATTTCTGTTATTGTAGTTGGTATGATTTGAATCTGATTAGTCATTTAAGATGCTGGATGGAAACAAGTGCTCCAGAATTACAGGATGGGCAACTGGTGATATAGGGATGCTGGAATAAGTTTACACTGCTTTACACTGAAATGGAAGATAGATCTAGATAGATATGAACCTCTGCGATTTTGTGATCTTGCACAACTCAAGCTGTGAGACATGCTTTGCCTCTGTTGTCATTCTTTCTCCCCTTCAGGATTTATCCATCTGTTTATTTTTGGTGGATTTATGCACTCGAGTCACCCTTCACGCCATAATGAATGCTCCACATGTTCCCAGAAAATAATGTAACCTATATTTGTTATGTACCAAACCTTTAAAATACTCATAAAATCGAAATCTGAACTTGAAAGGACAGGCTCATTGTAAATTTCTACAACATAAAACTGATATTCATCATTGTACCTTTTCCTATCAAACATTACAGGATGCAGCTGTGGAAACTTAACAGCTATACCTTATACTTACAGCATATTATATATACCGCTTTATTTTCCTCCGCATTCTCCTGTCAATGCTCGGCCGAATAGCACCCTCATAAAGCCCCTTCTTAATCCTAAAACACAGAGCAGCGGCGGCAGCAGCAACTGGACCGGTGGACGCCTGCCAGCTTCATGCTCTCTGGCTTTATTTAAGGGAGCATTACTGGCCCTGTTTATAAAACAACACAAAATGTGAAGCCACAGAGAAGTCAGCGCGCACACGGTAAAGCCAGCACTTCCTCCCCAAGACCAATTAATGCCAGAAAAGAAAGCCCCGCAGAGGTCTACGCTGACTCAGCGCTTCTCGTCAGACACCCGAAAGGCGCCTGCATGAACGTGTGAGCGGAGGCAAGGAGGACGAGGGAGGCCTGGGTCTCAAATTCACAGACGCTCTGCAAACACAGGGACAAGAAGATATTTATTTCCCCCTCGTTTAAGTTATACTGTACGATGTTTGACAATTCAATTGTTTCTTTTCAACCAAAAAGCAAATCTTGCGTGCACCCCGAGCATCAACGTCAAAGTGGGTCAGAAGAAAAAAATTAAAGAATAATGTAAGCAGAGCTGTCCTGAGAGGGATAGAAGGATAAAAAAGTCTCAATAGTTGAGGCCTCTACTGAACAAGAACCGTTGGAATCTAACATGCTTGACTTGTAACTCAGTTTGCTGAACAAATCAAGAACCCACAATAAAAAATCCGAGAAGGGCTTATTCTGCACAAAAGGTTTTTGCTTTTAGAAGTGCTTTATTTGTAGCAGAGCAGCGCAATGTTAAAAACTCTGTTCTGTGCTATAAGTCTGCTGCACTTATAACATGTTGAATGATTTATGCAGTCGGTAATTTAATATTATCTTCTAAAAGGAAAGCCGGGGAGCACGTCCTTGAGGACTTAAACTTAACAAATCCTCTGTCAATCAATGTTAAATATCTGCACAAAAAAAACATTGTGCCCGACTTCTTTTATTGCATTTATGCAGCAATGTCAGACACCACTGAAACCACCGAAACAATCTCCCAGCATAATTCACATACACATTCGAGGACAATAGTCACCTCGGGCCATCTGATCCTATAACTACGTCCCTCGCGGTCCACCTTGGCTCGGGGCTACAAAACAGGAAATTGTGCGTGCGTGGGCTTCAATCAAACAATCCCCTTCATGTCACATCAACTACTTAACCCTGTGCAAATAAGTGTGAACATGTCTGAGCTATATGGTCAGTTTATAACACGAAGCCGAAGCTGTATCAGAGATGGGACGTGGGATTTATGAGTCACAATCTCCTATAGCCGAGCTTCATAACATGGTGTGGAAGTGATTATGGCCCTTAAGCTCCTGTGACATGGATATCTCCTGGCTCTGTAGCTCTCTGTCAGAGGATCATGCTTTAATCTGATTGTAAAGACACTAGGTATGACACAGGCACCTCAGGAATGTAACCTGTCATTAATATCAATTACAGATTCGATGGCCAATGATCGGAGGGAAGCAGGAACTCGGGCAGTGTGTGAATACTCTCTCCAAGGAATGGTGGCTGTGCTTGATGCAAAAATAATGAAAGCGCCATTTTGCTTGTTAACTGGAGTAAATGCTGGGGTGTGCTACAAAGTTGTAAAAGCCCAATGAAAAAAACTGGGAAACACAAATTATTCTGTGTAGGTTAAATGTTTTGGACTTCTGACTGCTGCTGACAGATTTTATGCAGAGAAGGGAGGGCGAAAACAAATGTAAAATGGAACAAGTAAAGGTGAAGTGCCTCATCAGATGTTTTATTAGCTCAATAATCATCAAATCAACAACACCGAGCAGTAGGGGATGTAATTGTGGGCACATCACCACCATAAAAAGCCAGCAAGGACAACTGCCCTATTTTTACAAAATAATTGGCTAACCACCTCCACCCCAAGCCTCCTCAGACAACACTGTGTGGGTTTAATGACACACATCCATATTAGTTGGTGCCAGCTGGCAAGACACGGGTCTGGCAGACTTCAATCTGAGTGAAGAAGTGGACCACTTTAACCTCACGGCTTGCAGCTCTCAATAGCCTCCCATAAGCTCCTAACAATTTCAGATGGAGCTGGGAAAGGACGGCGCTCGCTATGTCCAATAGAAACACCAAGGCAAAGTCCAGCTTACGAATTCCAACTTAGACAAATAAATCCATACATGTTTGAGGTCCGGGCGACCAGGAACTGCCGTGCCAACCTTTGGTTTGTGATCATCTGAAGTGGGCAGCGAAGGAACGATATATCAACACACTCTGGAGTACATGAAAAAACATATGGAGTCAATAAAGTATCTGGCCAAAGAAAGTGAAGCTGAAATGAAACTAACACAATTCTAAACTTTTTTTTCTTCTTTGTCCAGGTTTAAGACTCATGTCTAGCCCATTTAACAACACATCACAAGGAAACAATACAGCTTAATTGAGAGTTGTGTGGTGGAGGCTGCAAGGCATCCAGTTGTAGGTCACTTCTAATGACAACAGCGAGTTAACATTTGATTGTGATGAAGGTGATTACTCAGGAGACATGTCTACACCTCTTAAGTGATTTGGATGAGATCATTGTTGCCACCCAGCCAGAGAAGGCAAGTATTTTAAGGGATGTGAGCGGCTGAATGCCAAGGAAACTCTTGGAACACCTTGTAATGGACCCGATAGTCATTAGACTATGACTTTCAAAGGATAAGCAAACATCAAATAAATATTTTATAAGGGGGTGCACAAATAAACGCATATAATTGTTTTCTGTTTTAATTGTCACTTGCCCATCAACATGACACTCACTGATGGCAGGCTAGTATTTGTTTTTTTATGTCAAGAATGTTAGAAGCTATTGTTTAACCATTTGATTGATTGAATACTATAACAGTAATAATTATCATTACATAATCAAGATTATTTTTTCTTCAACTGACACCAAAGGGTAAACAGACTAAACTTGACAAACCCGCAAGGCACCCTCAGCTGTAGGCACTGGTGTCCGTACTGGTCCACACTTTCGCAATCCTGCATGCTCTAATTTGATTTACCGACAGGCTCCACGAATTTGTCAGACAAAATGACATAACCAGATAGAGTGAGACTGCTGAGACGTTTAATGAGAGATTCGCAGAAGAGTTATTAAAGATAATACTACTGGTATTCAACTTAACGGTCATTTTCTGCAAGCACCTCTCAGTGCTGAAACAGAGTCCCTCATGGGGGTATAGACTGTCCCTTCAGCCACCTCCCATGAGTACATTTTGCACAGGACAGCTCAATCAGATGAGGCCCAGAGAAAGGATTATCCCACTAATTCATCCTGGAACTAAATGGTGTATCATTATGATCCAAATCACTGTAATAGGATCAAATTAGGCAAAGGAATATAGCAGGGAGGTTATTAAAACATAGACCAACAGAGAATGATTGGAATATTCTTCTCCCAGTTATTCCACCTCTCAGTCTCTGAAAACAGTGCTCACATTGTTCAGGTTTTTTCTGTTAGAGTAGTGTTTTCTTTAAGCTAATACTGAATGCTGTGAGTAATATATATTTGAACACAACAAAATACAAGTATCATAATTAAACTCTGTGGTAGTGCAGTATTGCAGACTGTTCATGATGTCTGTTTGCATTTGTCGTAGATTTGATGGTGGTAAACAACATTCAAAAGTTAAAGAATATGACAGAAACTTGCAAAGACAGAAGTTCTCTTACCCTCCTTCCTCTTGAAATCCCTCCAGTTCATCCCTCTGCTCTGCCAGGGTGGACTCCAAGTCCAGGTAACTTCCATTATGGGACAACTGAAGGGCACAGTCATCTGGCTAAATAGAAGAAAGACACTGTTAGAAATCGGTTTGATTGGTAACAATCACTTTAGATGCTGAAATGTGACAATCTTTTAAATAAGTAACTGATGTTGGTGGTCAGCTGATGCATGGACACCCACAGAATCTCTTCCATTCTGAACAAATCAGAATGGTGAGATCTGCATCCTGTTATAGCACAGTTATGACCACATCTGATACCAAACCAAGCCAGCAAGTTAGAACCTGTTTCATACAGACAGACAAACTTTCAGAAAATCAGTGTTACAACTGATGTGTCAAACTTTGAATTGCTGTGATTCTGCACAATGAAATTGAAACATCCAACCTAAGTAACAATAGGCTAAAGAACATTTTTACTGGAAGCCATCTACTTTACAAAACATTGCAGTCCATTCAAAAATACATGACGAAGTTGCTGCCTCTCTCATTGTAACACTAGAATTTTTTAATTATAAATTGAGTTCCACACTGATGAACGATATTGCGGTGTTACTCCAAGCACGTCCCGCAATCTCCCTTAACAATATACTCATCCCAACTTGGGATTCCCAAGTGAGAGTGCCACACATAGGGCGGGTGGAGCTCGGCTCGGCGGCACGATGTCGTGGATCGGCACAATGTCGCGGATCGGCACTCCAGCGCTATGCTGCAGATTCGCATGGCGGCGCAGCTGTTGTGGCATTTGCCCACATTACCCTGTGGCAAGTCCGTCACTGTCTGTGAGTGACGCAGTGACATGTTGATCATCTCGACGTGTCATTTCAGATGGATTTTGATTGGCTGTCAGTGTTACTATCGTTTATCAAATCGATCTGAAAGTGATCCAAACAATATCGTCCTCCTCTATCTTTGTTGTTATAGTTGTGGTGTGGACTCTGCCATCCACTTGAGTTACAACAATTTCTAAAATTCTAGTTATCTTTATAGTTCTTGGTGTGGGCTGCCCTTAAGTTCTCAGAAGTTTGTCGGACATATTCAAAAATCTGGCTGTTTTGTTCATGGTTGAAGCAAATTATGAAACCAACACTGTAGTTTAATGTGGTAAGTGGTAACTAAACTGAGGTAAACTATCCAGAATACTCAAAATGTTTTGATGGCTTACAGTGGTCCTGCTGAAATGTTTGACTAAAAAAAGAATGTTTGACCACATTTTACCAAACTATCGAATTAAGATGAAGTTCCTCTGATTATAAATAACCATAAAACACCTTAAAAATAACCATAAAAAACGAGTTAAAAATCCATATTGCACACCCCTGACCTAACACACATATTCCAGAATTTAGATAACAATGTGACATGAATTTTGCCTGTTGTATGTTCACTATAGTATTTCCTCTTCAAGCAAATATGTGGATAATTTGATCGATGGCAAAATACACAGTGTATTTTAGGTTTGTGTCCAGTCTGCAGAAGACCAGACAAAGTCATTTTTATCAGTTCCTGTCAGCACTTTACAATGACAAGCTGAACAAGGTTGGAGAGAAGTCATGCAGCGTTAGAGCAGTTTGGCAGTCTGGTGCCTCCAATCTCTCCTCTGTCCCTGTCTGATAAAGCTCTACCACACAAGTTGATTTTTACAGCGGAGGTATGATTTCTCAGGTCATGAGTGGTTGTCATCAGCCTACTGTGGTCAAGGTGTTGACAAGTCAGAGTATCTGCTCATGTGTGTGGTTGACCTCCAAAGTAGAGATATTAACCTATTTATATTCAGAGTCAGCCTGCTCTGCAGGACACTGGTTCAAACGGTGAAGCCGAGGACAAGAAAACAAACACCTTTATGGGGAAAGTGTATGGGTTCAGGATGTAATAGGTGCACAGAATTGTTGTATCACAGAGGACAGGACATCCAAATCAGCGAGGCAGAGGTAGTCCACAAATATACTGAACCCATTAACACTGTCTTTTCTTGTCAGCTTCTATTAAGAGCTTATTGTGGCATTTACGAATTACATAAATGACGATTTACAAATCATTAAAACAACAAGTTGAAAGCATCCAATCTTTGTACTTGTTGAGGCAATGTTGTAAGGCAGAGAAACAACCTGTTCTTGTTTTGTTAAAATTAGGGGAAAGACGACAACTTGACAGGAATAAGTTACCCTTGTTGGTTTGGATTGAGGACCATGAATCCCTTTGTTATTTCCTCCAAATTTCACCTTTAAATAAACAGCCATCATGGGTTTTTTTTTCTTCTCTCTACGAAAGTAGAGGGACTCATGTAAACATGCAAAACCATGTGTTTTTTAAATTAGACAAGTTATTTCCAGGTCTGATGTAGTTCAATTCCCTCCCACATATGACAGTGAGTTAAGTGAACGTGAAGGGAAAAAAGGCTGGGAAAGACATTATACTGCAGTTCTGAGGGCTTTGATCTGTTCAACTACTCCGTTTGTATTACTACACTACGACATTCAACAACTGTCTCATACTTGAGAACTGGAAGAAAATATGTGGTTTGTTAGAATAACTCTCAGATTATAGAAAATTAAGATTGTAAGACTGGACATCCTCAATTTTAATGGAACAGGACTGGGCAGACGCGTGCTGAGATCTTTAAAACTAACAGTGACAATCTTACTGAAGTGGTTGTTGTTGTTTTTTTTGAGGGGGGGGGGGGGCAGTTACAAAGATCACAGGTTGCTGACAGGGAGTTGCAGCATCAGAATTTTAAGTAAAGATGACTTTCATGAGCATAAATTAACATCTGATCTCAATAATACCACATTCCACACAAATCAGTACAGGGAAATATATTACCAAAAGATGAGAAAGTCACGGTCTCCAAAACAGAGACAAAAAACGATATGCTTTTCACTGAAGGGTGGAAGCGTATATGCCTATAGTGACTAAGTATTCTTAGGAAAAGTGGTTGGGGTCAGTCTTGAAAAAATTGGGTAAAGCCTGCTTGTGCTCCAGGAAGAGTCCATTGTGTTATTATGACAAGTTTTTCAGTGTTAAAACCAAATCTTCTTCATGCGACTGTAATTAACTGTGGATTCCTGAATACTGGGAACATGTCGCTTCTCTGTTAATATACAATTATTGCTGAATGTCAAGACCTGCTCTTTGTTGAAATGCCAGGAGATAACTCTTTGTTATGAATTGACGCAAACAAATAAAATAAAATTGAATTAAAATTAAAATTCTATGTCACAAGGGGGCTGCAGAAGCAGAATGGAACACAACAATACTGTGTGCATTGTAACTTGATATGGGAGAATCCATTATAAATCTACGAGATTAGCACACTAACTAGTGGTTACAAAGCAATGTTATCATTCATCTGGAGACGTAATCCTGGCAAGCAGGTGAATATAAGGCCCAAAACACTCTTTTGTCCCCAGAATAGTGGCTAATAATAATAGTTATGGCTTTTTTCGCTGCTTAAAATAACTGTCTGGAGGAACCACAAAACCCACATTACAAGAGTGACGTGAATGAATTATAACAGTAAAAATGCCCCTGGACATCTAACAATCCACTTTCTGCACAATTTACTGAAGTCAGGTTGCATTCAGATGGCATTCACTGTTTTCCAATACATTAAAACATGTGTGATATCATAATAATGAATAAATATCTGTTTTGTAACATGACATCATTCTCAAAATTATTCATGAATTGCTTAACAAGGCAAAGTGTTTGTTTTCTGAAGGCCTTACGCTCTGCATCACAACCTGAAATAGACAAAACACTGGGCTGAAGTTGCAGCTCCAACCAGTAATTAGCGAACTGTGGAACCAAGAAATACATTTCCCCACTGAAGCTTTCGACTCACAGACCAAGAGCGTAAAAGGCAAAAAACGTTGACACAAACAGCAACAAAACTATCCATTAATTAATAGTGCTGTATCCACAGTACACAAGTCGTTTTTCCTCCACCCTGCTTTCACACATCCGTCCTTTTACTCAGTGTTACTCTAGGTTGCCATTATATAATCAACCTGGATTACAGATTACAGGTTTTACCATGTTTAACAAGGCCAGGGAGATGTACATAAATGGCCCCTAATCCAGGAACAGTGCTATCAGATTATCAGAATTGAAGGTTTTCTTAGCTGTCCCCCACCCAGGATTTGAACCCATGGTGGCCTGTGATGGCCAAGTCCAGAGAAGTTACCACAAGTGCTCTGCTCTCACACTGAGGCCTGGCCTCTCCCTTCAACCAGCATACTGTGGTCCACTGACCAGGGAGGCAGTTAAAGCAGGGAAGACTAAAAATAAACAGCATGCAATTTCCAATTTAAAACTGCTATCTTACTCCAAATATGATGGTATTCCACAGACATTTGGGATGAGATATCACACCGTGTGCAACTTGGAAACTCTAATATCAACACAATCTTTTTTATGTAATGCTAACAATGTGCTGGCCAGCATTAAGTACTTTTTGTCTGTGCACAACACTCAAATTACTTAAAGTTTTAAATCCTTTGATGAAGGTGAAATAACATTTGTGGCCACTCTCAGGGCAACACATTCAAAGATGCTTGATGCATGAGAGAGAAACCACAACAAATTCCTGTCAAGCGTGCAGAGGATGAGCCGGTTCGTGGATGCTGCATTCTTCGGAGAGGAGCCCTCTGCTGAGACAACACTCCAAAATGCAGAGGCCAATGAAACCTCAACTCTGCATAACAATGTGTAAAAGAATTCAAAGGGGCTCTGACAGACATCAAGGAGGAACCTGTATTTTACAGCATTTAACATAACTTCCCATTATGGAACTCTGTAATTTCAAAAGAGGCAGGAAAACAACTGGCCCCAGAAGATTGAGAAAAAAAAGTGAGAGTCCATTCTCCAAGACATAGCCACATTTTCCCTTACTTGAATTACGCTTTGCAAACTGATGCAAAGCCTCAAGGCCGCGATCCACAAAGTACAAAGCACTAACAGAGACCAGGAAGGATACCGAGCACTATTGATCCGTTCAGCTGTTTGGACAGGAGCATCAAATTTGGAACAACTCCAGCATGCATTCTTCATCTATCATCACAGATTATTAGCAAGTCGGTTAGTGACTCAGCAGATTTTCCATCTGCAGAGACAACCAAGAATTTGGCTATTTTGTACATTTTTGTTACATGTTAACTTGTGAACATGCAATAAGCTTGCAATATAATAAACAGACTGTAATTCCAAAGGACCGAAGGGTGAAATAACTGACCGACTTCTCGTCTTCCTTGTCTTGACCAAGAGCATAGTTCAGGTATTGTACCATGATGTGTACAACCAACCATCCACCAAATACACACACTCACGCTCTCTATGCCCCCTGAGACTGCAGAATGAAAGCGACAGGAGCAGCCCAGAGACAGCACATGCTAGCTGTTTCGATTCCCTCGGCACCGTGTGTTAGCAGCCGTTCTATTTATACTGAGCTGACCTGCACAACCATGGAGACGGTACGCAAAGACAACAGGTTTGTTGTCGGAGGCATTTGCAAGGTCGAGCAGAAGGCACCTCTGAGCATTCTTCAGGGTACGAATCAGCAAACTTGTCACCTAAATGTGGTGGCACGGTCTTGTCATCCGTGTCCTTTTCGTGGAAGGCACCCTGGTTGCACACAGGTTATCAGCAACCACTAATCCTTTCTGACCGAAACTGCAGGTCCTACCACCCCACCCTACCCTGCCTGGTTTTGCGGTCCAGCTGGACGGCTGCTAAACTGAGACCAGTCGCCTGTGCAAAGTACATCAGCTCTTTGTTTGTGTTTTTAATTCCACCCGCTTCCCTCTCTCCTCTCTCTCAAACAGTGGAAAGTGTTCCCATCCCATCCTGCTGGTCAGACCGAGTGGGCTGCAGAATGAGAGCCAGGCTTGTGGTGATCCACAGCATCCTGAGGCTTCCGTGACTTATCTTACCACCTCTATGCACACAAACTGGAGTACCACTCATCAAACAGTATGAAGGAAAAACCCAAATTAACTCTATTTATGCGACTTCTCGACCAGACCATGATGAATGCTCAGTAAAAGACTCAACCTCAGATGGCCCCTTTGCCACTTTTTGGATGCAAATGGTCTAATCAGAGCGCAATAAGAGACAATTCTAGACAGATAAAACCTTTGGAGGCCCCTGACTGTCGAAAAAAATAGAAAATAGGCTTCAGGTTTGCGATATTTGCTACTGGCTTTCTTTTGGGAAACTTAAACAGGGCAATTACACCATATCAAAGAGGAACATTCCGTTACTTTTGAGCTGTTTAAAACTGGCTATGAAGTTTGGGGATCCAAAGAAGGCCAACTTTTGCAACCAAAAAGAATGTGTGCTATTTTGTCTGCTCAGTAAATGACAGCTGTCGAGATTCAGCTGACCAAATATAACAACACTGAGTGAGAGAAGTTATGAAATGCAGAATACGCCAAATAAGTAAGATGTCAAAACACAACATTAAGGAAAATGTGTTTTGACTTCGGACTCTGTAAAAGGAGTGGACGTGGCCTGCAGATCTGAAAGAGAAGCCACTGTAGAAATCCAGTCAACTTGCATTCTGTATTGCCAGAAGGGGGTGGCTGCAGCGGCTGTGAAAAGGAGCTGGATCATTTGATTCTCAGGAAAGATTTTGACTTGAGTCTGTGTCAGTCAGTGTCTAAAGTATTTTTCATCACAATGCAATGGTGGTCCCCTTTAAAACAGATTTAGGCTTAGACTTAAGACTTTTATTGTCATTCAGATGCTTCAGTCATTTAGATTCAAAGTCAGTAACTACCTATACTAGATGTGGGCAAACTAAGGCCCGCAGATCTTCACAATAACTTCTCCAAAGCCAAAGTAAGAAGGTTGTCAGCTTGACTGGTTAGAAAAAGTGTCAGACCCCCCCTTCACCTGGCATGCTAACATGTCTTCTCAAGAAGGTGGAGCCCAACATCATTTGGGGCTTCATCATCCATCTCTAGTTGGACCAATTTACAGGCTTTTCCAATTATTTTTTCTCTGTCAATCGTCCATCAAGCACGATTTTTAGTTCACCTCCAATCTTCCTTTGGGGGTCAGTTTCCTGCACCACCTGGCCGGCCCGTTCATCAGGATCTAAAACACAATGTGGCCCTTCAGACAAAATAATTGCCCACCCCTGACCTATACAGTACCAACTGGGTGACAAACAATAAAGTAGTGGCCCAAATCTAACGGACAGCAATTATTTTAAGTCAATGACCATAAAAATAATTTTTAATCATGACAGGTGGAATCTTAGATGCAGTGATTATGGTTGTGAAGAGCAGCCAACCTCCCTTATAGTGCTTCTGATTGGTTTTCCACCAGTCAAAAAGGTTAGCATCCGCTGAGAGGAGAATGGTTAGTGGCTGATCAGTGCGCATCCCTAACAGTAAAAGATCTAAAGGGGCCTTGGCTATCTTCTGATTAGGTCACTATGGTAACCTATCAATGAGGACAGAAGAAGAATTTAACAGCCATGAATATGTTGTTGTCTCGGGTGTCCATTTACTTTTACACATGTCTTTCTGTAACCAAATCAAGAAATAGTAATTACTAACAGTCGTTTTGCATGGTAATCTCAAAACGTTAAGGGTATTTGTCATGGGTTAGGGTTGGGGTGATGGATGGACTGATGTGCGTGTTGCTCCCCCCTCACTCTTTCCCCACTCCACTGGAATCCAAATACGGGGCTGTCTGACTCAAAAACACCAAGCAAGACGACTGCCAAGATGCCAAACTGAAGGCTTCAGAATTGCAGTCCACAAACCAATGAGTGACATCACAGCAGCTCGACCCACATCTTTTTTACAGTCTATGGTTTTAACTGTGTGGACAAAATCAGATGTAGCCTGCTGCCTTGACAATGATTTTTGGGTGATCGGATCTGGGGAATTACCCTCCTTCATCCCTCAATTTAGTGATTATCTGCACAGACTTTAAGCCTCGTTTCACAAATATAAACTCATTTTTCAGAAAAGACCTTAAAGAACTTGGTACTAGTGCCATCCAACTTTGTTCCACAGAAGGTTATTGACTATTACAAAAATGATTCCACTGAAAAAGAACAAACCAAGGAAAGCATCACAAATATTTTAATATATTGCATACAGCACCTTTGCATTGTCTGTTCAATGACAACATTTGCCACGAACACCACTGGGCATAAACACCGTCGAGATATATTGATAGCTTTCCCAGACCAG
Organism: Mullus surmuletus; assembly: GCA_903171835.1. Classification (NCBI taxonomy): domain Eukaryota; kingdom Metazoa; phylum Chordata; class Actinopteri; order Syngnathiformes; family Mullidae; genus Mullus; species Mullus surmuletus. Next base: position 431,727 of record CAESWR010000149.1, on the reverse strand, counting down.
ATAACCTGAAAGGGGATTAATGTGGTTGAAGTGAACATTAACAGATGGCTTTCTCCCTCTCTCAGCCAAAGAATGGGTACCTCGATTATTCCAAAATCACCTACAGCTGCCACAGAGTCTACAATGTCATACTGCAGGCCTATCACACCGACACTGTGATTGCAAGATGTGTCCAAATATGTGGATGCCTCACCAGCAGCATCCAGCATCAATAACGAGTTTCAAGCTCTCTCATTGGTCCATTAGTTTTTATTTGTTGGTAGCAACCCAACTAGGTAATGATTGATTTGGAATTCTTTAGGTGTAATTTATTCACCAGGCTTCAGAGGAAAAACAAACAAGCAATACATTGAGATTTGAGAAGTTACTTGCATACCTTCTGTGGGGCTTTGAGCAGCCGGTGGACTCCAGCAATCTGATTGATGAGAGGAATATCTTCCCTGAAAGTGTACAGAGGGGGTCTGGTGGGCTCGGGGAAGTTGGTGCTGTTAAATGGATCAGTGTCATCTAGGAACTGCACCCTGCACACAAACGTAGCCATGGTGCATCCATGCAAGGCGGATTGAGATGATCAAAATAGTGGATGCGGCAGCAGACCCCTCTGACAGACGCGCAGCCCCCCCTCCGGCAGCAGACTACCGGCAGGTCCTCCGCAGTAGCACAATCCTGCACCCCTGTGTTATCCTTGGACCTTCTCCATTCGCTTCACACGCAGCGCAGAGGTCTAGGGACGGTGGACGCGGCAGTGTAAAAGTACAGATCCAGGGCGCCTCGCCGAGCGGGTCAGAGCGGGGAGGCGGTGTCCACGGGCATTGTGGGCGGCTGAGGTGCTGAGGCAGACGGGGACGGCTGCATTTGGCGCCTGCTCTGTGAGAGCGATGCGAAACGGCTGCCTCCTCAAGCACAGACTCTGAGCCAGCGGAGGCAGCAGCCAGAGCTCGGCCAGCGCGCACGGCTCATGTTACAGGCGCGACGGCGGCCTCCAGCGGCCGGCTGTGGAAGTACAATGCGCAGAAGCTGACGACGTCAACAGTGGCAGGGATACACGCAGACAGTCACACAGACAGGCAGGCAGACAGACACGCAGACAGAGAGAGAGACACGGTCACATTATCCAAGGTTCATGTTTTGAAAATAATTAGATAAATAAATAAATGAAAAATACTGTACGAGATAATAAATATCCAACCAGGTGCATAGTTTTTGGTTTTTTGCTGTTGTTGTTTTTTTACTTCTGTGTGATGTCATTGAATTTGATTGATTTGGTTGAACAAAAAAAAGTGTTCATTTTAAATCTAAATAAAAAACGGGCAATAGCCTCAAGGCCTATATGCTTGGATACAGAATACTTTTATAAAAAGTATAATAAAGTTATTGAAGAACCTGGCAAAATGTAAAATGTTGTTACCAGAGCATAAAAAAATTATTTTGCTCGGAATCAACCAAGGAGTATCGAGCAAATTAGTATACAGCCCAAGGTTGGGGTACTGTTTCCCACTTTGTTATTGAACTTAAGGTTCACCAAACCAAGGCCTTGTGTGCAGTTAATCTCATAACAATGTTGTTTATTACTAGTAAATCTCACAAGAAAATGATTTCTGTGCATTGACCCTTCGCCATCAGATAAGACACTAGTTAACTGTCATGTGTCTTCCTGTTCAGCTCCAGCTTCAAAGGCTGCACACCACCAGCTGATTCTCTCTCACACCACAGCTTAGTCAATCTATTACAGACGCCCAGTACATAAGATCTCACAGTGTGAGCCGCAATTTACATTCCATCACTGTAT
>CAESWR010000149.1:410728-429716 GCA_903171835.1 Mullus surmuletus | reverse complement strand
GCTTTTCATAACAACCAATAACTTCCAAACATTGGTAGATTAATCATTTCCCTCAAGTTGCAGCCTCTGCCTTCCTATTAAATGTATTCATCTGATTTCATTCAACTTTGAGACCACATTCACCTGACAAATCCACATCTGATTTTGGTATATAAACCAAAAACCCTAAAATGTTTGAAATGAGTGGAAATAGACACCAAGCAAAATATGTTTCTTTCTTAAGTCAAGAAAAAGAGCAGTTTGCTAAAAAAAAGAAAAAGACAATAAAAATGTCTCTCTTGATTTGTTGCATTGTGCAGCATAAATGATAATAATGTAGAGGCTATAAGAAAACCCTTTGTGTTTTGTTTTGTGGTCTTTCTTTGATGTATACAGTTTTGGTCATGTCTTGGTGTTGAACCCTGAATGTCTTGGTGCCCTGTGGTCTTGGTAAAGTCTTTGTCTTGGCTTGTGCAGGCTTGACTACAACACAACTTTAGAGTTAATGACACTATTTGTAACTGCATAATTCAAGTTTTTGAGGAATAATGTGTTCAATAATGTCACTAGATTATGGCATGCATAATCCAAAAAGCTAAATCTTTTCCTTATCATATTTTAACATGATGTTTTGTGTTACATTGTATTATTGCAGCCAGTGAACTTTAAATGACTCCCTAAGGGATGAATAGTATTTGCAATTGCATTGTGTAGACTTGAAAGTTAGGGATCCCACAGTATGACAGTGAGGCCTGTATAAAATGGGATAGGTTTCTCCGAGTGAAGTAATAAATGAGTAACATTGTAAGTCCACTGGTCCCATAATGACTACAGTATATCCCATGTGAGAGCTGTCAAAAAGTGATGGTGAAGAGGTTAAACTACACTTGGCTCAATTTCAAGACCTTTTTATGAGTACTGTATTCCTATAAAGTTCAAATGGTTTGGACGGTGCATCATAAGGCCTGTGCATTAGCTGTATGATTTGACCTCTGCACACAAAGAAATGTGATTGTTGCTTATATTTATCAATGCGACAACATTTTACTCAAGACTTGACTTTGCTGTCACTGTTTGCCTTACCAGGTGCTTTCATGATCCCGTTTCTTATCCTGCTGGTTCTTGAAGGAATACCACTTCTGCATCTTGAGTTTGCCATCGGTCAGCGTTTGAGACGAGGCAGTCTGGGGGTGTGGGCTTCAATTCACCCCTATTTGACGGGGATTGGTGAGCAAGACTTTGCATTACGTTTGCTGCAATGCCCCAAAAATGGGCCTTGAAGACCACCGAGTATTTAAAACCCATGTATTTGCAGGGATTGCATCCATGTGTGTATCCTTGACAATCAGCCTCTACTACAATACGATCATCGCTTGGATTCTTTGGTTCTTGTTCAACTCATTTCAAGAGCCCCTTCCTTGGAGCCAGTGTCCCTTGAATGCTAATTTAACAGGTAAGACTACAGCTTCCACCTTCCCACTGTAGTTTTGAAATAGGAATATCAGTTACTTGACACATTTGTATTATATTCTGTCAGCCTTCGTCCCAGAGTGTGAGAGGAGTTCCCCAGTGGATTATTTTTGGTACAGGGAAACCCTGAACACGACCCAGGCGATTGAGGAGGACGGCGGCGTGCAGTGGTGGATATTGTTATGCCATATTTGTGCATGGTCTCTGCTCTACATCTGCATTATTCGTGGTATTGAGACCACTGGGAAGGTATGGCATTTATTTCTAGGTCGATAAATGAAGTGCTGATGTCACACAGGATTTTTATTTTTTCTTCAGGCTGTATATGTTACTTCAACCCTTCCATATGTGGTGCTGACAATCTTTCTGATCAGAGGGTTGACCTTGAAGGGATCATTAAATGGAGTGAAGTTTCTCTTCACACCAGATGTAAGTCCAATCTCATTAATCACAATAATCAATTCCACAATAATCAATTCAGTCCTAGCCGTAGCCCAATGTATGTGATCCTTAACAAAATGTTTATTATGATAGAATCCTTTATCAAATGTTTAATAATAATTAATGATTGTTCAAACTGTGCAGCTCACTGAGCTGTCAAAGCCATCGACATGGTTGGATGCAGGCGCTCAAGTCTTCTATTCCTTCTCCCTGGCTTTTGGAGGTCTCATTTCTTTCTCCAGCTACAACTCAGTGCAGTAAGTTTAGCATTTTTCCCATCTTTGCGTCACTTGAAGCTATTGTACTGCTGATATGAGGAGAGATCTCGATATTCTTCCTTCAGCAACAACTGCGAACAGGACGCGGTGATCATCTCTATCATCAATGGCTTCACCTCGGTCTATTCTGCAACCGTCATCTACACAATCATTGGCTTCAGAGCGACAGAAACATTCGACAATTGTCTTGCCGGGTAATATTACCGTGTATGTTGATGATTTAATATGTCTAACGAAACCTCACTTGTTAAACAATTTTAACCGAATTTGGGTTTTTTAGGAACATCATGGCTTTACTAAATGCATTTGATCTTCCCGAGAGCCACATCAACGACACTAACTACAATCAGGTCTTACAACATCTTAATGAAACATATCCTGACATGATCCAAGAACTGGATCTGAAGTCCTGCGATTTGAATACATTTCTCAGTGAGGTAGGGTTTCATCAACTGTGGAAAGCAATTTATAATTAGTTTGGATCCTAAAACTAAATGGTAAAATTACTTTCAAAGTTTTTCTTTCTTTCAAGTCTCTCAAACTTCCTATGTTCGTACTTAGGGGGTTGAGGGAACTGGTTTGGCCTTTATTGTGTTCACTGAAGCTATCACCAAGATGCCATTCTCTCCCATTTGGGCCGTCCTATTCTTCATCATGCTCTTCTGCCTCGGCCTTTCATCTATGTTCGGAAACATTGAAGGGGTTCTTGTGCCTCTGCAAGACCTCAAGGTTTTCCCTAAGTCGTGGCCAAAAGAGGTCGTCACAGGTAAAACCACAGGAACCGCCTCTATTGACACATTTGTAGTATGTGTTGGTTTTGAATATTTCTCCTTCCTTCAGGTGTTACATGTGCTATCTGCTGTCTGGTGGGTCTAATATTCCTCCAAGGCTCCGGGAACTACTGGCTTTCACTATTTGACACCTTTGGCGGATCCATTCCACTGCTAGTTGTTGCATTTTGTGAGATGTTCTCAGTAGTTTATGTATATGGAATAGACAGGTGATATTAACAAGTCTTTTTCTTAACTCTTTTTCTTTCTTTTGTAGGGTAATTTGTCTTCTATGTTGCATGTTACACTGCTAGCAGGAGATGTAGTAGTTGTACCATAATCATAAAATATGTTCAAACTTGTACAGGATGTGAACATTTTTATTTTCTATGAAGATAAATTCATGAAGAAATCTATAAACTTGGCCAAAACATCCCCCTGTCTCCTTACTACAGGTTCAACAATGACATTAAGTTCATGATCGGACACAAACCCAACATGTTCTGGCAGGTATCATGGAGAGTCATCAGCCCTCTCATCATGCTCTTCATCTTAATCTTTTACCTCATCACTAAAGTTACAGAAAAGCTGATTTACAAAACCTGGGATCCAGAATCGGTACGTTCATCCACTGTATCAAAATATCAGGAGTGTTCATATTTGAAAATAAATAAATCAGAAATTTAGTTTTTGATTTGGTTTTCTACCTCTTTGCAGGAGACATTCCCAACTCTGGTGGAAAAGTTGTACCCAGACTGGATCTATGTGATAATCTTCATCCTGGCAGGCATCCCCAGTCTCGCTGTCCCTTTGGTGGCTGTGTATAAATGTTTAAAATCAAAGAAAAGTGATAAATGTAATCTTGACAATACCTCTGACCAAATTCAGATGAACAATAACCCTAGAAAATCTCAGGCCTAATCTTCTTTAACTTCTTTGAAAGCATCTTGTCATTATAGAACCCCCTTAAGCGTTAATGTTTATTGTATGTGGGTGTATTGATTGTCATTTTAAACAAGTACAAACATTTGTTTTTAAAGACTAGAGGCTAAAAGGAAATTATGTCTTGTACAAGCAAGTTGTGTAATACATTCAAGTAATGTTCCAGCCAACAGTAATGCAAAGTTACTTGCTAAATGTACGTGTCACCTTATGGAGGCGGATTCTAAAAGTGCTGTGTGTGGCTCAAAAATATTGTAGCGCTTGAAGCCCTTTGCAAAGAAGAATGAGAGAACCTTTTCAGGCCTGAAACAACTTTATGTTGATGAACCTTCTTGTCCAGCAGGGGTCAGCATTGGGACATGTGTTGAGTATTGATTTGGTGAGGCAAACAGATCAAATCACACATTGATGTTAGTTTTAATCATCAACTTTTGTGCTTCATGTGCTTTATGAATATTCAGTCTGCAGGATAATATATTCTGTATGAGGGACCATAAGTGCATTCTGTATGAAAATGATAAAGTTGGAATTCAGTAAAAGGTAAACTGAACAGTGTTTTGCTGACTGAGTCTGATAAGAAATTCTGTACACAATACAAGTTTCTTATTCCATTGTAAGTGCTGTTTGATAGCGTAGACTGAAATAACTCAGACTGTGTGCAAATAATAGCAATGTAAACTGTACATCTGATATCAGTTTCATTCGCCTTGTCTCTCCTTCTGCACCGCTTTAAAGCACCTGTTATTGCCACTGCTATCTACAAGATGTTGATAAAAAAGAGTGTTAGTAGTTAAACAAACAGGCCAGACTGTTCCCACATTTTCAAATGCTAACAAGAACAAAGAAGCAGATAAAGCATACATCACCCATTGGTCACCTATAGGTAACAAACCGCCACATCTCCAGTAGTAGAGTTGCTCTCAGTAGTAGAGTAGACAGACATAGTAAAAAGGAAAATCTCAGTCTTTGCCTCATTAAATAAACCAAGATGACTAATGACAAAAAAGTGGCGGATGGAGAAACTGGAAGTAATGAGCGGAAAGAGATTAGTGAAAGACCAAAATGGGACAATAAAGTCCAATACTTGCTGAGCTGCATAGGGTTTGCTGTGGGGCTTGGTAACGTGTGGAGATTTCCGTATTTGTGTCAAATTTATGGTGGAGGTAAGAGTGTTTTATTAACTTAAATGTGCTTACACAAAGCTTTGGCTTCCCATCTGGTTTTAAATTATTCCTAAAGTCAAATGTATGTTGTGGCTCATTACACTGGGAGAAGATATGCATGAAAGTCCGTTTTAGGTCAGTGCATTACCTCGGGATATTGATTCTAATATGAAAAATGTAATGCCATAATGTGGTTGTATTCACAACTTGGGAAACACTTGACAAATATACGGTATTTTGGTGCTTTCTTGTTTTGCAACTGGGGAAGAGTCTCTGCAGCAATGGCATATTATGACACATTAATCTATCAATGGACATTTCTGTCAGAACAATCTCCCAGTTTTTGCATGCACATTTACAGTTACATGTACATGCATAAATGTTTGCTGAAACTATCGTCTTTTACATGCCATATTAGGGTTCACAATTTGAAGCTGTAATGAGTGTAAAATTCCAACCCTTCTCTCCGCAATATCTGTCCAACTGATACTGTATTTCCCTGTTCTACACGATTGAAGTAGGAAAAATATAATTAAATACTCATTCTTAACTGCACCCGATTAATATTTATAATTTCCCTTCTCATCGTGTACGACTGCTGTAGCTCATAAGTTGAACTTATCATCTTGACTGCAGCTACCCAAACTATATTAAAAGGATAAGCTTCCACACTGATCAGATCACATTCACATTACTTGGACTTTGGAAAAGATGGTTATGTGACAATATTTTACTAGAAAGAAGCTAAAAAGTGGTTCATTTTTTGTGGATAGTCAAATCAAAATATAGTATAGTAAAGTATATAGGATAGTATAGCATGGGATAGGATTGTATAGATAGTTGATGAAATTCATGAAATATGTACTCTAATCTAAACTCTGTTTTTTAAACAACAGAAAAAAGTTTAAAGATTGGATACATTTATTTAGTGATTAGTTCGACTTATTTTGTGCTTGACTCTGATAAAATGGAAGTCCAATGACCTTCATCCAAATACGCCAATGCCGTTGTTAATGGTACATTTTTAAAGAGAAAGAGATGTGTAATGTGATTTATTTTAACCCTAAAAATCTCTCTAATTTGAAGGAGCTTTCCTGATCCCATATGTCATTGCACTGGTGTTTGAGGGACTTCCTCTGCTTCACATGGAGTTGGCTATTGGGCAACTGCTCCGTATGGGAAGCGTTGGGGTGTGGAATTCAATCTCGCCCTATCTGGGAGGTTTAGGTGAGATAATTAGGCATCATTTTTCAGGATCTCCTAGTCTTCTGTGTAGTCAGTTAAAGCATTTTTTCCACCCTTATTATACATTTCTAATGGATGGTATGTATGTGTTAATGTTTACACAGGAGTAGCTTCCATGATGGTATCCTTCTTGGTTGGTTTGTTCTACAACATGATCCTGGCTTGGATCCTCTGGTACTTTTTCCACTCCTTTCAAAGTCCACTTCCCTGGAGAGACTGTCCATTAAACTTGAACCATACTGGTAATTCATCCATCGTAACATTCATTAAGAATAGATGTTAAACAATTTCAGAAATGAGAGAAAAAGATGAGAATAATCGTGATCTTTGTCCATCTCAATCTCTCATTGCAGGCTATATGAGTGAATGTGAAAAGTGCTCACCAGTGAGCTATTTTTGGTACCGTGAAACACTGAACATAACACCAAACATTGAGACTAGTGGGTCCTTACAGTGGTGGCTGGTACTATGTCTTGCATCAGCTTGGTGCCTCGTCTATATCTGCTTCATACGTGGAATTGAGACTATTGGAAAGGTAATAGTAGTTTAGTGCTTAAAGTATCTCCTTCCTGAAGATAACAAAATACATGAGTTCTTGTTATACTTAACTGTCGATCCGCAGCACATCCAGGAATGTGATAAATGATATCTATATCTAACAGTAGAGCTTACAGGTGCTCACATTCTTGCTCTTTCACTCAACTAATTTGTTGTTTTTGTTGTGCAGTATGTAACACAAACTGGGGTGAACTGATTTTTTTCACAGACACCCAATTTGCGGGTGATTAAAGAACTGCGTTGTAGAGAAATTAAGTTGATACATTGGTAACGCCTTACTTCAGTTGGTTGTCTCTTCAATGCATGATTCAAACCAAAATGTTACAAACATGTTGAATGTCACATGAATAACTATAAAAATCAAATATCTTTATTCTAATTCTAATTCTTATTCTAATATTTCTTTTCAACAGGCTATTTACATTACAGCCACATTCCCATACTTGGTGTTAACTATCTTTCTGGTCAGAGCCTTGACTCTGTCGGGGGCGACTGATGGTTTAATATATCTCTTCACACCAAATGTAAGCTTACTGCTTTCCTTATGACATATTTTATTTTGATTGTTGTGAAATTTAAAATATCTAACCGATATGTGTATATATCTGACATAGTGGGAAACCCTTAAAAATCCAAAGATGTGGCTGGATGCTGCCACTCAAATCTTTTTCTCTTTGTCTTTGGCATTTGGGGGACTTATTGCTTTTTCCAGTTATAATCCACAGAAGTAAGACATTTATATAAAGATATCATTGAAGAAAGACAGTGTAATGTTAAGAATAAAAGACAGAATAAATAAAGAGATTTATCTTTTCAGAAATAACTGTGAGAGAGACGCCCTGATTGTTGGGTTTGTGAACAGCTTCACATCAATCTATGCATCTATTCCTATTTTTGCTATTCTTGGATTCAAAGCAAATGAAAACTACAATAAATGCAGAAATTGGTAAGTGTAACTGGATTAATTATGATGTAACATAGTCCATAGCTTTTCTAGTTTTTCTTTATAGTATTGCTGTATTATTTTGTTACATCCATTTCATTATTTCCATACAAATTGTTATGATGGCTGTGACTGGCTGACCTACTTTATCAACAAGTTCTCAACCAAAGAAGCAATGCATGAATTTGCCTTATTAAGTTCCGGCTCTATTTGTTTTTGATAATAGGAACATTCTCACGTTGACAAATGCATTCAACATTGGTGACCAGAACATTACTTTGGAAAACTATGATGACTGGTTGACACATCTCAACACCACTGATCCCGCTGAGGTTGAAAGTCTCCATCTCAAGACGTGCAACCTACAAACTTTCTTGGACCAGGTACAACACATTTGCAAGAATTGACAATGCTTTCTTAAAATATGTATTCAGAGTTTTATGGTGTCATCATACCAACAGAGTGCATCTGGAACTGGGCTGGCCTTCATCCTTTTCACTGAGGCAGTGATAAACATGCCAGGCTCTCAGGTGTGGTCACTGCTCTTCTTCATCATGCTCTTCAGCTTGGGACTGTCCTCCATGTTTGGAAACTTGGAAGGGGTTCTCACTCCAATGCTGGATTTGCAAATGGTCCCACCCTGGCTTCCCAAGGAGATATTCACAGGTAAATTCAACTATCTAGTAGCTTCAGTTCAGTTCATAATATTAGGTTGTATGCCTCACCAAATTCTAACCAGTTCATATTGGAAGCCACACAATTCCTCATACATTATATTCATGATCTGAGATAAAAGTAATTTAATCAATATTTCAATCAATTACAATAAATGTATGTTTCTTCAAAACAATGGATCAAACATGGTAAAAGGCACAATCGTGAGATTCAGAATCGTATGTAAAATCCAACTTTAATTTCAAAAGGAACCGTAACCCATTTTCTTTTTACAATATCTGAAAAAATTGCTGCTTCTTTTTTCGCAGGGTTAATTTGTCTTACCTCCTTTGCTGTGGCCCTTCTCTTTACACTGGGCTCAGGGAACTACTGGTTAGAGATATTCAACACCTTCGTGGGGTCCATGCCTCTGCTCATCATCGCCTTCTTTGAGATTGTTAGCGTTGTGTACATCTATGGAATAAACAGGTAACATAGTCATTATACAATCAATATGACTGCGTTCCTCAATGACTTGTGAAGACTGTATGTTTTGTTAACAGATTTAATGACGACATTGAATGGATGACGGGCCGGAGGCCAAACATCTATTGGCAGGCCACTTGGCGCTTTATAAGCCCATTGATGCTTCTTATTGTTTTTGTTGCGTATGTTGTGGTTGAGGCTGAGAAGCAACCGACATATAATGCTTGGAACCCGGATTATGTAAGACACTTTTTACGGTTTCTCTTTAAATCAGTGTGGAATTAATTCAGTCTAATATACTGTTCTCCGCATATTATCCCAACAGGTGAACTTCCCCCTTGCTGATGTTCAGGACTACCCTCAATGGGTTTTTGCTATCTGTGTGCTTTTATCCGTCATTCCCGTCATCTCCATCCCACTTGTGGCTCTCTACAAATTTGTGGGTTTCTTGAAGAAGTACATTATGAACAGACACAATCAAAACCCATATGCAAACTAACTCTGGAATGGATATTTATAAATTGACTCTTTTTAATGTCAGATGGATCAAGATTAGTTCATATGTTTGTCATTTTCTATTGTTCTTGTTCATTTTCATGTATTCTTTTGGAAATGAATGTAGCTACACTTAATATTATGTGCCAATACAAACTTCTAAAAGGATTTCAAATTACACTATAACTTGTATTATTTATAGTGGCAACATTAATTTCAGTATATTTGTCTGAATACACACAAATGCAATTTGTATTTATGTGGAAAAGCAAACATGACCATGTCCATGAATGGAAATATCTCTGAAAAACACAGTAATGAGCTCATATCTAGTAGTGAACCAGCCTCTGTTGATATTTGATTAAAGAAAGACAACAGTTAAATTCCTGTGTTGATTATTTGAATTGGGAATAAATGCAGAGTGATAGATCACATCTTCTCAACAGTTTGAGATAAGCACGTTAGTAAGTCTTGGGGGGAGGGACAGCACATTTTCAATACAAATGTATATACGCATTTGTTGATTTGTACTGTCTCATACTGCTCAAGAATTCTGCTATTGGTTGACCCGCATCAGCCTGTAAATAACAAATCTGCCAAGTGAACTGCTTGTGATAAACCAAGCTAAACTGCTCGTGACCCTCTGTTTCCTGCAGTCGTGAAGTGTGGTTGCATGATGTGTCCTTTATGTAACATTCTTGCATGTCAACAATGCATGTGGGTGTATGAGAGTAGTCCGCCTGTGCTCATCATGTGTATGCGGGTGCATGTATGTGTTCAGTGAGTGTGTGTATGTGCATTTTGAGCCATACGAGCTACACAGTTGTCCTTTTTGTAGTGTGGGTGGACAGTGATATTGTCCTCCCTGTGTCACGTGCTTTGGAATATGCTGGCTGCCTTTGTTGTCCCTCTGCCTGTTCTGCTTTTCTGGCACTTTCATACAATGGTGCACTTGAGCACTGTGATGTTATTAAGCCTTTCAAACTACTACAGCTTGAATTCCAGCTCTCAGGAAAGACTAGCATCCCAATCTAGGATACATGGCACAAGATTCACCATCAAGAGACAACAGCAAGGATTGAGTGTAACACCAGAACAAAGGTGACTGACGCGAGCTTGACTTTGATTCTTGTCACAATATGCCTGCGTTCATTGAACAACACAGGGTGCCATGCTAATGCTAAATGAACAACTATTATTTGAATGATGTTCTTATGTTTAGATTTTGTTCTTCACAATCTGACCTCCTGCTCCCAGTAGACTATGATGTATATTTCCTGACTATTTAAAAAAACAGCTGCTAAATTTGAACATTAACAAAGTACGTTTTTTGTGTGTTTGTGATTTTGCATGAAGTGGTCGAAAAAAATCTATCCCGAGTGTTTGATGTAGCTTTTTAATATTCTAGCTGGCGTCCCATAAATAACCCAAACTATTGTTGATGATTTCTGTAGCCATTAACAATCTTTGCTGTTGAAAAAAAATACTTCCTTTACTTAAGCATCAATAACAAGACAAGGATGCATCAACTTTGACATTTCTGTCATCTCGATTCCACACTAGGCAATGTCCCAGCGAGCGGAATCCTCCCAGTGTGGTGGGGTTGTGGTTGAGTTTGAGTCCGATGACGTCAGGAACGCAAGAGCCAAGAGAGCTACAAGTATACCAGGTCAATTTTTGTAATATATATGGACATGATTGCCAAGTGTTAGCAGTATGTATAATGTGTACTTGCATTTCTTCATAAGGTTCAGCTCTTATCTACCTCAAGGGTCCCAAGTTTCTCATCTATGTCAGTGGAGCATTGTCAATGTGGGTAAGAAACATTTCCTGCAGAAGCAGACGCCTGGAACAGTAGATAAGAAATCAATATAACTGCAAGGTAGACTACATACTACATCCAAATAGTACCTTGCAAAGAAAAGCATAACTATGTCCATTTCTATGTGGCATTCATCAGGGTGACCGCATGTGGCACTTCGCAATCTCTGTGTTCCTGATTGAGCTGTACGGCCGTAACCTGCTGTTGACTGCGGTGTTTGGATTGGTGGTGGCTGGGTCAGTGCTCCTGCTTGGTGCTTTGATTGGGGACTGGGTTGATCGCAATCCAAGGAATAAAGGTATGCCTACGAATTTTCCATCCATTTGAAAATTGTCCAGGTGGAAATACCATATATCAAAGAGCGGTGATATAGATCAGTGGAATTCAATCTAGGGCAGAGATGTTTTCTATCACACTAGGTGTTAAATTACATTCCATGGGTGTCTCAAGTGTAAATCAGTTCCTTATTTGAATGTAAACTAGCAGGACTCAAAGCACAGGGTTCAAAACCAGAGCCTCTTATCTGTCAATGCTAATTTTAGCTTTTTAAGATTAGATTATCTATGATCTGAGAGTCTGATATTGCTTTTTGTGTCCCCTATTTCAGTTGCACATGCATCTCTTTTCATTCAGAACATCTCAGTGACAGTATGTAGCATTGTGCTCATGTTGGTGTTCTCATATAAGCAAAGGATTGAACAGATCTGGGATGGATGGCTTACTGTGAGTAGACTCAAAACATCTAACCACTATTTTCAGAATTTTACACCTTGTTGATATAGAGATATCTCCATGATTCCTATAAAGACGAGTTATTGCTGGTGTTGTTTCCTCTGTCCTGTGTCCCTGTTGTCTTTGCCTCTGAGCTTGTGGCTACTCTGTGCTGTCATAGTAACATGTTGCATCGCAAAACTTACACAAGGTGGTTTGTTATACGGTGGTGATCGTCCTGGCAGATGTGGCAAACCTTGCAAGCACAGCGCTGACCATTGCCATTCAGAGGGACTGGATTGTGGTTATTACCGGCTACAACAGAGGTCACCTGGCTGGTAAGAGAATTCACAGTCATTTGCATGCACATATTGCTTGGTGCCCATGATGTTTGTCATGGGTTTCAATCAGGTACTGGTCTGGTTCTGGCTGAAAGTCCTCTTCTCCAGTGGAAGCACATTAACCTCTGTGTCTCTGATCCTGACAAAAGGAATGAATGCGACCATGAGGCGGATAGATCAGGTGACTAACATCCTGGCCCCACTTGCTGTGGGACAGGTCATGACCCTGGCCTCAAATGTAGTTGGCTGTGGCTTCATCCTGGGATGGAACCTTGTATCTCTCATAGTGGAGTTCTTCTTCTTGTCACGGGTGTACCGCATCGTCCCTGCACTTTCAGTCAAACCACCAGTGGTGGAGATGGATCAGATATATCTGCAAGGGATGCAGAGAGGGTCACAAGGTATGAAAGTGTGAAAGTGTGTGGATGCACCTTTTAATAATTTCTCAAGTGGGGCCTTCTCAAATCTGCACGTCTACAGAAGTGAAACATCCAGTGACTTTGTTGTGTCTTTTACATGTATACAGTTAAAACTCAGGAACAGCATTTTTTTCACTGTGGGTTCCTGATCTGAGCTCATCTCTTTCAAAGGGTGTGCAGTATTAAGCTATGGAATTGATAAACTACACATGTCACTAAGTATTCAATCACTGGTTTCTATATCTATTGTGTAGATGGTTTGAAATTTGAAATAGACTATATGTGATATGATATGAAAGTTGGAGTGGAAATGGTGCAATGTAGCAATTGAAGCTTTACTGACAGAAGTGACATGTATACCATTTCTCCTCAGGCAAAGGTACTGCTGTGCATCCTCAACCTCTCACAGAAGGCAATAGAAACACGGGCCTGAACCTAAAAGAAATCACAGACCTACCACTGTGCTTCCGAAGGTTTCGCTGGCTAGTGAGCACCTGTAAGGATGGATGGATGGCCTACTATCGCCAACCTGTTTTCCTGGCAGGCATGGGCCTGGCCTTCCTTTACACCACAGTACTGGGCTTTGATTGCATCACCACTGGCTATGCTTACACTCAGGGCATAAGTGGCTCCCTCCTTAGTTTGTTGATGGGTGTGTCAGCTATCACAGGACTGATGGGCACCATGATGTTCACAAGACTAAGGAAGACTTATGGCCTGGTGAACACTGGCATCATCTCAAGCTGCCTCCACCTGGGCTGCTTGTTACTGTGTGTGTGCTCCGTGTTTGCCCCTGGCAGCCCAATGGACCTTAGCTTGCTGATGCCCTACATTACCTCTAACTCCTCCACTGAGCTCGGAGGGATGGCTAGCCAAAGACAAAAACACACTTATCCTCTGAGGGGAGGCAGCAATCAGCCACTGCTGCCTGACCGCTCCTCCATCCACTGGACCAACAACACTGTGCTTTTTGACAATGTACCTGCGGGTACAGCACCAGAGTCTTACATCTCCATCATCTTGTTGTTCTTGGGTGTCATCACAGCACGCATTGGTGAGTACACTGTTTTTTTTTCCTATTTATAAAAATGACTAACGTGAATCAATACAGTTAATGTAATTGAAATGATTGGGAACACTTAGCTTATCGGCATTGGAATTACGCAATAAACAAACTGCAACCACATTTGTGATTGTTCCCTAAATACTGCAATTACATAATTTATCCACCAGAGAGCACTGTCTTTTGTTCCAAAATGTATACTGGTCACAATGATTTGCCATTTTAGTTTTCGCATTCCATTCCAACGCGTATCAAAAATCTATCACCTGGATCCAACTTTTTTAGTATTTGTAAATTGTACTGTCTAATTATGAGTGTGTACAACTGTTGACTGATTATTAGTCAGGCCTAATATTAAACCCCAATGACATCTTTGTGTTTAGGTCTCTGGTCCTTTGACCTGACAGTGACCCAGCTGTTGCAAGAGAACATCTGTGAGTCAGAGAGAGGTGTGGTAAATGGGGTACAGAGCTCCATGAATTACCTGATGGACCTACTTCACTTCATTATGGTCATCTCTGCCCCTCAACCACAACACTTTGGCATCCTAGTCATCATTTCTGTACTGTTCATCACAACCGGACATACTATGTACTTCTTGTATGCACACAAAGCCAAGAGAAAACACCGCCTCGACACATAAGGAGCAGGCATGACCCACAAATCCAGGCGTGAGATGCTTGCCAGCATTGACTCCACTCTGCACATGTGAAATGAATGTCTCCCTCTTGTTCCGTCAGCAATCTTATTGCATCACTCCACTCCTGACTTAGCCATTCATTTCAGCACAACACGGCAAGTGTCTGTCCCAACTCGGCTGTATTATTCCTGCGGGGGGTCATGTGACACAGCAGCAAACAAGAACTCAGGTGCATGAGTGGGAGACACTGTTTCATGTACATAAATTGAGGTGGCCACTATAAATGCAGCAATGGTACCTCCAGGGCAGACGTCCTAAGATAACATAGGACTAGCATCAGCACACGCCTTTGGAAACTCTGGATTACTGCAAACCTTTCATCAAACAAGCCTGTTATCATACACAGCTTTCTGGATGGAAGGGTGGATGGATAGAGAGATTTTTCTAACCTTCACACAGTAAAAAACTTGTGTTGTGGGGAAAACAGCAATAGCTAAGGAATACAAAGACAATACAGTTTTTTACAAGTGGCACAGATGTTTCTGATCCGTCCACTTGGAAATATTCCAGGATGTCCAAAAAGGAACATAAAGGGAACTTGACATGAGATTGTCTGATAATCCAACAAACCCAAAAATCAGAGAGGCAGCCTCCCCTTTTATTGGACAGCAGTGAAAGGACAAAATATTTCCTTCCCCTGGTTTGTTTCTCTGTGGATGAATCAAACATTTGCCTTTATTTTTAGCATACAAAACTACTTTATGGATTACTGCAATTAAAGCAATCTTTTCTTAGGGAGCACAACTGCCAGCTTTTATCACATCCCTCCATGTACTTTCAACAGAACACAAAACTTTATTCGAATTGCTTGTGTTTTAAATAAATGAAAATAGTTTATTTCCTTCCCATATAAAGAGTGATATCAATAGTTTTCTAGAAATCTAAAAAGGAAAGTAATCTTCATTTTTGTGACCTGTTTTAAATCAACAACAGCTGTATGTTGACAGCAAACGTTATAACTGCTCTTGGCAGTCCTGTACTAGACTCTGCTTAATACTTTTGTAGTTCGATTGAACTGAGCATTACCTTACCTCAACAAAGAACACAAACACTGTTGGGAATATGACTTGGGAATTACTCTCAGCTACAGTATGTTTTCATATCTCCTTCATGTACAGTGGTTATAGCATCAAAGTTGAACCTTTTGTCATACAACCAGCACCACATCCTCAATATATTTGTATAATTTTCCTGTGAAGTTTACATATTGTGTGTTGTCATTATTTGTTTTAGACTGCTTAATATGACATTAAAGATGAATTAAGATGATTGTTGACCTCAGATTGTTTTTTCTGTCTGCATACTATGTCTGTACTGTACTACGATCACCATTCTCATGCACACATGATGAAAGCACTACTTGAAAACAGGTTTGCTTTATTTGAAATGAGCACCAATCTTTGTATTACTGAAAAAATCGAATTGGGTTGAACATCTAAAAGGAGATGTGTGATCATCAAGAATTTGTAATAGTCAGAGACATGGGTGTGAATATCAAAGACACATCATCATATACGATTGAACAAAAAGTGGTAAAACACTATAGGAAGATGTTTCACGTTAATTAAACACTATTAAATGTTCCTTTTGATTAGTAACAACGATTTCTTCCAATGACAAATGTAGCTAATCAGGTAATGTGCAAAACCCGGGAACGACGGAAGGCCGTTAGCAACGCTGACCTGCTATCAGTTCCACCCTCAGGTAGGCGCTCGTCAGGTTGAGGATCATCAGAATATGATGACTCAAAGTAGGTTTAGGACGAAATATACGTAATTGTTTTTTGTTTGTTTGTGTGTATGTTTTTGTCTGCTTGTCGCAGTCAATTTGTAGAGAGAAGTACGAATCGCTTTTGTCGATTTGCGATGCTAGCTTTTACGAGATCTTATGCTCTGTCTAATAAATGAAATAATTATTTGTTTGAAAGGAGTTTTCCAAACACACATAGACGAGATGATTCCATTTTATGGACAATATGGAAGTGGCTTCTTCAAAGCCATGGACTGTGAAACCCTCAGTGAAAACTACGCTTGAGGATGCTAACCGGAAGTGACGCATCGTTCTATGAAACACTACTTTAGTCGTGTAGTGTAGTTTTGTATAATTTTTGTCAACTTTAATATTGAATGTTTTTGGTATATCACTGCTACTATAATACACAAAAAAAACTCGAGAAATATACACATAGATAGATAGATAGATATACTTTATTGATCCCAAGTTGGGAATTTTTTGCGTAGCAGCAGCATTACACACAGAGACAATGACAACCTAAACCTATTAAGCGATATACATAAACATGGGCCGTATTTTGGCCAATATTTCAAATATTCCTTTTAAACCTGAATTTGCTGTGAATCCAGGGAACCATGTTTTCAGGAGACAAAGGTCCACTGACGTAGGTCTCTCCAATGTTTGACTTATGTCATTATTCATGAGAATAGAGTCCCGTGGGGAGTTGGGCAGGAAATCCTTATTGCTACATTCCACAAATACTTGACTAGTATTCACTTTGTTCTCTCAAATTTGCCTCCTTGTCTGAACAAAAAGGAATGGCAGGTGTAACTTGAATTTGTGTGTGATGTAGTCATTGTATATAGATGCAGCAACATGCATTCATTAGAGGTGATGTTATTGTTTCCACAGTACCGTAGTACACTCTAATTTCTAGGTGACTCTACAAGGATTAGTGAACACTATATACTAAATTATTGAGGAAATGGAATACTGCAACAAGCAAGATGGAGTTTCATCACTTTTCAGCGCTTGCAGCCTACAACACCAGAGCATCCCTGATGGTTTTCATGGTAGAATGTGATTAAAGACCATTACTGTTTTAAAGTCGTACTCTAGCAAGTCTTACTTTAGGCATTATCACTTTGCTATTCATTTACTTAAGAAACTGGGTCAGTGGTGGCACATGAAAGCGAGAGTTGTCCCAATGCCTTTGTCTGTGGAACATTCACTGTCGCAAGGAATAGCAATTAAGACATATTTTTTTCAAGGCCAAATACTTCCTGTGTTTTCTCCATATACTAAGGTACTATGGAGTTATTCCCTCTGGAACAACAGTAGTGATCACAGTAGTGGTCAGATTGTCTTTCTAGAATAATGGGGGGGTGAATTAATCATTACATTTTGCATAGTCTATAAACTGTGTTTTATTGTTAGTATCTCACATGTTATTGTGCATGAAGCTGAATTGGTGCACAGCACTTAATCAGTAGGTTGAATGTGATGAATGAAATTATTAAGATAAAATGGGGCAGATTAGGTTCCTTTTTAATTACTTCAAGGAACAAAAGGGCACAGTGAAATTGACCTCACATGGGAGAGTAAAAGCATGTAGAGATGAGGACCTTTCCTCATTCGGCAGTTTGCTGTATCAGCAGTGTGGAACACCAGCACAACTGAATGGCTTTGCAAGGACCCAGTCAAGCATCACACTGCTGACAGAGGAGAAAAAGATGAAACGATCATAGATAAAGTGTTCATATGAAGAATTAATGCCCTTGCTTTATCGTGGTCATTACATGTTGAATCCTACCTGAGCAACTAGCAAGTTTTATTGAATTAGCAAGTGTCATTCATTTCAAATAAAAAAAAAAGGAAACTATGCACTTGGAAAACAAAGACCATAGTACATATCAGTACAAGTGGGTTCTTTTAACTAAGAAAATCTTTGCTGATATTGGGGCTTCAACAAAGATTATTATGAATGTATTGATATTTAATAGCTGATAATCAATTAATTATCAAATGGAAATTCATTTCTTATTACATGTAATCATTAATTTTAATCTGGCTTCTTCGTCATGAAGGTCAATCATTTCTTTTGGAAAAAATGGTCGACACCTCTGAAAAGAAATAATCAATTTTCCGAACACGTTTTTTTGTTTTTGTTTGGCAAGTCCCCCCTCATGTGACCTAGATATGTTTTTTTCATGATAGTGTGAACACCACAAACCTCATGGAATCTGATCTTTTCAAACCATATAAGCTTGCCTCTGTGGTTTTTCTGAGCATTTGTTTACTCCTTACACAGAGTGCTGCGTGTATTGTTCCAATGCACATGCAGGTCACATTGGAGCCATGATCAATTTACAATGGAGTCCAGTCTAAAAGATGGTATGAACAGTATAAAAAGAAACCGATCAGGTAAGAAATAATTATCACAGTTATTTCACAGTAACATTTTAATGAATCCTGAGATGAAACCTTGCAAAATTATTTATTTTTTTCATATATATATATAACAAACAAATATTTGCTGCTTGAGTGTGTGTTCAAATGACCTTCAAACAAACACAACAGTTCTCCCGCCCAACAAGTGTTTGACCTTCCAGTATAACTTGTCCTCCCTTGTCCTAAATCTTGACTCTCCTGCTTTTGTGAGATTTTGAAACTTCCTTTTAGGGGCTGTTCAGATGGCCAGATGTTTCCTGAACCCACCATGCTCTAAAATACTCCCCTCCCTGGTGGTGAAAGGCAAGGGAAGGTTGAGGGAG
>CAESWR010000149.1:370992-383108 GCA_903171835.1 Mullus surmuletus | reverse complement strand
AGATTTACCCAGATTTTACCCACCTTGTCTCAGTTTTTGTGGTATTCATATAAGCTCCATCTTTGCACAGTGGTCCATGGTTTAGAGGATAAAGATGCCAAGGTGTTGTTAATTATTTATTACAACAGATAAAAAAATGGAACTAAAGGACTTGCATCGAGCGCAGACATAATTACTCATAGTTTACCATAGTTTGGTATAATCTATAATGATTATTTTTATCATAAATGTGGGTGTATTTTTGAAATGGCAGGTAATGCTATAATACGCTTAAATATTTTGTTCATGTTCAAAATGTCCAGACAGAAGCTGTCTTTTGCTTGTATATTGAATTAGGGAGAACACCACTGGGGATTCGCTTGGCTTCTCTCTTTAAAGCAGCCATTTATGGCGCTGATCTAGCCAATTATGGTCTGTATTGAACCAAATTGAGTTTATTTCCGCTTCTCGGGGGGGAGATAATATCATTAGGTGCACTGCAGGCTGGCTGCGAGTAGACACTGGTGTCAGTGGGATAGCTTAGTCAGTGACTGGTCACGCTCCCTACCTGCAGAATTACCCAGTGCCCAAGTTCGGAGGCGTTCCTTAGAAGCCTCTCAGCTAACTGCTCCTGCCCCTGTCCCAGGGACACGTTGTGTAGGTTGCCCTGATCAATGGAAAATCCCAGCTTTAGCCCTACAGAGACAAAAAGTCCAAAATATTAATCACAACCAAGAGATTTGAGAAGAATAAACATACAGCAAACTTTAGTACAGAATAATTCTCTTTTTTTGGGCTGCATTTATCCTCATAATATGGTACCATGGGGGGGGAACAAACTCTCCATGAGAACGATGCATTTTATCTACCAACTGGGGTTCTCAAGATCTTGTTTCAATGCCAGTCTGTGACCATCACCAGCCACCCCTGGCCCATCAAACTTTATTGAGATGTGAGAGACCCAACAGACGGAACATATAAGAGGCAGTGCTGTTAGTATTCAGTGGTGTGAAAGTGGCTGCAGTTGTTCATGACATCGAGGAGTGGACAAGCTCTCACAGTCTGAGTGGAATGGAAATGGACGTGGGCATGGGTGTGTTAGCCTGCAGTACCTAATTTCTCTACATCTTTGAGTGGATCAACCCCGGGTGAGAGGATGAAAAACACCGGCGTGGAGGGGCCGCTGTCCTTGTACATCTTGTCAAACTCCAGCCTGGAAGTCTCCATGTATTTGGTGCCCATGTTGTCCTCGACAAAGTTCCTGCCGGCAAAATCGAATATCGGTCATATTTAGCGCTCGCATTTATAAACGCGCAGGGGCTCGCCGACCCACCTCAACATGTAGGTCACTCTGTCTGGCCGCAGTGCTCGCAGGATGATGAGCTTCTGCAAGGAGCTTTTGTTTTTCCAGCCCTGTGGAAGCCTTTCCTTCTCAGGACAGCTGGACTCGACGATCTTCCTCCAGCGCTTGGGTGAGCTCTCTATGTCTCGGTCCAGTCCGCTTAAATCCTCTATCGTAGAAATTGTCTGTAATAAGATATTTGTTATCTCTTTTGGCTATAAAGGAGACATGCAAAGGGTATATACAGGAATTTTGAAGTTAATTTCAATACCTTTTTAAGACTTTTTCAAGACCTTCTCAACATTTTTTAATACCTCTAAGCCACTTCGAGTGATAATCGTTTCCTTCAGTGAAACCTTTAACTGGACAGTTTCAGTGAATGATAAAGACTATAGCACACTATCATACAACAGAATCCAAACAATTCTGAATTTCCGCCCACCTACATTCAGAGACAATTAGTTTTTTAATATGTGTATGCACACACTTTTACAATGTTTTTTTGGACTCAAACTCTTTTGACAGGTATTTCAGAAAAATGCCTTCAAAAATAGTCAGTCATATCATAAGTGGTAATAAGACTTTTTAATACTTTTTAATTTCCCTAAAATTGATTTATCAACTTCTAATACTTTAACACGCCACAGATAACTGCATGCAGAGATCCCCTGCTGATGAGCAAGCACCTGAATGTGATCATAGATCTAGCATGTTAATAAGTGCAGGACACTTTACCTTGATGGCGCCCCAGGCACGTGGAGAGAGGAAGGGCACGGGGCTAACTTTACTCGCTTCCACGGGGAAATGCAGAAGAAAGTCAAAGTCCTGCGCATCAATCAGACCCCGCTTGAGCTCAATCTGAAGGGAAGGACCGAGACTATTTTGTAATCATCCGCGTTGCATTGATCTCTTTTCAATCACTCACAAAAAAACGACTCGCGGGGGCGACGGGAAGGACGGCCCGCGGAGCCGCAAAAATTCTAAAGCCAAAAAAAAGTTGCCACAGTGACAGATAATTTCATTATGCCATCAGAACCGGCCCCCCTGTCAGAACTAACTGTCTGCACGGCAGCCATTGAGCAAGGCGTGAGAGGTAATCAATAGCAGCGTATGGGCCTGCTGACTGCTTTTAATTGAAGTTAATGTGGGGGCAGAAAAGTACTTTGATTGATGAGGATGACAGGATGCCCCACCTCTGGGGCGGCCCGAAGTCCCTCACCTGGAAGGCAGTGTGTGACAAGAAGGTTAACTTGTCTCTCTCAAACAGGCCCTGGCTGGTGTACAGGAATACAGAGTGGGTGATGGCCTCAGTCAGCGCGTGCACTCGGGTCCTCACGTCCTCGTCCCACTCTGCACGCTCCATTGCTTTGCTAAACACACAGTTAAAGGTCTGCAAAGGCAAAATCAAGGCAGGGATTAAACACGGTTTATCCAAAAACATTGAAAGGAAAGCCCGATCACCCATTTCGATTAGCTTGATGAGATGGTGTGTGTCGTCCGAGAGGCCAAAAGGGTTCACCTTGAGAGAAAACTGGTACATGGGGTTAATCTTGCTGAGGTCATTGATGATGAAGAAGAGGAGTGAAGCTCTCTCAGCTGCTGGGCGGTATATTTCCCGAGCCTCGTTGATCCTTGTCTCGTTCTCTCTGGCCTCCAACACCTGTGTGTTCCAATTGTGCAAAATGAGCTATTAGGCTCTCAGTCATGCTCCAAAACGCTCCTATTACACATAATCCAAACTACACATTGTTTGGAGCCAATGCAATAAAATGAGGCGCTGACTGTTATGAATGGCATTCAAAAACACTTAAGTGAACAAGAAAAAAAAAAACCCTGTTGGTGGGATAACCTTACCTTATCCTGTATATGAGCGGCCGTGGTTTTGGTGCTCTCAAGCTGCTCCACAAGAGTAATATCACCCAAAAAATTACCATGGGCTGCGGAGAGGCGACTCAGCAGGTCATCCTCCAGCCTCTTCAGCTCAATTTTGAAGTGGTTCTGCTGAGTGGTCAACTCCATCTTGAGAGAAACACATAATTTAGAGTGACTGAACGCCCTCTTTGGTCTTTGTCATGTAAAATCCCAGAGTGCAATTCTCGTTGATTCACCTTCAGAGACTCGAGGTCCGGTCGCTCCCGAGACACAACCTGTCCCAGCAGCTGCTCCTCCAGACCCACAGGGGTCACTGTGAAGTTGATGAGAGTAGTTTGGGCCTGCAGCTCTGGTGGGAAGTGGGGATTGGCCAACTTGGTGTGCATAATGAGCCGGAAGTTACTGTTATATTCACATTCTTTTCCTCCGATCTGAATATACCTGGATGAAGGGAAACATTATTTTGTCCAATCAGATTCAGGCCATAACAGCAGAGTTATCCTGAATTGCTAAAATGCGATCCAGTTTGTAAAAGTTTGTGTATTCCTTTACAAATAATATTGTTTTGTTTTACCGAATCATACATAACATCAAACATGGATCAGAAAAATATTCTTTTGCAACTACCTTTGCACAATTAACCTTGATTTGATTGCAGAGTGTGGTCTATACCTGCTCTTGTTTAAGTGGCTAAAGAGAACTGTTTGTTATGAATTGGTGCAATATAAATAAAAATGTAGTTAACAGGATTTTCCTCGCAAATAACTTCTAGTCCTGCAACACCTTCATTCATCATAGACTTTCAAAGTATTCAATAGTAATATTCGTATTATTTAGTATAGGTATTATTTAGGAAAGTAAGTAATCAAAATATAATATTAGTATTATTCAATCATCCACGTACTTCCTAATTAAGGAAGACTGTCCAGAATGAGGAGAAATACATGCTTGTATCCTGAGAACTACGTCATCTTTCCTGCGTCACTTCCACTGGAACTTCATGCCAACTCCAAATGTCACTTGCGCTCTCGACAAATAAGTTTGGGAAATATGAAAGATTATCTCGGCAGCAGCCAATATTTATCTGTTCTTGCATTTCAATTAAATTAGCACCGGCTTGACGAACCTTGTGGCTTTTCATTTTTCTCTAATTACCCCTTGGATGTCAGGCAAGGCCCCAATATCACAGCACAGGTTCCTCATGACCTGGGTCTGGTTCAACTCTATATCTTCACAAGCCAGAATTAATGTACTATTGATAGAACCATTACTCCACCAAATTAAAGTCCTTGCTGATGGATTGGCTTGTAGTCTTCCGTCAGCCATGAAAGGAATAATTAGTATTCATTACTTCACACTCTACAACATTCCAATTATTAATGAACTTCAGCTGTGGAGCCCTACCAGATCCATCATGGCTGCCCCTGCAGGTTGTATTAATCATCGACAGAAACAAGTGTGTGGGTCATCTACAAGGGATAAACTTATAATCAGATTTACTATGATGAATTGTTAGGTCTGGACGGACAGCAGTCCGGAGGAAGCCGGACGAACGTGCAACATGATGCTTAATAATAATAATAATAATGATAATAGCTATGTATATGCTGAGCCAAGGGAGAAGTAAATATTTTGGAAAGGAGGTCACAGAGGATGTATCAATATGAGGTATTATCAATTTCTTTCAATCTATTCTGCAAATAGAATCCGCAATTTTGTGTAGATTTTGCCAGTTGGGAGTAACTTGTGGCGGAACAACTGTAATTAGACATTACACGGGAAGCCACAAAAGCTCACAGTGAAGTGGATTTAAAGTGGATTTAGATACATTTTACGCATCAATGAATGAAGACAAAAGCCAGCCAATCATCTGGCAGCATTATGAAATTATTAAAGCTGAATTGGGTTTGCCACAATGATGGAGGACCGCTGAATTCAGAGCGTTACCATGCCAGCTTTCGGCAGGAGACAGGAGTGCTTATACATAACCATGACTGCCCTCAATTCCGCTTTTACACTGAGGCTCAGCTGTTCAATATTCATCACACCTAAAGAATATGAACACACAAATGTACATCTATCACCTGTCTTGATGGGCCAATCAATATGTGGGTCTTCTGGGATTCAGAACACGCGCTGAAAATTCATTTATAATCTAAAGAGTGGGCAATAATAATGCATTCAGTCATGTCTTAGTGGTGTTTCAATGCTCAGTGAGAACCAACCATCTGGCAAATCTGCTCCCATTGTCTTACAACCGCAGACACACTGGGACAAGTTGTGGCCATATTGACTTGTGCATCCACAGGAATATAAGAATCACACATTGATTGAAAATGTTTTTTGGGGTGCAAAAGCTCAGCTACAAACAAACCATTTATCACTGTGGTTTGATGATTATTTGGGGAGCTCTGACAGCTCCATAACGTAAATGGACTGTAATGTTGCAGCTTCGGTACTAACCTTCCTTTTTTGATGGTGTTTCTGCCCAAGAGAGGTTCCAAGACCGGGTCGACTTTTTCAGGCAGGTTCTCAATCAGGACAGTTTCACCACAGGCTAGAGCCTGTTCAATCACATTTAGATACCTGTGGAATAAAAAAAGAACACAACACCTGATTGTGATTGTGCTGGCAAAGTGTCTGCCTTCGCTCCCTGTGAATATTTCCTTTTTTGAGGAGGACGGTTTCTTGGCCAGTTTGCAGGAATCGCACACTGTGACTTCTTAGTTTACACTGAATGTACTAAACCTGGAGATGATCGTGCAATTACTGCACACAACTGATGATGGAATTAGTTGGGTGCATGCAATTGGACAAATAAAGGAAAACAAAAAAAGATATATAAAAAGCTACAATTTCATACCGCCAAGAAACAAATAAAATGAAAAATACTACTTTCATTTGTTCAGTGTTGAGCCCAAAAGCCTCCCTGATGTGTACAGCGATACAAAGAAAAACTACTGATTGCTCTTGAATTATGCTACTGAAGAGGCAATGTCGACATGAAATAGGACGTTTTACTAATCACATTTATGAAGGTTAGGTTAATCTGATTGCTTACTATTTCATGTCAAAATGGTGCCTGTGAAAATGATCTTAAAAAAAGATATACAATAACTGGTGCAATGTCATGTATAGAATATATCATATAATTGATGCAACAAATGTAACAATGCAGACAGTGAGATGACAAACAGGTGCATTAACATGACATAAAAACTGGCACAAACTGTCGGTCAGAATTCCAGAATTCTGGAAGCTTTTCCTGTTCATTCATCTGATGGAAAATTTGGATCACACCTGCTTTTCGGAGGCGGAGAGATTTCACTGCAGGCTGCAGTCATCTCCTCCCACAATTTTGCACGTTACTCCCACTTTTCCGCAGGTGTACTTTGCCATGCTCTTTATGCTCCTCCTCTACGGTCCTTACGGACCCGTAATGCAGTTTGAACCATGACTGCTCTAGCGTGCCATGTTTTTTCCCCCCAGAACTAACGCTGACATTTGAAGGTAAACAACACATTAGAGTCATTGCAATCGCCACTTCTCACCCTTTCTGTCCCAGTTGCACCACCCTCAACTCTGACCCGCGCTGGTTTCGAATCCACTTGATGCCCTGCTGCTGCGGGTCGATTATGAGCGGCCAGCGCTCGCTGGTGGACAGGATGGCAGCATTCTCTGTGGACATCCTATCGTTTGGCAGACCCTGGTTATGCCAAGCAGCCACGGTGGCATCATCTGTAAGCATGAGGATCGGATCCAGGCCGTCTGTCAGGGGAATGGAAACCTGGAACGGAAACCAAGGAGTGATGTCACTTGAGCTGGAGCACGGAGAGCAATGTCATGAGTCAGTCATCAGTTCAAAGAGCAGTATAAATGACACAAAGCGCTCCATTACAGGCTTTTCTTTCAAAAACTAGAGATGAATGATGAGTGTTGAAGTCTTTTACAACTATCTAAACCACCAGAACTCAAGGTCTGAAGAAAGCTTGGGAGAAGGTGTACAGGTCTGGATAATGAAGGTATGGGAGGAAATTACTGGTTCTGGTGTAAGGTATCCAAAGAAAGAAAGATTTGCTTAATTACATATATACATATATACATATATATGTACAAATAGGTCTTGTGCAAGGAGGTATTTATGAAAATATGGGGTTAGCACATGAATGTGATAATGAATGGTTGACTGGAGAAGCACTGTCAACATATTTTCTTGCAAATGCCACTGTAGGTTGTGTTTTGATTGTGACAAAAAGGATAGAGACAAAGAGATGCTGAAAAAGAGTACCTATACAAGCATATACACATATGGAGTTTTTTTTCTTTCCTAATTTATTTTTTAATACATTTACACATATGTAGTTCTCTTTGAGCAATGGTATTCTTTTTTTAATAGTCTTCATTTGTTGTTCACTGTCTAAGCTCAGCTAATGTTGATCTACAGTATCTTGTTTTTTTTGTTGCACCTCCTAAACAGTGATTCACACAAAAACAATTCACAAAACAAAGTTTCTTGATTGCAGATATAGAATTGACTTTACCTTTTGAGACTGGAGGAATGGGATCCATTTGTTGTTGAGGAGATCCATCCGATAGGGCCTAGTGAAGTATCCCATGTATGAGATGAATGCTGAAGTGAGGAGAACGTCCCCACACAGAGTTTTCTGCTCCTTCTCGTACCGAACGAGCGCCTGTGACCAGCGCTGCTCCTCTGACTGAAAGACACACACAGATCAGGCTGTAATATAACGTTGATAATACACAGACGACACAGAGAACAAATGAAAAAAACAAACAAACAAAAAAACATATTTCCTGTGCGGTTACTTTAAACAAAAACAGTTACGCGAGAATCTACATTGCAAGTGAATGTTCTGCTTCCCCACTCCCTTTAATGTACAGAAGAAAATAAATGCAATCCCCTCAGAAATAGCTTTGGAAGTTTGGCTCTAGATTCACTTTGCATCAATTTAGCATTTATTTAAACCTTCAATACGATGACTGTGACAGCCCTACAACAATAAATCATGCGTGGCATTTTCTTACAAGGGGCTGTGGATCTAGAATATGTCACATAATAAATTCTCAGACAGTTAAAAATCACTATAATTTTACTCTAATGTATTATGGATTGCCTGTAATATCACTCAGTCTGGGGTGAGACATTGTTAATTTCCAACAGCTGTTGAGGCTTTGAGGTAAGTTAATGATTAAATATAGACGGCCTGATTTATTAGTCTGAACACTATTGCTTCCAGGTCAATGCCATAAAGACAAAACATTTATCTTGATATGCTTAAAAGCCAAGCTGTTCCATGCAAACCGCATTTATTTTCTGGGATAAGAAAGTCGAACTTATGAAATGGCCATCTTTTATTTCATATTAGCAACCATAAACATAATAGATAGGCCTGCAGGGGAGTGTAAGAGAGCTGAATATAATATTCAACACATTATACAGCAACATTTTCACATTAATATTCCATATATTAACATTCGGTAATAATGTTATCTTAATATTTTTTTGATGGTTCCAAAAAAAAAGGAGAATGAATTATTCCTCCTCTTAATCTCTGTACAAGTATGGATAAGTATACACTGTGGTATACACACTCAATGCAGGGAAAGTGCTCCACCATGAATTGTAATTCACAAAGGTTGTACTTTATGTTTATTAAGGAGGTCATAGCAGGTGGCCGTGTAGTACCGTGATACACTGAGAGATGTTTCTTATAATTTGCCTCTCATGTGATCGAAAATAATGTAGTCCAGCTAAGCACCACAGCACATAACCTCCCTGAGGCAGCGTCAATCAAAACTGAAAAATATCACCTTTGTAAAGCCAGTGCAGCTGCTGCAGCGGGTCGCATTAGATTACCGGTGTACTAAATAAAGTGGTCGGTGAATGTGCACAGCCTGTCCGCTGCACAGAATGAGGAGTGTCAGTGTAGCGCTTTTTTTCATCTCTCTTCCCCTTCGCATTTGGATGCCGTTCAGCCAGCCGGTTGCCCAGTTCAGCCATGCGTTCTCTGTGGTTCAGCCCACTCTACCTGTCTCACAAGTCCCCAGTATGCTGCTGAGCCAGGCTGTAAAATCTCCCTTTGCCTGATCTACTCGCATGCAACTGTCACGCCTTCTTGCCAACAACATAACAACTTGTAGTCGGGATTACTGATGCAAGTCGATTACCTGTGCATGCAACCCTCCAACAAACTGACAGTTTACGTTATGCCAGGTCAGCCCCTGTGACACCTCCTCACACCTCTCCTGCTCCCCTTCACTCTTTGATTACCTCTAAGCCCCTGACAAGTCGGTTGGCCAGCTCTATGGTCTGGTTGGTGCGGGTCACGTCATTCTGACAACTGAGCTTCTCAGCGGTGGCCTTTTTAAACTGGGCCGTGAGACTCTGTAGGTTAGAATCCAGATCCTAGAGGGAAAAGAAAGAATGACAAAAATTAGCTTATTCTTACATATATATTTACATATATATTTTTTTTCTTTCTTTTTTTCAAATGACCATTTTTTCACTCACCGCCAGTTTCTTCTGAACTGCCAACAATTTGGTCGTTGCTGCCTCTAGTTCCTCATTTGCTTGTGCTAAGGCTTGTCTCTTTGGAATGACCTCACAATAAATCTTGAAAAACATTTTTTAGAAAAAGCTTTAAAACATAAACAGGTTTTGCACTTACTGTGATTAAAATATAATATTATAAAATATAATATTTATAACATATAAATACACAGACATCAAATTCAATAGAAAGGCCATCAAATGTCAAGCTGACCTCATAGTATCTGACAATGTTAATAGTCCAGGCACAGAGTCCGGCTGCAGCTGAAGATTTGGTCCGAACTAGATCCGGGTGGAATTCTGGGTTTCGGAGATACTGCTGCTTCACCACAGTCAAACAGGAGTCAGGGATGTGCTCCTTGTCATATGACACCAGAGCCTGTAGAAAATCATCCACCTAACAGATGGAAACAGAGAGAAAAGCTCATTTTCTGCCAAAGAATTTCAAGCTGATACTTGATGCCTGTAATATGATTCATTATTAGGATATATCTGAAATGACCTGTTATTTGTGTGCTTGTAAACATTTCTGAGCTTTGTCTTATTTTATGTGCAAGCACCTATTTGCTTTGTTTTAAATGCTAAATTAATGTTAATTTGTATTCAGTAATTAAATATCTTAATAGCATATTTGGGATGTGTTTTTCAGAAGAATCATCTTTGGAGGAAAATAAGTTCGAGAATGCTAAAATTACATTTAAACTACAAGTGAAAATGACAATTCAATGTGAAAAATCTGCTGGATAAACTTCTTTTTCCAGCAGTTTCATTAACAGTGTCGAAAGGTTGAGAAATGATGACATACTAGTGAGTGAGCATAGTCAGAGCAGAGCTATCCCACCGTGATGGTACAGAGATGGTGGGCAGGGCCAGGGTCAAGGCCCACACACAAATTTGATTGGCATTAATCAGGCAGATGTGATTGACATGATGACAGCTTAACCTTGCCCATGAAGGCCCGCGCCGCCTTCCAGCTCCGATCCTTGGGCACTCGGCCGCGGGGGGCCAGCAGAACCATCACCGCCGCCGCGACGTTGATCACTGCTGCGGGAGGGTTCGGGAAGGCCTTCAGCTCAGTGAGATTCACCTAAAACAAATCAGAACAAACATTTCACAGTCTGTAGAAGGACTGATGATTTGAGCCTCATTAAATTAAGAGCTAAGCACCTTGTTGAGGGTGTCCAGGGCTGCTGTGGCAGCGATCAGCGACGGCTCAGCTTTGGCGAGGTCTTTCTCACAGTCCCTTTGTTTGACCGAGACTTCGGCCTGGATGTTAGTGACCTGGATAAAGGTTCACAAACAATTACATTACCAAGTATGATAATGAACTGCACATAATAACTTGCAACTCAATGACTGTGTAATATCAGTATGTGAATGTAAGGCAAGAGTTATCTGCTTAGTTTTTAGTTTTATCATTCAATTAAAAAAAAAGCTTTTTCCTTGATTGTAACTCGCACCCAAAGAATGCACCTCAATCTTGTTGTCCTTGCAAAATGACAATAAAGACATTTCTTTCTTTTTATTTCCTCTTTCTATCCTGCAGTGAATTGTGTGATGTGAAATGGAAAAGAAAAATTAAATGCAAAATAGTCACACCTAAAATGAAGCACTCTCTCAGACTGCTGAGGCGAGATTTTGTCTGACCTGGTTACAAAACTGCCACACTTAAATCTTTGTCAGTTGCAGGTGTAACTCCTATATGATAAATAGTATACTTTGATTTTCTTTAAAGTAGTAAGATGACGTAGTCACTTTTTTGTTGTTTAGTAGTCATTGCTAATTATTTCATCCTCGGAATTTTTTATAACACCTGTGTTTTGTAATACATCTATATCACATGTATATATTGTGTCTCCTCCTTCTCTGTCAGCTGTATTGTACCTGGTTTCTTGTCTTTTGATTATATTCATGTTTTTTATTCCCAATTTGGATCCAGCCGTTGCCTTACCATCAAAGGTAAGGATTTTATCATGTTATGAAATTTAGTCTTGTTTTTTTAAGCGTACCAGGTCTAACCTGGATTTCGAGCCACTTTTCTAATAGCATCAAACTTGGAGAGGAAAGACAATCAGTGTTATTGTTGTACTGAACGGTTTCATCCTCTCTGTGAAGTTGTAAACCCCAGCGCTTTGACATGGGGAGGAGGGGCCCTGAATAATTTGTGGTGCTCCATGCAAACTGCAGAGCCACACGTCTCAGGGAGTGAGCACACCATCATATAAATACGCTGCTGGAATCCTTAATGTGTCCATTGCCATGCCCCTACCCAAATTGTATGATTCACAGAAGTCACCCAAAATGATCTCAATAGAGCATTATTCACCGGAGAGTGAATTGTTCACATCTCTT
>CAESWR010000149.1:348869-361644 GCA_903171835.1 Mullus surmuletus | reverse complement strand
TGGCGTGTTGAAGTCTCTCAGAGCACGCATCAGTACCTATGAGGAAAAAAATGGGACATTTAGAGGATAATGGCTCGTCCTACGGTGGCTGCAGGATGAAACTCTCCTCTAACTCACCTGATCCTCTGGTCTTGTCTTGTCTCTTCTTCTTAGTGCTCCTGCCACTACCAGTACAGACTTTACAGCACGTAGACCCCAATCATAGTGGTCCTAATAAAAACACAGAGAACAGGATTTATGTTTTTGTATGTGCTACACATTTTATCAAACAAATGATTCCCTCACATCAAGAATCTTTCATATTACGCCAAAGGTTTGTCTCCTACCTGCTTGGAGAGTAGCTCTTTGCACAGGGCATACAGAGTGATGAACTTCCTGGCTAAAAGCTTTGCACTACAGAAGCCTTCTGCCACCAACATTATCTCACAAATCAGTTCGGTGTCGGGTACCACCATGGCACAGGGCCTACAGCAGGAAAAAAAGAGAGCTAATGTGAACAAAATGCTTCATTATAAAAAAGCACAATATGCTGAGTCTTCACATTCATACCTGAATAGAGCCTTGAGGTTCTGAGGTAGCTCTGTCCTACCTGCATAGCCAGGATTCATTGTAATGAAAATACCCACCGAGGGTTTTAAGGCGATTTCCGTGTCCAAGAACAGGAACCTGTGAGATTGCACAGTGGGAACCCATTTATAACAATACATCTCAACTGCATGACAGCTACACGTATTGAGTTTCAACTGCTTACCTTTTCTTTTTAGATCGGATGGCATCCTGTATTGTTTTCACTTGCACTGCTACAACAGACAATACATCCACCGGAATGCGGTTGAATTCATCAAAGCAGCCCCAGGCTCCTGTCTGCGCCAGACCTTTGTAGATATTACCAATGGACTGAGGAAGAGAGGGAGAGGAATAACTGTGAAACTCAGACTGAAACAATAACCAAAACAGTGAATTATACAGGGAAATGGCATGCAAATGTAAAACCTTGTAGTCCATTTGCTCAGAACAGTTGAAGATATAGACCATGACGCCCATTGCTCTGCCAAGATCCTTGGTAGTCTCAGTCTTTCCTGTTCCCGCAGGACCTGCTGGGGCTCCACTCATAGTGAGGTGAAGAGACTGAGTCAAGGTGATGTAGCATCTAAATGTGTTTGATATCATGCAGAGAAACACAAATAAGCTATTTAGCAACCATTAATTATGTAAACATCTTGAATCTTTTGATGCATCGGCTGAATAGTCACTTTCGTACCGGTCTGTAAGAGGGGTGATGACAAGACGTGGCGTATTTCCAAGATACTCATAAAGATAAGGGAACTGAGCATCACAGATGTTAACAAAGCAGTGGCGCTGCTGCTCATTCCAGCAGTGTCGCAACTGGGAAAGCCACTGGAAGGCCTGCGAGGTGGCAACCTATGAACAGAGGTGACATCTATTAATCACAGAGCAAGTACTACTGAAGTTGCAGGCAGTGGGCTGGAGTCATCAAAATATTAAATAACTTCACAATGCTGCATTAACCTTTTGGGCAATGAGGTTGGACACAACATCTCGAGAATGGACATCAATTGTGCATGTCGTCATGATCTTCTGCCGGTTGCCTGGGCTCAACTCACCCAACAACATGTTGATCAACATGTTGAGTTGGGAAATCTGGAGAGGATGCAAAACACATATTCAAAAGCATGCTCTGGAAAAAAATAGTTTGTATGTGCAAGTATGCTTTAAATCTTGATCATCTCAGACCTACTAATCTCAAATGTAATTCATGCATGGTGCAAGTGCAGGAGGACAATAGTGTGTCGGATCCCTTTATAAGCATTGACCCAGCGGTTTTCTGAATTAAGTGGCAACAGTAATTAACACCAATTAAGAATTGTCACTTAACAGACTTAAATTTTGTGCTCTTATTTTGACTAAAACATCAGTACATGTCTTGCATTTGTCACTCCTGTATGACAGCAGATCCAATCAGTGTGGTGCGGGCTGCTGAGGGGAGCGACAGATTATTAAAAACAGCAGCCAAGGACATGTTAACCTTAAATAGCGCTGATGAAACTGACAAGACTTATAATACTACTGGGAGCACAGCACACAACTAGGATGCACAAACCAAGCTCAGGTCAATGAATCTGATGTGATGATTATGGCATTATTAAGTCAAGATTGCCCATGGCTCAATGCAAATGTAATAGAAAATGGAATTATATTAATTAGATGGAAAATGTAAGATAGGAACGCATGTGCAGCCTGTTAATATACTATAATTGTGTTAGAGTACAGATGTTAAACCAGTGACAGATCACTGATGTGTGCTTGAGATGATGTTACACCAGATCCCTGTTGGATAACATTTCAATCCTGTGTAATTGCAGTTTAATCCTGCTATCAGACAAACTGCAATACAAAACATAGCATCCTGGGCTGATGTGTGATGAATTCCAATTTGAATCATAATTGATTTCATCATTACGGATGCAAATCAGAATTCATCACACAATACCTAAATAATACATTTGTATTAGCTCAGCATCAACAAATTAATGATGTTGCTGCACCATTACCCATCGTGCAACAGGCTCTCGTTAAGGACATAACAATGTTCATTTTTTTTACTAATATTACCCGTTACACTAAAGCAAAACATTGTCGGCTGCACTGGATCTGCGCTGCTGTGTGGACTTGTTGCAAAAATGTACCTGTTTTTTGTTGTAGTCTTTCAGAGCAGATTCATATCCTTCCTCCAGTCTTGCAAAGACAAGCTCCATGTCATTGCTCCACCAGATCTGGGATGCAGTGAGAGCAACCTGAGCGGGAAAGTCCAGAATCCACTGCTCCCTGGGCCGGTCCTCATACACAGACACAGCCTCACACAGATGACTCCTCACACTCTCCTTCATGGACTCTTCGAGACAGGTTAGCCATGTCTCCACCTGATACAAAGAACCATTAGTGAAATTATTGAAAATGAGAGGGCCAATGAAGAATATTTGATTCTGAACTTACTGCTCCAACACAGCAACATCCAGCCTGGAACTGGACATATTCTCTTTCTTTGCTGTACATGCCCACAGCAACCTTAGAATTATCCAGCTCATTTGAGAATTCCAGATCTGACATGTTATCAAATAATTTTGAAAGATGGTAGGTTACCTGAAAAAGAAGTTAAGTCATTCACTTTCCATATAATACATACAGTGCACTAGAAATAATAATGCTGTTAATGCATCAAAATACAAAAAAAATAACAATAAAAAAAACAAAAAGGAATAGAAATGTACTTCTTTTGGACGGCCTCCCTTTGAGAGAATGTCCAACAGGTCAGCAGATGAAACAAAGTAGAATCGCGGAAAGGCAAGTCGCTTTGTCTCCAGGTACTCAGTGAGAGCTTTCTCACATAAAGACAGTCTGTTAAAAGAGATGATATGGAATCAAAAAGGATCATTTCAGAACACATCAATTAACATGTATTTAAACTCAAGTTTACCGTCTTTGAAGATCCTCTAATTTCTCAAAAAGTTCACGCTTATTTGTGACCTCGATGACATGTTTGGTCTTTGCACTATCCAACATTAACTCCTGCAAGAAGCAAAATGTTTGCATTTCAAACCTTGAGACCGGAATCTTTTCTTTGCAATGCTGTTTATATAGAATGCTGACCTGGAATTCGGCATCTATTGCTCGGAAACGGTGAGCATCTGCAGGCAGCTGCTGGCGGATGTCCTCGCAACCTTTGAAAATACTCTCTAAGTTGATCCACGTCCTCTGGACCTCCATCCAGACGGTCAGCACAGAGTCAGCCACTGTTAGCTGTTTTTGAAGCTCCACTACTTGAATAAGGAAATGATCTACATGCTTGCTCTGAAAGATGCCATGAAGTTGAACCTTGAGGATGGAAAAAGCAAGTAAAACACTAAACTCATATTAAGGCAAGAAAGACGTAACCTCATGTCATCATCCATCAGAATTTCCATTAACATTCAACCTCATTGGCATGCATTTAAAGAAACAGGAATGGGGGAGGGAATCAGTCTGCTTATACTTAGATGGAGACACTAAAGTAGAAAGATTTCTAATTGCTGGCTACCACCCCCAGTGCATCTGTTGTACATGTAAAAAGACCGCCGCGGTGCAACAATGCCCTATGTTCTACAGCAGCCATAAATCTGAGGACTCAATAGGGACCCCTCTGCTCTCAGCTGTGCTGTTAGACAGTCAGACGGGGTCAGCCCCTGTCTGCATACTCATCCCCATTTAGCACTTCAGCTATCGGTGCTTCTCACAGACAACTGATCTTGAGAAGCAGCCGTCGCACTTTACAGCCACTGCACATTTTTCTCCACTGTCAGGTTGCCATGTACTACCATCTTTTGCAGTAACTTACCTGATGATCCTCAAGAGTTTCAATCAGTTCCTCATCGCATTTAAGAAGTGACACAGAGGTTTGGTAATGATCTTCATATGAGAGCTCCTTTGATGCCCATGTCTGTCTTATTTCTGTTACAACCTGCAAATCAGGGAGAAAAAAATGCTCATCAAATCCACATTGATAAAAACTCTTGGAACTACTACTAGCAAATATTCACCAATGGACCATATGACTAGATGTAGTTTGGTTCATTCAATAGTTTGGACATTTGTTCATTATTGAGTTTGCTTATTAAGGGGGGGGGGGGTCAAAATCTGTAAATTTGAAGATCTGCAATATCAAAATCCTTATGATTTTGGACATCTAGACAAAACATTAACCAGAAATCAACATAATGTGAAACAACATATACCAACTGTAACAACTCAACCATATATATTCTGGTATTTGTTACAGAAATTCTGTTACAGAATTTGTTACTGAAAAACAACCTTCTCAATGGACATTTCTTTGACTGCCTTGTCCACGATGTTGCGAACCTCCTCTTCAAAGCAATGAAGCTGCAGACCCAAGAGGTCCTCCAGGGTGGTGCTATCAGTCACGATGAAGTCCATCTACATTTGAAAAACATTACTGTCTATGTTTCAGTGTTTCAAGAAGTTGCTTTACCCTCGGACATCTGAGGATTTACGCACCTGCGTTATGCGAATGAGCTGCACCCAATGGCGCTCCCGTATTGCCGTGTTCTGGAGCTGGCTCACGGCCCGCAGTGACGTCAACAGGTTCTTTACATAAAGGTCTAACCCAGAGTACACATCCCATATGCGAGCCTCTTTGTCAAGCTTCCGCATGTCCTACACAAACAGAAGGTAGGTAAACATAATTAGTTATTAGGGGCATCTGTTACAAACTGCACTGGTGCATGACAGCAAGACAGCAGGAGAGACACGCTGGTGTGATGTAGCACTGTTGGTGACCTCACCTTGGCAAACCTCCTCAATTCTGTATCCATCTGGTCCACGTTTATCTGCCTCCATTTGGTCATTGTCCAGTTTTCCACACTGGTCTGTACAGATAAAGACACATGCACAGGGGTCAATGGGCTGAGGGTGCTTAATGGGAACATTTAGTGGCAAAAGGGCATTCACAGAATCAATGGCCGCCTCCTAGAGGACAGACTGGTCAAGTTATTGACTTATTGGGAATTGTGGTAAAGTGATGAGGCCCTCAGATGCATTTCCATTTCCTCAAACTGGGCGTCATTTAAGTGCACAATACACATTTACTACAAGCTACTTACCTGAACAAACGCAACCATGTCCCACAGCTCTTTGAGGACAGAGATGTCTCGTCTGCAAAGCTTTATGTCTCTGTAGTCGGGGGTAGTAACGTCGAACAGATTTGTGGAATCCTGCAGCTCTGCTAACTCTTTCTCCATATCTCGGATGGCTCTTTCAGACTAGGAAGTAATGCACTAAAGTGTTAATGTTTAAACATATTTCAATTCTGTCATTAGACAACGGCGAAGCTCTTACTTTCTCCAGATTGGTGTAGGGATGCTCTGTTTTGTAAGTAAACGGTGCAGTTGTTTTGAACATCTCTCTGAATCGGGTTTGTTTCACCTGAAAAAATAAGATACTAGTTTAATCTTTTAAGGTTTTGAGAAGAGTACAATGGTCCAAATTGTGCGTAAATGCATTTTCTAGGGAAATGTGAGCTGAAAATCACCTCGAAGGCCACGCAACACCTTCGCAAAACCATCACTTCTTCATTTTGCAGAGGTGCAACCTCATGCCTCACTCTCACTGCCAGCTTTTTGGCCCCACTCCATTTTTCAGGGAGTTCCTTAAGTTTGTATTTTGAAGGTAGGATAGTTTCAAATAGTTATAAATGAGCATCACATTCTTTGGCAAACAATATATATCTAACCATAGCATTTTTTTTTACCTCCAGCTGAGAATAGACCTGCTCTGATATGGTCACTCCATATCCTTCCAGGAGGATGATCGTGTCCCTCAGAGGCTCAAACATCTTGTCAGTTGCTGGTTGTCTGTCTCTTATAGCCAAGAGATGAGTCATGACTTCCACCAGGTCGTGGTGGTCTCCTTTAGACACAGGCCGGGAAAGCCCCTCAACAGTGGCACAAACAAACTCCTGCAGCTCATGGAGACTGAATGGGATGTTTGAGTGAGAACAGTGCATATCACAACCCTTATAAGTTTACAGAAAAGCCAAGTGGCAAAAGCAAAAGATTACCTGTTGGTTACAAATGTCAGAAGATGCTCCTTGAAAAGCCAGCTCCACTTCTTTATGGTGTTTAAAAGACTGGCTTTGAAGAACTTGATATCCACTCGAAACCATCCATTGAACACCCTGAAGTCTTCAAGCTGGTACATTTTAGAATACAGGTCCTCATAGTAATCAATCTGTAAGATGAATTAGGATCATGGTTAATCTGGAGGACAAATAATGTGAGGACATTTGTGCCTCATGCATTTAAAAGCCTTTCACCTGTTCTTTGAAACTATCCACAGTGGGCGGGCTCTCAGGGAGCACAGCTACTCTGTGAGCCTCCATCTCTTCCGCTGAGAGTGCTCGTCCATACTGGAGGAACTGGCGGAGGAACTCCACTCTGTCCTCTTGCCAGAGATGACTGCTGCTTCCAAACTTTGTCTCGTAATGTACGGCCTTCTTGAGGACATTCTCAACACGCTCCATTATTTCTTGTCTCATGGTTGACAAATCTAGCATTTCATCCATTACGTCCTGTGAGGGTAATACAAAATAGTGTCGTTTCAGCAGTCAAGTTTGACAACATGTTTGACAACATCTCACATGGTGTTCAACCTGATTTGCTTGTCTATACAAGCATTTCTATCACAAAGACTTCAGTGATATATATTTATTTATAATAGTATAAGTATAATAAGTTTAACCTTAAACATAAGAATATTCTACAACTGAATAAAATAAATTAAAAAATTAATTAAAAGACCCTGAAAAATAACCTCAATAACTCCTAGAAGTACTGGAGCGGAGTCTGGAATGGACTGCTTGTGTCGGAGTGTTTATATCGGAGATTAATTAATTCAATTTTAGTCCCTAATTTTAGTCCCTAAGTGATACAAATGAAGCTGTGATATTTTCTTTCATTGTGCAATGGAATGGAATGCCATATTACCTGGTATCCATCCATGCTTAAATGACTAGCCACTCTGCTTATATTCTCCGAGGTCTTGAAAATATCCCCAGTCAGCCCCTCTATCAACTCATAGAGCCCGTCGGCGGCGTCTCTCTCCAGTGAGGGGAGGAAGGTCATCCCTGACCCGCCGAGGAGCAACTGAGCCTCAAACAGGGCAGCCTGGTTCGCGCGTGTCTCCATGTTGTCCAAGAAAAACTGGAGCGAGCGGCTGATGAACCTAAAGAGCCCCTCCATGACCAGCTCATCCACATATTCAAGGTAGGACTGCCAGGCGTCTGAGGCGGGGTCAGCATGAAACAAGACCATGTTCTCCTGATGAAATTAAATGTTAAAAAAAATCAAATATCCATAAATGATACCTGACATCGACAAGCAATGCACAAAAAAATACAGAAAACAACAAAAGGTGATGGCATTTTTTTTTTACTATTTTGAACACGAATACCATAAAGAAAAAAATAAACTCAAATAAATTAAAAATCGTACACATTATTCAATATCTGGTTTATGTCAACATGAAAAAGAATGAATATTAGAGTAAATTCAAACATACCTTCACCAGCTTGTGGATGGAGTCTCCATCCTTCTTTATGGAGCTGTACATCTTACTAGCACGGTCCTCCCTGTCCTCGAGCTGTATGAGCGAGCCCTTCTTGTTCTCCTTTCTGCAAAACATCACCTGCCTGCTCCATCCCTTGGTCATTGACCGGATGGCGTCACGGTTGTCCTTGGCCTGACCCACCCGACACATGAGGTCCTGGACCTTGGTTTTGGTGGTGCTGATGAAGCTCCAGCACTCGTCATCGCGCCAAGTGAGGTCATTCTCTGCTCTCGACAGCTGCAGGTCGATGGACGCCAGCTCAGCCCGGACCAATGGAAGTTCAAGTTCCAGCACTGTCTGCTTTAGCTTGTTGTAGGCCTGTGCTATGAGCCGCAGGCCGCCCACATACTAGAAAAGAGAATAGAAGCTTTTTTTCTCATGTAAAAGATAATATGGAACAACATATGCTTATTGTTCGACTTCAACAGGTGTGGCTGGTAGTACTAAGTGAGTTTCTAACCTTTGTGAACATCTCTCGCTTCTCATAAGCAGTGATAGCAACAGCTGGGATGGTCATGTGACTGAGGGTTTGAATATACTTGACATCTTTCAGGACATCAGTCAGCTGAGGAGTGAAAGGAAATGTTATTTTCTATGTCAGCAAGAGCAACAAGTCTGATTATGTTTGAGTGTGTTTTTGGAGAGCTTTCTATGAAAATAATAGAAAGATTTAACCTCACCAAGGTAGCAATTCACTATAATTTACCATGGACAAGTGACTGATAACATATTACATAATAACCCTTCAAGATAAAGTCATTAATACAGAAGAAGACAAGTTGGACAGTTGAGCGAGTACCTCCATTGCGCGAACATGTACACACCTTTTGATTGAAGTTGACAGAGATCAGACCAGTCGAGGCATTTCTGGAGATGAGGGGTTGGTTCAGGTTCATCTGGCAGGCGTGTTCCAAACCATTACACCACTCAGCGTAAACATCTTGTTCGTATTGGTCCAAGAGACTCAATATCTCTGTATACATGTCATTCACCGGCTCAGCACCTCCTGCGAGTCTGAAAATGTCACGTAGTTGTAAAATCAGTCCAGATGTAAAATATCTATCGCATGTTTTCTATCTATTGTATCTCTCAATCTTCTGATGTCATTGTCTGACAGAATCTTTCGTTAGACTATTCATTCACCCGAAGCACTGACATTTCAAACAAGGATCTGATTTTTTCCCACGGGATCTGAATGCGTTCCCTCAGGATTTTTGCCCATGTCAATGCTCCAGCTGTTTGTGGCATGTTCCTGGTCAGCCCATTCCCTATCTGTGAACATAGCAAGCAAAAACATATGCTCAAAGGCCAATATCTAATGTCAAATGTTAACTTTTTGCTAATACATACGCTTACAGTACCTGATTGAGCTGAGATTTAAACAGACATTTACATTTTTCCAGTTCCTCTCTGAATAGCTGCTGCAGTAGATGGAGGTTGGGAATGAATATCTGTCTAATTTGCCCTCTTTCCAGGAAAGGACCTACAACAGTTAAGAGCTGAAAGACAAAAGTGTTGACATCACACCCGGTCCCTTTGCCACCAAATCAAGAATACAGTCAACAGCATCCCATTGTATGCAGTTGTGTTCTTACTTTGAATGTGGATTCCAGCTCTGAGCAATCTTTAAAGGCCAAGCATAGCATGTTGGCAAAGCGGCATTCAAAGTCCAGAATCTTCTTTTTAAAATCCTTATATTCTTTTTCAAAGGCCTTATGATAAAGAAAACAATTAATCAGTATTCAAAGATGACAAAGTACACAATATCAAACCATATATAACATTTATATATAGCATGGCCAATAGACTTATGTCAAGAAAATCCTTGTAATCCTCTCAAAACAGTAAATTTGAAACAATTCCACCTCAGAGCTGCAATCAAGCAGGGTGTTGTCACTGTTCTTCAAAGACTGGCAGAGGTCACTGAATTCTCTGTGCATCCGAGTGGCTTGCTCACTGTAGACTTTGCCTCGAAGTCCACCAAATTCCAGTTTCCCCATTCTCTGGTAGACCAGCATTGTGTCAAACAAGTCCTGTAAATGCAATATATATCATAAAAGAATGCTGAAAGCATAATGTATGCAAAAGAGCAGACATTTCAATATAAACACGAATATCTGTCCTCACCTCCAGCTGTAGCATGCGATTAAGGAACCAGTTGAAACGTGTAAAAATCATGGCAGATGGGAAATCCCAGGGTGCATGTTTTGCATGGTTGGCCAACCTCTCCCTCTGGGTCTGGTAACTCTCTCTGAAACATCTTAAGATTTTTATCACCCTCCTCGCCATTGTCAGACTTTCCTCCGGATCCTCTCTTAGCAGGTCACAGACATATGTGGACGCCTGTGAGAGAAAAAGATTTGAACTGTCAACAACAAGAGTCACAGTAGACACTGCAAAGCCTAGTTTTGATGGAATCTTTCATTCTAAAGTA
Organism: Mullus surmuletus; assembly: GCA_903171835.1. Lineage (NCBI taxonomy): Eukaryota > Metazoa > Chordata > Actinopteri > Syngnathiformes > Mullidae > Mullus > Mullus surmuletus. Next base: position 351,029 of record CAESWR010000149.1, on the reverse strand, counting down.
TTTCATGCAAAGTCTCTATAACTACATTAATGTCACCTAACGTCGTACATCAGCATTTCAAAGTACGACTCTCACCTGTTCAATGAGCAGATTGCTCAATTCTTGCAGCAACACAACAATGCGCGTCGGTCTTTGATAAGGTCTGCAGTTGGTCCAGATGAGGAACAGTGTGTGAAACAGTGCTGGGATGTGTGTTTCAAAGTGAAGAAATCCTTTGTTTTCCATTTGAGACAGCTGTGCACAAAGTGGCTGTAGATGGAGATCAATGTCCTTGGCCTCTTCTAGCGCTTTTGATTGAGGGGTGAAAAATAAAAACGGCTTTAATTGTAATCCGAGATGTCAAATGTGGACAATGACATTATATTGTACACCCTGTCTGAAAAAGAAAACTTACCCTCAAATACATTTTCTGTCAGAATGTTCACAGCAGAATGATAGCTGCTATTCATTATCTCCAAAGTTTCGGTCATCTTCTGAACGATGGGACTCTGAAGCTACAAGTGAAAGCAGATGAATCTTAACAATGTATAATAATGACAGATACAAATATTTCAGACCCAAAATGTACTTATAAATGTGAGGAAAAGAAAGCATGCCTGTTGATAAATATTCTGAATATTGCTCTTCCTGGAGGCCCAGAACTTCAGCTCTGCATCGGGTCCCGGATTACAGCCTGTTGCAAGTAGATCAGATGAATCCTCCTTCAACAGTTTCTGGATCAGATTGGTCCAGCTCACAACCTGCGTCTCTATGCTGTGAGCCAGCGCCCTGTCGTAGTGATCGCACCTGAGGGAGATGGCACACGTTCAGGATTTAAGCAGCACTAAAACAAAAAGAGGAAAAATGGTGTGCCCTTACATGTTGAAGGACCCGGATACACTGTTCATCCAGTCTGTCGCAGTTGGGATGGGGAGGAACGACTTCCCTAAAACCTGTCCCCGTGTAACCGATGCCTTGCTGCATACGAGCTCCGCATTTCGGATAATATCCTGAGACATCAGATTGGGCCATGAGGGGTGGTTTAGGCTGTTCGACAGCAACGGGACACATACCTTGAGGAGTAGGCACAAATAGAAAAGTCACCCAGACGTTCAACACGGATATTATGGGGAAATAATAAGGCAAATTTAAGACTTTTAAAGATAGAAAAGATAGATTTTAGACATTAAGGCCTTATTTTTAGATTTATGAATTCGATACCTTTAAAGACTGTTTAAGAATCTGCAGGAACCCTGGTAATAAGCACTTAAAAATAACTGTTTCTTTTGCAGGATGGGGTGGAAAGGGGGCGGGTAAGATCACCTGGTCAACAGAGTTTATCAGATGCAGCAGTGATGGAGACAGGAGGCCGAATAGAAGGAGTTCCTTGTAGTTTTCAGCGGTGACGGGGACCAGGTGCTTCTTTCGGATGTAGATTTGCTTGTTTGGGGCAACAGGTGGGACCTGTATTAGAAAAAAAGGACGGAAAATAATATCACATACACACAACTATAGGAAAAAATTAGCTCCTATACTTTGACGCACGGCATAAATTTCAACAAACGTCACATTATGGGCTATTAATGAATGTTAATCATATTCAACATACTATTACAAGTAAAAACCACGCAGACGTGACGCAGTTGCATGCACAGCTCCATGCTCAACAACGCAGAGGTCACCCATACCTCATCAGAAGCGGTCAGGCAGCCTTTTTTGGACAGAAAGTAGTAAATAACACACTGTTTGTCGAAAAAGTCTTTGAGTAGAGCCTGGAAGTGCTCCCCTGCTGCGCTCCTCTCCCAGGTTTGACGCTGCAGCTGCAGCAGCGCCCGCACTTTCCCCTCCACAAACTTCACTCTGACGTCGTCAAGAAACGAAGGAGCGCTTTCTTCGTCCTCCATGGCCGAGCATGACGAGAGGGACAAATAACAACGGAGAGACTCGCAAACGGCCCCTGAAAATGCTGAAATTCGAGTTGGAATGGTGTTTGCGACGAAGGAAAAGTGGCCTGTGCTCTGCACCTCTCCTGCAGGAGGTTAGCGTTCCGTCGCTTAGCAACAGCGCAGACCCTCAATCACTGCCAGCGGCTGTGTTCTGGTGGAGAGGTGGGAAAATACCAGCAGCCTTTTTCATTCTACCTTGATTTGGATTACTTGAATGTGGATTTTTTTTTTTTTT
>CAESWR010000149.1:257639-271423 GCA_903171835.1 Mullus surmuletus | reverse complement strand
ACAACACAAACCTTGTCTTATCTCGTCCAGTGTCTCCGTGTCATCGGGGCGCTGCGTTCGTCTTCCACAATAGAGGGCCGGCTGTTTGTGACCTTAGTGCTAAATCAAGTTCAAAGAGGACCGCTGGTTGTTTGGCAGATAGTTTTACACGAGGGCGGCGGGAGAGCGGCGTGTTTGGTCAACCTCTGGCTCCCCCTTTGATTCGCAGCTCTCCGAGACCCCCTAGCAGCGCAACAACGCCACTTTAAAGCCCTCCCATTCAGCCCGATAACATCTGGGTGCTAAGTGACTTTCAATGGCTTATCAGTCTGACAAATCATGTTTTTCTTTTTTGAAGCAACTAACATTTTCACTCAAAGGTTGCAACCCCCTTTATTATGCAATCGCAGATTAAGATGCAATATCACATGGCAGCCACGCCCGGATGTAGAGGAGAGAAGATATTAGTGCAATGCTATGAGAAACGGGACTTTGAGCGGCTGGATTCCTGAGGAATGAGAAGGAAAAACTTTGATCTCGGCCGTTATTAATTCCATTGCTATTGCTCTTGAGAAATTCAGCATACACGAGCGTTAATTAGTTCAAGAGGTGGCGTGAAGGGAGGGACGCCTGCAGCGGAATCCTTCTCTGGGCCCTCAAAACACATTAGAGCGTATTACACGTTAAATGTTTGATTGGGCTCAACGTTTTCAGTTTTCATGGGATCCAAAATCTTTAGCAGAAACCGACATGATTTATTTTAATTCTTTCCAAAGAAAAATATCTCTCGGGAGTTATTCTATTACACTAATACCTAAAATGTTACTGCTGCCTTCCTGTATTATATCACATTGTGCATGACTTCGGCGGTTTGTGTGTGTTTCCCGTGTTTTATCCCAAAGAAAATAAAAAAAGAAAAATCAGTGGTGAATTGAAATGAATGAAATCTTTGTTTATTATTCAATAGACTTACTTTGATACGGCTTATTGGCAGTCAGACGCTCTTTTCCCCCCTTTTCGAAAATATCTGAGCGCGATGGGAGAGCCGCGGCGTACCGTGTGAACGCGGCCGGTCCTAACTCTGAGGCATGTTCTGCTGTTTTTGAACCAAATAGTCTGCTCACTGAGCACATTATCCAAACGGCAAAGAAATACATGCGGCACATTAATTTTCCATGGGACTGTGTGTCTGAACACAATTGGAAACCCATTGGGGGAAAAGAGCGCTGTGTTTATTTTGTATTACAAGCATATTATCACATTATAAGGATGAATAATGTTTTGTGATTAGATTGTTTTTATTTGGATGGAATTCAATAAAGTCATCTATGAAGTCTGAGAGAAATGGCTGGTTATTTCGTAATGAAGGCTATGCATCTTTTTTCCTGGGGGTTTTAAATTCCTCCAGGAACAAAGGGCTCTAAGTACAGCGACATTGTTAAAGAGGGTGTTAAATCTGTGCGACTCACTGCTCTAACCTTGAGCGAAGTCGGTAAAAACACGGCAAAAAGTCGATTGTCCTTGAGAACACGTGTTTGAATTTGCAGTCCAAGAGCTGCTCGACGGGCGTTCATCAAAATTTTTGGATTTCGTGTTGCGGTGATTCGCCTTCCCTCCCTCGCAGGCGCACGCACGCCGAGCTGCTCTCAAACTCTCTGTCGTTTGGGTCCATTTCTCTGACCTTTAACACTCAACCCCGGCAAGATGCAAATGCCCAAAGAACATAATGGCTCCCTTCCTGTGTAAAAACAAGGCCGTAAAAAAAAATGGGGGAAGATAATTAGGGTTGTCATGACAACGTGGTCCAGCGGGCTGATGGTGCCGTGATCGGAACTTCAAACGGTATCAAAGCTCCACCAGGGCTGCTGCGCGAGGCTCTGGTTTGAATTAGGCAGCGACTTCCACAGTCTCTCTTTAAATTCAAGATCAATATGGAGCACCCCCTTCAAAAAAGCAGAAAAGAGAAGAAAAGGGCCTGGCTCGTTCTGGTCCAGACAGACCCAGCGCTCTGGATTTCATTAGAGACAATTATCTTATCTGTTTCATCTCAATGCTGCCCCAAGGGTTGGCAGGCAGAGCGGTGGGCTCTGCAGTTTGAGAGAGTCTGCATCCAGCCAGAGGCCTGTGGATCAGGTCATTAAAACACTCCTGCCCCCGCTGCTAGTGATAAAATATTTTCATGCTTTTGTAAATAGATTTTCTTCTTTCAACCCCACAGGACATAAAAAACACAACTTTTCTTCTCTGGATATCCCGGGATAAGGACGTCCTAAAATTTTAAGAGGAGTCAGCCAAAACATTGTTGGTTTTGCTCGCAGGTGAAGCCGTGTGAGCGAGTCTGCACTTCTGTTGGTTTTTTTCTCCCCCCGGCCTCGCGGCGGCACTAGGACGGCGGCGTCTGGCGTGCTGGCTTGGGCCGGGACACCTGTCAAAGAGGCATGCGGCGCGGCTTTTAGCGAGGAGGCCAAAAACGTCAGGTGGTCACGCTCAGTGGTGGGCGTCCTTCGCATAAAACTTTCATTTGGGAAATATTCACATTTTTTGTCATTTTTCATGATTAATATGAAGCAGCTTATGAGTGTGTTGTGAAGCTACAGCGTTTGTCTCCACGTACTCGCAAACATCTAAAGAATGTTCACTTATGTCCCTCCAATGCATAATAAAGTTTAGCTTGTTGTGGAAAAAATGAGATTCGCAAATGTATGGTTCTGTGGCACTAACAGCACCCAGCAAAGTTTCTTTTTTTCTTTAACCTTTCTGCCCCCTTATTTTCTTCGCCTACGCTAGCTGGCTCTGACCAAGATGTTTCCAAGACCACAGGGCACAAGGCCAAGTATGTATACATCAAAGACAGCAACAAAAATAGCCCTTGCATTATGTTTATTTAAGCAGCACAATGCAACAAGTCAACAGAGGTGTTTTCAGTTTCTTTAAAACTGGTCTTTCTCTTGGCTTATGAAACCTGAGTCCATTTTACTTGGTGCATTGGCAGCTATTTCCACTCATTTCAAGGATTTTTGTCTTCTATTCAAAAATCAGATGTGGATTTGTCAGGTGAATGTTGCTTCTAAGTTGACTGAAAACAGATGAACACATTTAATAAAAAGGCGGAGGCTGCAAATTGAGGGAAATAATCAACCTACCAATGGTTGGAAGTTATCGATTGTTGTGGAAAACAAGGCACCGCTCAGATGCAAGACAAGACAGAGTAAAAGTACCAACACACAACCGGCAAATTTATATTTAGCTCACATGCATGAATGTGGCATCAATGTTCTCATCCACCTCTTGGCTAGAATGTAAATACGAATATTTTCCTAATGTTTTCTTTCAAATGTGAAATGCGGCTAAGGCACAGATGACCCGTCTGCATTTGAAAGACTCCAGAGCAGAGGAGACATTTTAGGTAATCTGGTCAAATTTGGCCATGACTGTGCGGCTGCTTATTCAAGGAAGGGATGCCACAAGTGGGGGGCAGCGGGTGGGCCGGGGGTGGCGGCAGTGGAGAGGCAGCGAGGGACATGAGGCCCAGGACCTGGAGCTGAAATCGAGAACCCTCCTCATCAGGGGTTAGGGATCACGGGCAGAGACTTCCCTTCATCACAGCCGAGCCGGGAAATGCGGAGGACAGCAGGGGTCAGCACAGACAGCCCGCTGTGTGCTGTTACCATGGCAAACATCCCAAGGGCCAAAGAAAATAGATGACAAGTACAATAATATGAGGTGTAATCACGAAGGTCAGCGGCCTGCAACGGTCTGCCTCCACTCTCAAGGCCCCATGCGCTCGAGAAAGTGGAAAAAAGTCTGTACTTTGAGGGAAAATTGCTCAATAATGCGCTCATTTTTCCTCCGTGCCTCTAGAAATCAGGAAGCCTTCTGGGACATGCTCTAGAGGCTCACGCATGAGCAGCCACCAAGAGATTCCAGCCCACTTCCACTACAAGATATTCATTTTCCGGTTCTTTGTACTTGGTACCCTGCAGATGGAATCTAGTATCCTCTTGAAGGGGGAAATTTTATGACTTATTAACTGTCAACAGTTCATAACCTCAGAGGGGCTATTAAACTCTCTCCTGTGGTCGCGACCAGAAATGCCAGTGTTTGATTTGGCCTGCGAAGATATTTGAATGTTTTCGCTCGCCGCCTTGTATGCAAGTGCAACAAAATACTCAAATCACCTTTGGCATCGGATGGTCAAGATAAGAATAATAGTAGTGTTGGCTTTGGTGTTAGATTGCAAAGGGAAATGCAGATTTTATTGTGCATGTTTGATCAAAACAGACACGAAAATGATAAATGTTTAAACAATAGATTGCAAAATAATGATGCTAACAAAGTTATACAATAGTATCTGCAGCAGGTGAATAATTCAGAGATTTCAGAGAACTCCGTCTTTTTTTCCACTCAATGGGCCGTGCCATTGTTCTATTTGCTCTTGAGAAACGGTGTTAGCGGTGTTACTAAATCATTAATCACCAGCCAAAAACAACCGGGATGAATAATTGAGTCCAGATGTAGCTGATTCACGCTAGATACCAGAGTTCATTTCCTGTCTGTGCTTTGTAAGACAACCTATTACACCTCCCAGGCAGCTGCCGGGTATACTGGCCCGGCCTGAATGTCAACACTCCTCAGGTGTCAGCACAGGAATCACACAACACACACAAACCTCCATTGGTCAGCCACATTAGAGGAGCATAAAGCATTTGGTGTTGCCATGACTACTATTCTAGTTTATCCTATTTCATTTGCATACTTTAACAAAATAGGTGCACCATGAATCTGTTTTCAAATTCAATATTTTTGAGATACATCTTTTATTTTCAAGATATAAAAGTCCCAATGACAATGCATTGAAGTATATATGAAGTATTAATAGTTAATATAATTAATGTTAATATGAGTTCATTATCCATCGTTCATATTAGAAGCACAGGACCTTTGTATTTCTACATTGTGTCATTCCTACTTTTCCTCCATTACTGCATTCTTCCACAAAGTGTCATGTGGTTTCTAGACGGTCAGGTTTGCTGCACAGTTATCATAGAATGAAAAAAATATAAAAGAATAAAGTATAATAGAGAGTAAACTGTGACACACACACACTCTTACGCGGTAGCAGTTCCCTTGTTTATTTTATATGCTAAAAGATCTGGGAGGCCATAACTCTGCGGCTGCCTTAAAAGCATTCTCTTCCGGCCCTTTGGGCCCATGTGGTTGTAATTTAGTTGTGTGGCTGCACCACGCAGGTGACTGACACTGAGTGACCACTCCTCGGCACCCATGCATGTGCTAATGAAACAGAGTTTCCTGGTTGTCTTTTTTCATAAAGGGAGAGCGAGAGATCCAGTTTTGCGCTTGGTCGCCTCCCTCGACTGTTGGATAACTTTGACAGTCCCCAGGTTTACAATGTACTGTATCTGTTGAGTGTTTTGGCAACTTGAAGATCAGTATTTTCTGGTCTCTTTAGCGTGGAAAATCTGGTTATGCTCAGAGTCAAATGTGCAGGTGGGAACGGCGCCTCGGACTCTCGAACGGAGCTTCGTGTCCTTGCTGAAAACTCGTATCCATCCGTCTCGGCACGAGTTGCGTGCCAGTTTCAAAACAAATAAACACGGCGCTGCGGAGGTTTCTATGGACAAAATCAATCTGGGGAGGGATGTCAGATTTGTTTGGAAGAAAAGGTAAATAGTGGAGCGCAGCGGAGTGGCCTACAGACTTTAATGTCGTGTTTACACTGTAATTAGTCTTTGCAGAATGAGATTCCTGACAGAGGGTCTGGGACGGCGTGGCATGATAAAATAAACTCTAAACAGCACCGCTCCGGGACAACCTGCACGGATCATAAACCGAGACGGCCTCCACAGACTACAACCACTCCTCTGTAATTTTCAGAATGGGTGGTCAGATCCTCCAAGACGCTTTTTGCGCTCGTTCCTCTTCTTTCTTTCCATCTCAAAGCTCCTCTCCCCCCCCCCCCCCCACCCCCTTGTTTGTTATCCCCACTGTTTACACCGCTCACTTCTTCGTGTTTCCCTTCTATGTTTTCGCTCCCCCCGCCCCCGGCCGTTCGTCCCCCAGCTTCCTACGCCCTCCCACGCAGAGCGAAACCTGGAGTTGTGTGGACTTCCAGCTCTCCGCAGGCCCCTCCGGACTCTGATGACACAATCTAGAGTCGCGCATGGGTTAAAGGGGATGGGGGAATGGTGGGGTGGGGTGGGCTGGGGGGGCTGGGGGCTCATTCAGAACTGTGTCACTGTCCACCTGAGCAAACAGAGTCCAGGGGAAGCAGAATCTGGTAGGGGGACCAGCAACCAATTGGTGAGGTCGGGCTGGCAGAGTGACAGCCAATGTACAATAACATTAGTCTTCCGCTTTGGCAGGGCCGGCTCCTCCCGGACACATTGTTTTTACGTTTCTTCTTATCCCGTTTTTTTCTTTTTTTGCGCTTTTTCTTTTTCGTCTCTTTTCTTGCACGGAGCCGCCTCCAATGGAAACACATTCCTGTCATGCCTCACTGCCGTTCCCTGTTTAGAATTCTCATTACAAACAGTATTACACGCACGGGCCGCGGAGCGCCGGGCTGCCGGCGGAACCTCCTTTGAAAGAGCGGGAAAAGACAAATGACCATCGACGCCACGTCCATCATCGGAGGAAAATTGGGAAATCCGACTTTGCGCTGGACTTCAAACATTCCGCAGCTTTTTGCAGAACTTCAAATAAAACAGAACCATGGGAAATTTCCACATTCCTCCTTTGATATTAAACTGTCTTGATAACCGCCAGTCCATTTTTGATTTTGCAACTACCCCTGTTATGGTGGGATACAAACCCCCCTCCCCCCCTCCAATTTCCATCCCGACGATTTATGATTATGAAGTGGAGCGGCCTCACAAGATACCCCCGACTTTATGGAAAGCAGACCCGCTCCTTTTTCCGCGGCTCTCTCATGTCGGTCCAAGGCTCGGCACCAGAGGGCCGGAGCTGCCATCGCTCCCCGGGCTGTCTGGGTTTTGTTGACTGACACCTGACTGTGTCTATTAGAGTAAGGGTAGGTGGGGAGGGGGGTTACAACACGCTACGTATGCAAAAACGATGCTGCAGGGGACGGGTGTATGGTAATAATCACCCCGGATCAGCATGCTTTCAGGAGTTTTTCGCGTCTCTGCCGGATGAAAGAGATTTTCCTCGTACACCCGCCAAACAAATAAAGCGTGACCGAAACCTGTAACTCACAGTGGGTTCCACCTAATATAGAAGCAAAAAAAATATTTCCTGTTTTCACCGAGTTTCCACAATCTCTTCCAAAACCCCACACGGCGAGGCCCATTTGTTCCTTTCTAACAAAAAGAATCTGATTTTTTTTTTTTTTTAACCTCTTCTCTGACATCAACCGTTGTGATGTGTTAAAGACAATCTGCTATCAATTTCTTTCTGTCTGTGGAATCGCACTCCAAAGCCATAAGTGATAACAGCAGCCGGGGGCTTTTGAAGATGCTGCACGATGCGATCCCCGAGAGGCCGTCTGGTGTCTCTCACGCGCAGGCGCCGCTCATATACGACAATATTTATGCTCTCTTTTCATCTCAGGTACGACGGCGGGTGCTTTATCTGCGGCGCAGTGGGAAGATCTGATGATGAAGAAGCTCCCAATCAAGCGCCTTTGTTTCAAATAGAGCTGTGCGACATGATGGGATGTGACAGCATTTTTTTCTTCTTCCTTTGTCCTTATGTGGTTTTCCGTGCTATAACACAAGATTCCACAAGTTTCTAGTTCTCTCTCGAGAATGTGGTGTTTTTTTTTCTTTTTTCAACAGTAAGTCCTCATGAGCGGGATTAGTTGAAATTTGAACAAAGGCAGAGACGTCACATTTGATATAATTCTATCCTGATAAGATGAATGAAGCAAACTTTATTAAAAAGGTGTTGTCGTTTAGGGAGATATCTTCCTTTTTCTTTTTTTGGCTGGAATAACCATTTCCCCAACACCTCCAAACTAAATGACCATATAAGTCCCTTCCTCCGACATCCTGATGCCACATATGAACACATTTCCTTTGCGCTCATGTTATAAATCAGTGTTTGATGAATAACAATGAAACCGTTCTGAGCAATATTAGCTCAGTGGGCCGCCGTCTCGGTCCTAATAACACTAAACAGCGTGTTTGAAATATTCAGAATGTGGCCTCACACCTCATCTGACTAATTCACTTGTTGTGGGAGGATGTCCATCAAAATCAGTGAGCCACACAAACATACCACAGTTCCATTTATTTATTCAGTTATAAACCAAAACGAATTCGAGAGGCTTCGTGTGGTGATCTAACGATCTAATCAGTCGTTGTATTATTATTAGATACAATTATGTCATTCAAAGTAGAAGTTCAGTTATTCTTCCTCTAATAAACACGGTCAGGTGTCTGCTGTCGGAATGATTGGCGGCTCTTATCATAGCACATCGCAAACATCAACACTGCTGTGATTAATTCAGTGTAGTTTCCAAATTCAAATTCCAAAAACTTTATTTGTCCATGGGGGGAAATTAAAGGCACATAGAGCAGCAAGTAAATGATGTAAACATTGTAACAACTGTGAACGAGAAAACTGTCAGCGCAGAATTCAGTCAGTAATTACACATAAAAATAGGCTGATGTTTCCATGACTGTGTGGATTTTTGGGATATTTGGAGCTCATTGAGGCTAACAGATAGAGACACAGTGGCGATGTGGCAAGTATGTGAAAAGTATTGTTTGGTTTAAATATTCCATTAACCAATGGTCGCAATCGCCAGAGTGGATTCATTTAAACGCTGCCTTTACTTACATCTGGCAGCGGGGCTCGAACGGCGGTCTCCCATTCCTGAGTCCGGTGTTTGCTTAACCTGTCCACCACCCCCAACCCACCCTTCTTTTCGCAAATTTCCCCCATATTGATGTCTCCAGATTTCCTCTTTTCCTGCGGTCATAATTACTACGGTCACTAGATGGCATCTGTCACCTCAACAGCAATATAGTCGGTTGTCTTCACCTCCCGAGACCTACCCGGGCGTTTTTCTTGGGGCACCAGATTTCTGTTTCCGCACTTCCAAAGCCTTATTGCTAAATTGACTTTGGGTTTTCGCTGCTGGCGAGAACTTCAGATGAACCACGCGGCGGCGGCAGGAGTGCTATCAATCTTCTCCTCGAGCTCAAAGCCAAAGTTACCATAATGGTGAAATATCCCTTTAAGCTCGGCCATCACGGTGAATACTACACTGCACAAAAGCGCATATGTAAACACCGTAATATTTGAGGTTTATTTTCACTCACTAATAAAGTGGCTCGGGGAAGAAATTTCCCCCATGAAAGAATTCGGAGCTGCCCGACTTTGCGTTGCGAGGCGGCCGCTCTGACCAGGAATGAGAGAAAGTTGAGGCCACCTGTTTCCCTCACACTTGTGCGACTCTCTTGGCATAATGCAGGCCTGTTCATGGCAGATTAACACCAGGCCATATGAGGTGGCAGTGCCAGCTGAACTTCAGACCGGGGAGGGGAAGCTGCCATTAACTCCACTTTGCCACAATTTGCGGCATCCGACGCATTTAAATCACATGATCCCCGCGCTTGTGGACGATTTCCACTTTGTCTCAAGAAATGCTCTGTCACGACTCTTAGCGCCGGCGTGGGCACGCATTCCCGTCTGGTCGGGTAACACATTCTTCCATTACATTAGTAGTGCGTTATGTTCAGTCAACAACATGCCTCCACTGTGCCGTTCTTTTCAAACTGTGATGTCGCACCACGGAGCTGTCGCAGCGCTGCTTCACAGTCTGGACGCCTCCCAAAGCGATTACACAACATGAAATTGTGTCGTTTTATTGCTCATTATGAATGATGTCAATTACACAGAGACTCCCGCCGCTCATGACCGGCTTTTAAACTTCTCAGAGCTCCGACACTGTCCAGCAACAGTGGTCCCTCCATGTTCTGCCATGGTTTCCAACAGGGAGGATAAAAAAAAAAAACCTCTGAAGTTTAAATGATGGCTGCCTTTATATGGAAGAACAGCTGAACTAAAAATACATTACACAATTTCTAGCTATTTTTTTGTTTCCTAAACTGAGTATCCACCACTAAAATAAAAGTGCAGTGAAATGATTTGCTCATGCGGGATTGTCCCAGGAGTGTCCCGACTTCTGACTAATAACTGTTAAACACTGAAATGCCCTGATTTTTTAATACCCAGCAATTAATTCTTGCTCAAACACAAAAAATAATTTGTGAGTAATTGATCCCGTTTGACTTTTCTGAGGAGCCACAGGATGACTTTCATTGCAATGTGCAGTGAATCATTCTGAATTGATATATTTTTGGTTGCATGAGTTGGAAAATGTGGAAAGAAAAGATTGGCAGCTGCAGAAACACCTTCATCTGCATGAATTTGCAGTTAGTTTTGGAAACTTCCATCCACACTTATTCACAAGTGCAGTTTTATTTACATTCAAAAGTCAGTCATGCATGCATACAATAAAATTCCAGCATGAAAATGGACAATGGAGCTCTGTTTTAGTTTACATCAACATTTTTATCCACTCAGTCATGACTTGTGACTAGTCTGCACTCGTATCGTGTCTGCCAAAATCAGAATTTTTGTTTTCTAACAATGTTACTTGCAAAGTTGGACACCAAAGCACGGTAGCTTCACAAACACGTAAGCTGCATCACTTCACTACTTCCAGATTATTTCTTATGAACGCCTGGGAGTGGGGTTTTTCGCACAGCAGCAGTAAATTTTACTGGCTGCTTTCAGACATCAGGCCGATCCTGCAGTGTATTTGAGTAATGACGTTATTTGGAAATTGCACAGATGAGCAAGCATGGCGGCAGCGACATTAATGGAGCTTGGAGCCTCACTTTTCCCACTGTCTCCTCGCTCTGCTACTAGTTGCACCAACACGTGCCTCATGTGTGCGCGCACAGATGTTCCCCTCAGAGATTTGCCCGTGATATAGTGTGTAGCGTGAAGTACAACCAACTCCCTTGCAGTGCAGATGCCCTGGGGGACCTTTCCAGGGGCCCCGTTTTAGTCTCTCAATATGAAGCGATAATGAGAGAACGCCTTAAACCTTTCTTGAAAAATATTCCCCTAAAACGGTTCCCCCTCGGGCTGCTTTCCTCACGCAATATCTTTGACTTATATCTTGAATATCAAAAAACAATAGAAATCAAGCACAAAAAGGAGCATTTGAAGGGCTTCTATTGAATATGAGCATGCTCTGAATCACCATTTATTTTTCTAATGATATTAAACGCTTTATTCGGAGGTTAGATTTTTTTCTTTGAGAAGTGAGGTTATTCTGGGGCGTTCACTCAGGCCATTATTATTGGCTGTGTAATTTCCCTTATGATTATATCCAGAGTCAACACATATCATCTTCCCTGCCATGTAGATCACAAGACAAACCCCAGCGGGTCCATGGTCACAAGCCACAAAATGGCAAAAGAAAAAAAACGTAGAAGAGCCGAGCTGGAACTCATAATGGTCTGCTGGCATGGCCTCGCAGAAAGAAATCACAAAGTCTTACGAGCCCTCCGGGTGTCGTTCCACCCGGCGGCGCATTCAGGCAACACTTACAAACACGTCCTGTCCAAGCGGCAGACTTGTTTTATGGGCTCTGGGTTGGACGGTGTGAGGGAGGTGGGCACGTAAAAAGTCCCCGCTCGCAGGAATCAAAGGGAGGGAGACGGCGTCCCGGGGACACCAGTGATAGGATTCTCACAGAAGGGAGAGGCCAAGTTTGCCGGGTCCCTGTTTCCCCCTCGGTGGAGAGGCTACTTCCTCGGGTCACTGTGGTTCCTCAGTATCACCTATCAGCCGGGTCAATCGGTGGCTGAGATAAAGCAGCTCCTAATGCCCGACGGTCTTTGAACACAGCAGGGAGGACTCCCCCAGGTCTCTTATCTCATTAAACTTGAAAAGGTATAATAATCCCTGAAAGGCTAAAGATAACAGTATGGATGACACCGGTCAGGGAGACTGACACAAACATAAACCCCATCTATGTTTGGTCATCCATGTTTTATCTCAGGAGACAAGAGAAGAGATTTCTTCAGCTCTTAAAGGATGGAGGGCTTTTTTCATTAAGGGGGTCGGTTAGTTGCCCTCCGTGGCGAACCAAACAGCAAATATTCGACTCCAAACAGATCGCATAGATTGGTTTTTACACTTTAATGCAACCTTGTGTTCCATTCTCAAGAGTGGGGCGCACTGATTGAGAGATTTACGAGAGGAGCACAAACCTTCAAAGACAGAAGATCCGGCCTAAGACGGACATCACAGGCTGCAAAGAATCCAACAAACTTTTTTTTCCCCCCTTCCTTTCTCTTTTTTGAGGTGCACTTTTTCACACCAGGACACACAAAACACTCTCTTCCCTCCCGGCCGGCTGCCGCCGCCCCGCACCTCAAGCACGGTTAGCAGCACATGGAAAGAAAAACACCGCACTGCGCTCGCCGATGCCAGAATCGTACATTCATCCTCGACGACGCGCACACACAAGAAAGCTGGAAATTTTTTCCTTTTGCTGTTCTAGCCGTCTGTCTTCTTCAACTTTGGTGGGCAACGCTTGAAGTAGAGGTTGGAGTTTGAACAAATGGCTTCCTCGTTTATCTCGAGTTACGGGGGCGCGTTGAACTCTCAAAACACGCAAAATTGGAGGCATGTTAATGGAAGCACCAGTGATCGTAATAAATTATGTTTTTTTTAATTTGGTCATACAGTAAAAGCACAAGATCAAACAAACCCCGGAATAATGACACCATCAGCGTCAGGTTGGTTCTTTATGAGTCTCGCTTTCGTTTAGTAGCTCTGAGGAAACCAAAAGCCACCACAAACATCTGGCTGCTCACTCGTGCGAACACCTGAGATGCCGTGAACATACTTTGTGTCCATTGACACTTTTCTAATGAAATAATCTCGATTATTACGTTATTATAACTATGTTTACTAAAACTGCTCCTCCAGCTTTTCTTGATGACTTTGCCCAAAGCCATCCTTTCATAGCCTGAAGTCTTTTGGATGAGCATTTTTAACTGTAAAAATCAAAGCATCCAATAATCCGTTTGATGTACTTTCTTACATCCATTCAACTTTAAAGAGAGAGACATAGAGAAGGAATATACCTAAAGAAAATATAATTATTCTTCTTTTAATGTCTAGTGTGAGTTGACTGGGTATCTCCAGAGCGTCTACAACAGCTAAGATGGGGTTTTCTACGCACATGTATTGGTTTGTCGAACTTCTCATGGAATGAAAATAACAAGAAATCTCAGAAAATTACTATGTCTCTTGATCTGCTGACACTGAGAAAGAACCCAACAGACCACTTCGGTCGAAGAGGATTTCATTTTAAATGGTTGCAGAGCCTGTTAGGTGACAGCGGCATCAGTGGATTCGCACAATATCATCATGCGGAAACGCTCGGTATTTTGCAAGGGCAACCAACAGCTTAATCACTTACAGGGCTGGTTTCCATCCTCATCCTCCTTTCTCCGTGCACTTGGATGTTCACGTGCAGGTTACATGTTATTTTTCTTTAACTGAATTATTTAATAGCCACCACACGTATGCTTGTGTTTAAATCTCAAGAGATATCAAGCAGGGGCATTTCTAGACACTCTGGAGGCCCTTGGCAATCACACTTGTCAATCATAAAGTTGTAATTCTTCAAAAAGTGATGTGTGCGGTTGTGTCACGTCTTCACATTTATTGTGTGTGTGTCCATGTTGTCACTGATATTGACCAGTCTCAGCCATCTTTGGCCGCCC
>CAESWR010000149.1:234201-252483 GCA_903171835.1 Mullus surmuletus | reverse complement strand
GCAGCCGAGGGGTTCTCATTACAACCGAATCAAAGGAGCAAGAGAACAAGTTGCTCTGATTGTGTTTACTTACACTAAAACATTAAAAACTGGACAATCTGAATGTACAGCATAAAGACGGACACATTTTGATTTTTCACATGGATCCAAACACAGACTCTCACTAGCTTTTTTTTTTTGGTTTTGTTTTTTTCTCCGTACATTTGCTTGACGGTACAAATGATGAAACAGGAAGGTTTACGGCTATCCAATACATGTGATTGACCACTTTTAAGACAGACTATACATGTTGCAATGGGCACTTTCAGGGGGGAAAACAGGCTCAAATAAGTTTTTTTTAAAAAGGGACAAAAAAAGAGGAAGAAGCAAGGTCCCATCCTGTTTTTTTATTTTTTTTTTTAATAGTTTTTTTTCTTATTTTATTGAAGTTACATCAAACCTGCATGTTGAGGTAAGCATGCCACTGGGGAATACAAAGGAAGCGATTCCCCATATATAGGACTCCCTTAACCAGATCCCCACTCACTTTGTAATTCGCCTTGACAGTAAATCAATTCTCAAGCCTGGCCCCTTGGACTCCTCCAGCCCTGGGTCCTCCTCTCTCAACATTCCTCCACACATGAATCACTCCAACTCCTGGCTTCTAGAAGGCATTTCCTGCCCGGCCCTCTCTCTTTCTCTCTCTCTCTCTCTCTGAGTCTGACTCCTCTCTCTGCTGAAAGCTGGGCAGGAACCTCGCTGAGCTTTTGATTTGGGCCCAGAGGGAGGAGAGCTCGGCTAACACGGGGTCCTGGCTATGGGTTCGCTCCGAAAAAGAGAGAGGGAGAGGGAGGGAGACGTGTTGGGAGATGCCTGCACATCCAAGCCTGGATTTAGCTTTATCCTTCAAATTGCAAATCTGAGCAGAGGACCATATTCCGATGCTGATATCACTCCCAACAAGTCTTAAGTCTTCCCTTAGGGAGCGGTCCTCTGTTAGGGTTTAAGTATACATTCTCTCCAAGACAGATGTTCGGTTTGTTTTTTTCCCCCCCAATTCAGAGACCACTTAACGTAGAGGATCATCACATATTTTCCAGAGCAACAGAGTTGTGATGTTTTGTTTTTTTGTTTTTTTAATTCTTAAACACACTTTAAGGACTTCCTGATCATTTTTGACGTGTGCAAAAGAGCTTTCAAATATCGCGAATGCACACATGGGGGAGACATAAGGTGGCTCCTCAAAACTGTACACCTGTTTCTCCTTTTCTTCTTCTAGAAATCATCTTTGATGCTAAATCCACAGTATATGTACATTTTTTTTGTCTTTTGAACAGACTCAAGACAACCAAAGCAGCTCTTAAAAAGGACGGTCCTAAATTGACTTCATCGTATATACACAAAAACATACATTATTTTACAGAGATCACTACACAAACAAGAGTCTTGGTGTGGAAGAAGCGGGGCTGCGGCTCATTGATAGTGTCGTGACGGGGAGGGCAGACCAACGGTGTGAAGGCTGCTGTGTGTGTGTGTGTGTGTGTGTGTGTGTGTGTGTGTGTGTTTGTATGCGTGCCTGCGCAAACTGCGGGGATGCAGATGTAGCGCTGTAGAGACTTGTTTGTCTGCGAATGTCGGAGTGTGTGATCTCATCCTCTTCCCTTCTCAGATCATGGCTCTTATCACCAGTCTCCCTTTGACCTGGTGCAGATAGGATGCGCTCTGCTCTGACTCTAAGCTCTGACTAGGCAGAGACTCATCCTCGCTATCGATAGGCTCCTCCTTGACCTTGATGACCCCGCAGTGAGCGTCTGGAATATCCGCGCTTGAGCCGCTGCTGCTGCTGCTGCTACTGCTCAGCATGTGCTTCCGGATGACTCCTCCAGGGGGCAGCCTGTCCTCCTGCATGCTCTCCATCAGCTCTCTGTGCTGTTGCTCCTCCTGCTCTTCCTCTGACTCCTGCAGGTGTGCATTGGGCTGACGTAACTGCTCGATGGATTTGGATAAGAGCTGCAAAACACACAGATGCTGCACATTAATGATCATGTCCCGCAGCCTGTTGTCCTCAACACTTCACCGGGGGCGAAAATGTAGCTGTGCACTGGAACTTACACAGTGCAAGCGAGCAACTGCATTAAAAAAGGAAAACACGAAAAACAGAAACATTTTTAGCACACATTCACTGAAGGAGGTAGAAGAAGGCTGAGAATAGACACATTATAGAGTACGAGCCACTATGGGCAGAAATAAATATGGGATATGGAGAGAACTAACTAACAGATGCAATGCAGTGTGAAATTTGTTATATTTCTGAAATCTAAAAGCAAACAGCTGCACCTAATGTATATGTTTTTCTCTGTTTCTATCTGTATTTAACAATGTCAAAAGATATTTGGTTGGAAGGAGATTAGCGTCTGGTGTCTTATCAATGCTTATGACGTTTCATAAACATCTGGTGGGCTGACAAGTGTCCCTCATGCTTTATTCTTAGATATTTCAAACCATATTCTCTGGCTCGGATGTCATAAGCCACATTTTCCCCCTGCGCTGTGGACATTGTGGTTATTCCATTCAAACAAAGGGGTCTCGGTTGTGGGGGGGGGTCCAGCGAGACCATGTTATTCTGTGGACTTCCTAAAAAGGATGCCAAGAGTTCATATAGTACTGGGAGTCTTCTAACATGTCAGTCAAAACTCTGAAGTTTCAACCACATTAAAATGTTCAAATTTGTGGTGGTGTTCATCACTGCACTGACGGGTGCACCTGCAATATACTGAAGCATTAAAAAAAAGAACATCATTTGATTTTTAAAAGAGTAATGGGAAAAGAAGTTCAAATATATATTATACCAAGATCCATGGTGTGTAAACAGATCTTTTGCAGTTTGGCTAACTGGCAGGTTAGGGTCACTCCACCACAAGAGGGCTCCAATACCAGCACCTTAAAGTGCTTCGCCAGCTGGTAACCACCAACACGGCAGTCTGCAGAATGTAGGCCTCATATAAATAACCCCTCAGCTTCAGAAATTAGCCTTCTTAGTTCAGCATTACCAAACAGTGTTGGAGCCTACACTTAAAATCCCTAAGCTCTTGTAAATTTCCATCACTGCCCCCTACTGTTGCAGGCACCAAAGGACGAATCAAAACAGCCTCACACAAGCCTGTGCCGGGAAATTAATTAGGGCAATGTTTCGCAGATCCCTCTCAATAAACACAGAGGGCTCATCCCTGATTAGTGGCCATTTATAACCTCCACTTAAAGAGGCTTTAGCTGCGATCTCATTGGCCTGAGTGATCAGAGCGGGGCTTGTTCGCGTGTTTCTAGGTAGGATGTCACAACTATTCCAAAGGTTTTCCAAATCGTGTCGGCTTCAGAGTGCTTTCCAATAATCACAGCTGAAAAAAAATAATCTCAAGTTATTTTTTGTCAGTTAAAAGTGTTGAAAGCTGCACATCTGTGCCGTACAACTCAATAGCTGCTTGTGGTGCTTTTGTGCTTTTTGTGCTTTTTATGGTTTTCAAGGTAATGGGTTGCTCTATGGTTCCCCTGGCTCTTTCAAGGCCCAGTGTTGGGACACATCAGTATGTAAGCTCACACAATGCTGCCTTTCACAGTGTCTGCCACCTCACACACGTCCCTCACCAGAATAATTACACTCTGTGTATAGCGGGGTCACCTCGGCCAGCTACAGAAACACAAATATTGCCACAGAGGAACAAAATGTATTCTGGGCACTTTTTCCTTCATTTGAACTTAGCTGAATTGAATTTCACAGAGTTAGCATGTGAACAGCACTGATGCCTTAAGCTATGATAACAGAATTAGTGCATGGGGAAGCATTTCTTTCCCATTTGAAGTCGGGAAGAAGTTCTTTGCTTCGCAGAAATAACACAGAGATTCCAGGGAAGAACAGACTTACAGCCCGGGTCTGTAAACCTGAGCAGCCACGGATGCTTTTACAAAAGGTTAAAAATAGATGCGCATTTGTGTGCTTAAAATGATTAAATCAGACTCCCTGCAGGAAAATAAGACCTCACGAGACCCAGAGAGGAATAGAGAATGCAGTGAAAAAGTAATATGAAAGTCAAAATTCCTCCCATGCGATTTAAATAGCGATGAACGGCACAATACCTTATTTATGTGGATCTGCTGCTGGTACTGTTTCTGTTTCTCCAGGAAGTGCTGGTGTTGCTGCTGGATGACAAGCTGGGCCAGTGTATTCTGAGGCAGTGGCGCCGACTGGGTCCGGTTCAGGGGCCTGTGTTTTGGTAGTTTGGGGCGACTGCTGGAAGGGCGATCCTTCATGGCCAGAGGGGACTGAGGATGGGACGGCATCGAGCCTTTGTGACGAGAAAAAAAAAAAAAGGTTTGTTAGGTGAATGTGATACCGTGCAACGCAACATAACACAACAGACTCGCAGTATTACCAGAGGAGAGCATCTTCTGCTGTCTCATCTGCTCCTTCTGGAGGAGGTGGTGGAGGAGCGCCTGGTGACTGGGGCTAACCTTCGACTCCAGGCCCATCTGAAGGGGCACAGGACCCAGGAGCTGTGTGGGAAGCCCGTGCTTAATTTCTGTTGATCTGTCCTTCAAGCCCATGGCGGCCTGTCGGAGAGAAGATACAAAACTGTGAGGTCATTGTTTTTCTTGTGTTTGAACTGCACGTGCTGGTGTGCCCAGGCTTTGGCAGCCATGTACACTCATTTGTCATAATTATTGTTATTATAAGCAACCAAATTATATTATACCAGCTGTTCTTTGTGAATGAAAATAGTTTTTGTAGTCACAAATCAGTAATTATAGTGAAATCAGAGGCCATCAATGGTTAGAAGTCACTGCAGCTTGTGAGCAGGCCTCTGTGGAATGCGGCAGGGCTAAAAGATGATATATCATGTGCCGCGTTATCGAGAGTTGTACTTGAATGGACTTGGACTTTTAAAGGCGGTGATAAATGAGGTAATAGAGGAAGATAACAGCATGCCTGACACAAGACACTGCAGAACAATATTTATCTAAGGGCGATAAAATCATTTGAGGCCACAGGTCGCTGACCTGTGGTCGTAGAAAACCCAGGCGGTCACTGATGGTTTTTTCCAGCTACAGATGGAGCCGCAAAAAAAAAAACCTTCTGAACTAGCTAGCTGCTGTTTGGAGCGTTTAGATTCTATAACACACACAAGCCATGTAAATATGTTGGCAAATGACTTACATTCATGGGTGAGGATGCAGTCGAAAGCCCCAAAGAGATATTAGGCAAGGAGGGAGATGTGTATAAACTCAGCACTGACACGGAGCCCTCTGGTCGGAATAACCTCGGCTGTGAAGGCCATCTCTGCATCAAACACAGAACAAAAAGAGTGATTTAAGAGGAGAGCCGCAGATGCTGTAATCTCGCTGTGGACTCTTTCTAAAGGCAGTGAGAGCGCCCTGGCACACAATAAAGGTTAATGCGCTATGGCAAAAAGCAGCTGAAGATCTTTATGGTGATGACACGAAGGAGCAGCAGGCAGAGACGGTTTCCTGGAGCCTCACCGGTGCGGGTGACGGGCCGAGTTGTTATAAAACTTTGCAAACCTCTAAATCTACTGCTCCACCCTCAGTTCTTCAGTCCCCAGTTGGCCAGGCGCCGGTTTCTTGCTCCCCGGTCCCCACCCTCGGGCTACTCTCACAGAGAACATCAGCACTGGGGCATACTTCCTGTACCCAGCAGAGCGGCCGACCAGCATGTGGTTTTGGAACAGCCTTGTTTATCCTTCCAACCCCTACCAGCACTCAGTGACCTGTATGTGGATATCCGGCCCGTATTTGACCCGAGGGACCCGTTCCCTCTGAAAAAGGATACCTAATGTAACGGTGCACAAACACGCCTTGCTTTTGCAACAGGCATGACGTCCGCAGCCGCCCCGCGGTCCGCCGGCGACTTTCCATGAGAGCCTCAGCTTGGGCTGATACAATAGCAAATCTGGCGTGTTTATGTTGTTAGCATGTGGGTGTCTTTGGCTACCAGTGCCTGGGATATCAATTAAACTCCCCTGTTCGTCTGTCTCCCTGAGCCCTAACCTTCAGCCCGATGTCAGGGCGTCTCTCCCTCTCTGTGTCACTGAAGGTCCCTGGGAGAGTAAACAGCGATGGTTAAGGAAAACACAGCTGTTCTGTTAAGATTGCTCAGAGATGTGTCATATCTGCCACCCTCCATAACGGCCGTCTTTGTGTGCGCTTGGTCCGCGGGGAACTCCGGTCCGTAACTCAGCCATGAATCTGTTGGGGGAACGCCTCCGAACGGCTCTTAGCAGGCATGTGGCCAGGCCAATGACAGAAATACGACGACAAGCCAACAGCAACCTTACAGCCAAGCTAAAGATGTGGGTGTTTGAAAGCGTAAAAGCTGATTGTTTGGGACATCTGGAAGAAAAATGTTCGATATAAAAATGTCCGTGACTTTGCTGTTGTTTTTTTGTGTTTTTTTTGAGGCGCTTGTGTTCTGTACTTTCGCAGACGCACACACAAAGCAACTATTTCTCTGAATGACGTGTCATCCTAACACAAGCAAATTCATGCGAATTAAATCAGCGTGGGTAGCCATTAAAAATGTCTTTAAAATTGTTTTTATAGCTGCAGGGAAAAAGGCACCTTGACATGAAATAACATTTTTGACATTCACATGATTTGCATGTAAAGCCACATTAGCGCCAATTTCTTTTCTTTCTTTTTTTCAGTAGCTTTCTTTTGGAGGCAAATAAAGAGCAGCGCTGACATTTTACCTCAGTTTTTGTGGTCGTAGGCAAAGAGGAGGGTCCATTTTCAGCCCCCAAGGCACTGGAGGCCCCTATGGGAGAGCTGGGGCCGGAGCCAGGAGCACTGTTAGTGGGCGTTGAGTCTACAGAACATCAAGGAGTTAGACACAGTGTGCATGCTCGCATTCTACATTTAACACACGCACACACAGACTTGGGCCTCGTAACAGTAACATGTGTATCTGAATTTACTTTTTAGACATACATCATTAAATGTTCATAATGTGATCCTGCTGGATTACAGCTATGCAAGAATAAGAGAAGACTCAATAAAATCCTGACATCCCGTACTGTAACAAGACTAGGACATTAAAGAACATTCAAACCACGGGCAAATAATATTAAATACCCATTAGCTCCAGTGCCCTCTTCTTGTAAGGCGTCATGATGTTGCCTTCTCTCCTCTTGAGCATAGGGCTGCTCCTCCGCTCCGCCACTTTCTGCTTCAGTCTGGATCGTACCTTCAGATTGGGCTCGGAGGCTGAAACATAAGAAACAAAAGATTTTTAGATTTTTTTTGTGAGGTCAAATTCAGAGTAGCATGATGAAATACTGAAATAGGTCCCTTTCAACCTGCCAGCAAAAAGGGCATTAAGAAAATAGCAACATCATAAAGGGAGAGATGCTATAAATCAGTGTAAAAATATATATGTATGTATATATATATATATATATGGTCACTCTTCACAAATTTCAGTTTCCGATGGAATTCAGAGGAGCTTTTTGATTAATTAAATGAGTCAGGGTTGGGCCCGTTTCCACCTCATCTGGACTAAATTAGGTTGAGCGGCTCACAGGCTCTAAGTGAAATACTCCGCTACCTGCCGCCCTGGTGACCACAGCCTGATACAGTAGCAACAGTTAAACTAACACAAAAACATGGCAGATGTTTCAGGCCCCCCAACCCCCCACCCCTCCTAATGCAAAACAGAGATACCCAAATACACAGGCTGAACACATTCCTCCGTCTCACACGGCCCGGCATGAACCGATGCAGGCTAACAGGTCCAGACCATCTGCATTGACAGAACAGCTGATGCAATATTTTTCATCCCGGACATATTGCCTTCAAAATTTTTCAACTGGTATTAATAATGGATTTGAAGACAGTTCTCCCAGGGGTGGGGGGGGGCATACTGTTTCATTTTAGATTATTGATTTAAGCTAAACCTTGACTTAACCTGGTGGATTTACTCTCCGTAAATGCTTTCCAGGAATACCCTGCTTTGCACTTAATGTTACTCACGACTGATGACTGCCTCCTTAAAGTAATTTACGGTGGTGCCAAGGTGAAGCCAAGGTTCATAAAATTGAATTTAAAAGCAGAACAAATGGACCGATGTGGGTCCTATTTGACCCATAATTATTATGGATGTGCCATTGTTTCTAAAGAACAGAAAATGCAGTGTAAATACAAAGCAGGGCAAAAATCAAAGAACAAAACACTCAATATCAAAGAATCCAACGACTCTGCAGGGGCAGGGAGAAGCCGGGTATGGCGGTTACGTGCCACTTATCTTCCCTTTAATTTAATAGACTGTGTTATAGAGTGATAATTCTATACTATGCCTATGGACCGGACTTGGATTTCAGGAAATATTACAGAGCGTTAGGGCCGCTGCTCGGTGTAAAGTCTGTTTAAAATGAAAAACGAGCTCACCACAGAGCTGGGTCCGAAATTTCTTAGAAATAGAAGTGTGGGGAAATCAAAAAGAAAGGAATGTGACACAGATGTTATGAAGGGAAAAGATCAAATGAGGAGACGAGAGCATCCATTATGTGAATGTAAATACTGGTGTGTGGCGAACTGTTGACTCACTGGGTCAACACACACGGACTTCCTCTCAACCTTTTGGACACACAATCCCACAGTGAATCCCACGGTGTGCCGCGCTGCTTTGACGTTACGTAAACCTCCCCGTTACACAACACACAACCTGTTTCAATTATTCAGTAAGGGATCAATAATTAAATATGCGCAACATACAGCCATACGTAGGGGAAGTGGGTCTATGACGTGGGAGTGCGGCGGGGGGGAGGAGCAGAGACAGGGGCACAGCGAGGAGAGTGGGCCAGATGCTGCTATTTCTGGCCTTTGTCAAAAGCAGCAAAAAAAAAAAAAAAACCTCTTCCCTAATACGTGGCGCAGACCTCTAATCCTGTGGGTGTGAGGTAGAATGAAAGGCGAGCAATGGAGGAAGAAAGGAGGCAGGAGAGATAAATAGAGAGAAATCGCTGTTGGGAGTCGCATGAATCTGCTTCACGCCCCACTGCCTTGATTGCTTTCTATTTTTACACACTGCTGCCACCAAGCAACGCATCCCAATTGGTCGCCACGGGAACGCCAGACAGCAGCATGGGAACAAACACTCTCTCGCCGGTCTCCATGGAAAAGAGGAAAGTGCAACAGGAGGCGATGATGGCAACCAGGTCACTTCGGTCGTCGAGAAAATACGCATGGTCGTCTCGAAATGTCGAATTTAGACATCAATCACAGCGTTTCATTGGAGAGCGATGCTGCGGTCTCCTCTTTGTTGGTATTCTAACCTTACTGCCACTGTGGAATAAGTGGAATAAAAGAATTACTGCTCATTAGCTGCAGCTCCTTCACCACCAATAAACATTTGGAGCCTAATTCACCTGCATGCCTTCCACTCTAATCAGCACGTTAAATGGCGTTATTTTTGGCACTTTCCAACAGAAAACTTCCCTTTGCTTCGGGGCTTGACAAATTTACCTTTGCGGGGATTATTTTGGAATATCTTTCTTGCACCTGCTGAATGTTCACATTTGGTAAGTGGGTCAAGACCAGAGAGGGTGTTGCACTTCTTACCACTAAGCCGCAACTATTCTTGTTACAGACTATCGCGTGCCCTGGGTCCGGGCTATTCTGATCGGTGGAAGTGAAACAAAGAGGATATACACCGAGTAAACAGGTTAATCACGTGAAATTCTTTGAACTACTTTTCGGTGCGAGTGAAATAAAGCCAATCCTGTTTTTTAGGGATAAGGTGACTATTAATAGGATACCTCATGATGGAGATCAAAGCGCAGATTGAGTATTTCCACTACTTCCTGCTTCATAGTGAAAATAGACGTCTTACTTATTTGTTGAGCACTCAGCATCCGCAGCGATGTGTTAGCATTGTAATCCTCCACTTGTAATAGCGCTCATGACTATTTCAATTCAACCTGAATTCTTAGTATAATTGTGCCGCAATGGGAAAGAAGCTTGCATCCGACATCATTACAAACCTCTATAAACTTCATTGTGAGCTCAACTTTGAACAAAAAAGTCAAGGGGGGGGGGGTCTGACACAGAGCATTTGAGCCATTTCCGAGCTATCTTTGCTTAAACAAACAGTCCGTGTCAAGGTCTGTCCCGCCCGTGCCAGCCTTAACCTCGGCAACACCTGCCAATCAGCTCTCGGCGACAGCCAGTGGCTCGGGGAACAACGGTACCTTTGTGCACCACCCACCTTCCCCCAAACCCCCACCCCCCCCGGCCCCCTCCCTCACATGCCACGCTCTCAGAGGAGTTTAATGAAGACAGACGGGAAGTGGGGGAGGAAGGCCTGAGCAGGAAATGACCACATATAGATTCAGGAATCCGAAGAGCAAGAATAGTTTTATCAGTGCAAGAGTCGGGCAGCGTCACAGGGAGACGATTTAACTGTAAACGGAGGCATTAAAATCTCATTTTGAGTGGACTTTTAGAGTTTTTGTAGTGAAAAGGCCCATAGTGCTGCCACTATTTTCACTCCGTTAACACATTTTCGGAAATAATTTCTCCATCGTGAGCGTCAAAAAGGTTCCCTGAGGCTTTAATGTCCTTTATATTTATTCCCGCCGCACAATGACTTACCTTTAGAAGATACACGGTAATTCCTCTGACTGATCTTTAACTGGTATGTATACAAAACATGACAGGCCTGTAGTTAAATAACTCAACAAGAATAATTGTTTTCCAGTGTAATTAAAAGAGACACGAAGGGGAAAAGAACATAATGTAATTTGGTGACCTCACTGCGGAATTATGAGTTTTCAGCTCAGCCAGCTCTTGCGCTCGTGCAAACCGAGGGGCAGGAATTATTCTTATTTATATAGCCGTCCCCAAAGGGCTCCTCGGGCTTTAAACCAACAAAACCTGAGCTGCTTTTCGGTGGGAACCTGTGTCCTTTCAAAATAGTTTCTAAAGCCCATAACTCAGGAGAAATTAATCTGCTTTAATTCTCCCATTTACAGTTCAAAGAGGGAATGGGTTTATTATTGTAACGAAGGGACAAATATGGCTCCTTTTAAATAACGGGGAGGTAATTTTGCCTACAAATAGCAGTAATTCAAAAATAAACCCGTACAATAAACCGTGCAATTAAATTCCGCTCCGAACAGCTATAGGTTTTTTAGAATAATCCAAATAAAAAGTGAGGAAGGTTTTCGGTTACTCGCTGGCGTGCGTCACCCCTCGTGAAAGTTTTTGTGGTGAGCCCTGGAGGAATGAGCGAGGGCCAGGGGTCAAAATGAACCTAACTGATGTTATTAGCAGGTCATCAGCAACCTCAGGAAATACTTTGTGGATACGCAGACCCCTTGATTGACAGGGGGGCGGCAAACACACTCACTGTATTAACAACCAGGAGCAGCAAATGGAGGATCGACAATAAAACTGTTTTTTACTGGCAGATTTATGCCAGCGTCTATGTGCAATTTTTATGTGCTCTGTGTGTGTGCGATGCAAATTAACAGACCTGTCTTCCGCAAGGGGAAGTCGTCCTTGCTCTCCACGGGTGATGGTAGCGTGTAGTGGCAGGTAGGGGATGTGCCGCCCAGAGGGGGGGAGCTTTGGTCCAGTGATGTGTGGTGGGCGGACCTGATCAAACGGGAAAGCATCGTTGTTGAGCAACGCGGGTCTGTATCATTTAAATACACCAGCTAGGTTAAATAAACAAAGAAAAAGAAGCACGTACGTGTACCACAGTTTTGGCTGGTGGATGAATGAGTGAGTGGCTCCATTGCTCATGGGGTCCTTCGCCGATTTGCTTAACAGAAACTCTTGGAGTTTCTGTTTCACCTCGTTACTAGCCACTGCACCTGTGAGACCAAAAGACGGAATAAAAGAGATTGGGGTTACCCTAGGGCAATACACAACAGGCTATATCATCGATTATCACAAATCAAAACAACTTGAAACCTAAAGAGTTCCTTTACCCCCTCCTGAATTCCACATTTACCCTCCAAAAACAAAAAAGGAGAAAAATCTTTTTTTCTCTCCTTTCTGTACTTCCTCTGCACTTTCTCAGCAGCCACAACTTATGTAAGAAGATCTCCCCCTAGTGGTCTGTCAGTGCTATATTTGTTTCATGCTATTTAAATGGTGCTGCAGAGAGATGTTCTCTCCCACTGGAGGGCTTCAGTTGCAGGGCACAGTTTCAAATTACCTGAGCTGACAAAGTCATAAATCTCATCTATTATTAGCTATAAGGTAAAAACAGTAATGAAATACTATCTGCAGTGCTATTTTCACCGTGCTATTGAAAGACATTTTCTCTTTAAGCGCCGAGCTTAAATGGCATTGGTAACCTTTTATCATGCGCGTGCTGGTGATGTGATGAGTCGTTTCATCATCATCATCATCATCATTATCATCATCATCAGCAGCATCATCATCAGCATCAGCATTACCATCATCATTATTATTTATTATTGTTTGTAGACAGCACTTTCTCCACTATGGATCCCCTTAAAAACGTAATATAGATTTGATATCAACATCTCTTTTAATGTAATTTCTTGTGTAATATTTCATGTGAGACCAATATCTGCACATCTTGCAGTGGCACATGCACCACTTGTCATAACTACTCGTAACAACCCATAACCACTCTTGTTTTGAATAGTGTAAATACAATTACTGTCATAATAAGTAAATAGGAGAGTCTAAGGAGATTTGAGCATGAGAAAAAACATGCATATAACTATAGTAATGCCTGCTGACATAAATTATTACATGACCTTTTCTATGAGGTCAAGAGCCACTCATCCCCCTTAAACATGTTTGGTTTTGACACTATTTGCAGTGCTGTCTCTGTATTATGTCAAGGATCTTTAAAAAACCGCTCTAACCCAGAACATAAAGTAGGAATCTGAAGAAGTAATAATAACAACATACATGAGGACACCACATATATACTCAGGTGGTGGGGGAATCAGTCATTGTGAAGTCTTCCTGCCCTGCTGTTTTGTGCATATTTTGCTTAGGCTTGGGTATTAAAATGATTAAAAAGTGTGAGGATTATAATGTAGGGGACGGGGGGGGACGGGGGGGCATGGTTGTTTTTGCCTTGGGGCCTCAAAAATCGCTAATTCCACCCGCGACGGTAATGGCGATGATGGCGGTGTCGAGCTCTTACTCTCTCTGGAGCGCTCTTTGCCCCTGAGGCTCAGGCTGGAAACATGCTGCTCTCGCCGTTGCCTCTCCTGCTCCTTCTCCTGCTGGTTTTGCTGCTGCTGCTGCTGCTGTTGCTGCTGCTGCTGCTCCAGACGGCGCTCCTTCTCTGCAAGCTCCTGCTGTTGTTTCATGGCCTGGAGCTCCTGCTGAAGCTGAGACACACACACACACACACACACACACACACACACACACAGGCCTCATGTCAGCATGGAGGGAGCACACTGATGTATCTATTTTTAAAGCAACACTGACTTCTGTGAACTTGTGCAGTTTCCCTTTTGCAATGATGGACAATTTGGCACTTGTCTGACAAAAATGAAACTCATGCTGTGCCGTAACTTATTGCTCAACACCCCGCCTTGCTGAGATGTCCTCTTTTCTGCGCTCGGTAGTGTGATTCCGAGTCATAATGGTTTCTACTGATCTGCACTGTGCCACGCTGCGTCGTGCTCTGATCGTTGTGCGCACTGTGCTGTAAGCCACTCAGCTGTCCTCCGTGTTAGTGCACAGCGCAACACTGACCTTGAGGTGCTCCTGGAGCTGAGCCTGGTGCTGACGGGTCAACTTCTCATGCTGCTTCTGGAACTCGCTGATTAGTAGCTGCTTCTGGATCTGCTGCTGCTTCTGGATGAGCAGCAGCTCCTGCTGCAGCTGCCTTTCCCAGAGTCCCGGGTCTGAGCCTGGCCCTAGCATCCTCAGGTCTGTGCGCAGGTCCAACGGAGAGGAAGGCTCCGCAACCAAAGGCACGTCTGGCTTAATGTCCACTGTGTAAGGGGAAGCAGAGAGAACAAGAGTGAAATACCAGTGGCACCTGTGCTTTTACCAGTTTCCATCATGCAACCACAGGTAACAGTGCGTTACTGCAGCTGTGAATTCAGCATAAGATGAAATTTAGGAATTAGAAAAAGACATGCAGCAAGAGACCATCATGAAGAAGAAGACTTGGTGAATTGACAAATGACAAATTATCATCTGTGATCTTCATAAATTTGCGATTATATCACTTTCTATAAGCAAACACTGGATGATGCCACTGGAGAATACTCGAAGAGCACTTGGCACGGAAGCGGCCATTTCAAGTATTTACATAAAGCCGATCTTCCATCTGTTTAAGAAATAAAAGCAGTTCCTCTTGTCTCTGTTGGGACATCATGCAGACACCCCCTCTTCCCATTCATAATTTACAAAAAGCCAAATGCGAGTGTTTGTGGACACATATTCCTGTGATCTTCCCATCTTTGTGTCAGGGCACTAACACTGCAATATGAGCATCTGTAAGATCTGCCTTTGTCTTTGACAACTACCTCCATTAAGAGTAATTGCTAGATACAAAGTGATAGGGCATCCCTTTGGTCTCCAGGCTCTATATATAGCTGCTCCACAGAGAAAATCGATTGCCAGTTAGGAACACAGAAGACAGGGCTACTTCATCTCTCTATTCCTTAGAGAATGATCACTGATTGTACATCTTTTCCTTTTGAAATCCATTTATATATTGTTTTCATTCATGCTGCAGTGTCTGCTTGAAATGGCCAGCTGGGGGAAAGCAAGCAACGGTTTTATTCAATTAAGCTACTAAGCCTCAATGTGACCATTTATTAAATAAAAATGCTTGGTTCTCTGGGAAAACTGAAGCAATACTGAACATGATGTGACATTTCAAGGAAGGGTACGCATTGTCCAGACTGCATAATGTCCTGTCCATTTTGACACTGGAGAAACAGTCAAAGCTACTTGAAATTCCAGAGGCCGGAGAGAGAGATTTATTGAGCGAAAAAGCGAATTCATTGCCTTAATCTTCCCACGGGTCAGATCGGAGGGAGCAAATGCAGGAAATGTTACCATGCCACCTGTTCACTGGAGGCATGAAACACACAAAATGCTTTTCAGCTTCTGTAATCTTTGTGTTGTGTTGCCATGCATTTATCCTCATAAACTGTATTCTAATACCATTAAAGGGCTGCCAAGGAAGCGGCATCAGTCTATAGTAGCCAATTAAGAAGCGCTGCCCTCCTGTTCGCCGATGCTGCGAGGCACGCTG
The DNA here is from genome assembly GCA_903171835.1 of Mullus surmuletus. Classification (NCBI taxonomy): domain Eukaryota; kingdom Metazoa; phylum Chordata; class Actinopteri; order Syngnathiformes; family Mullidae; genus Mullus; species Mullus surmuletus. The sequence goes on along the minus strand of CAESWR010000149.1, from coordinate 237,218 downwards.
GCGCCCATTTGTTTTGTCATGTAGCCTGTTTTTCATTGCCACCATTCCATGTGTATGCGGCGGCGATGATTATAAATAGAAACATAAAAGCAAGTGGCGCAATCCTGGTCTGCGACAACCCCCACACCCTAGTATCCGCCACCCTAACTTGCCGCTGTCATGGCAACGCCGGCTACGTAATTATGTCTCCCCGTTCTGCAGATATCGAGTCTCACCGCGTGTCATCTCCTGCGGTGGCGATGTGACATGTTGACTATTATATCAGCTTTCCAGCTCTTATATAAGAATGGAGTCCCCAGCGGAGAGCAAAAGCAGTACAAAAAAACCCCTTCCGACGCACTGCCGGTGGAGATCCGCCGGCTAAGTGATAACTCGCCTTAAAGCGCGTTCAAAGGAGCGAAGACAGCTAGAGGGGACTCCTGTGCTGTAGTTTTTTTTCCCCTCTCTCTGAGCTAAAAAAAGCTCCAATCAAGTGACAGAGGAGGGCAGTGGCTCAGCAGGCAACGGAGAACTGGCACCTGTAGAACAGACTCCTCTCTGCTGACAGGGAATATTAATCTTAGTTTGTAAGCACTCGACAAAGGACTCTTTTGTAACAGGCACCGTTCCGGGAGGGGGGGCGGGGGGGCAGCTTCGAACCCATGAACCGTTGAAGGACTCTGAGCCTTAGTGCTACTTTTGCCTAATGGACCTAAATATAGCAGCGGGGGGAAAAAGACTGAAAAAAAAGAAAGAAAAACACCTGCTGCCTGAGAGAATTCACCACTGTGATATCTAATTAATCTCATATTTCATTCTGTACCCTTGCTGTGACTGGCATTAAGGACCTCCGCTTTGATCAGCACATCAAGCTGAGCCTCCATCAGAAAAACTCAGACAGCAGTTTAACAGGAATGAGAAGAGGAAGAGGCGGAGGAGGCGGAGGAGGACGAGGAGGCGGAGGAGTGTGAAAGCCTAAGCCACCTTTGATAACCATGGCTGTATGAAATAGCCCTTGAGGAAACCACAACAGCTTCATGTGCCTGTTCTATTCTTGTCCACTCGTCCAGCGTGTTGGCGAGAGGAGCGCTGGATGGAATGACAATGTTGAGGGAGAATAATGAGATCCTAAAGGTGGGCAGGCATCGCTCCAGCACAGCCGAGGCCTTTACCTCCCTGTATAATTTACAGCCTGCGCGTCTTGTAATTGACAGTGCTTTCTGCACTGATTGAAGAGCAGAAAACAAGGTCAAAGTGCACCTCCGTGTATGCACCGCACGGCAGCACACTTGAGGTTGATAGATTGAACGCACACCGAGAGTACCTGAAACAGAAATGTGCTGCTTCTGTAACACAAAAATACTCCTCAGGCAGAGGAGAATACGGAACCACCAGTAACTAGGGCTAAAAATAAACGCTTTTCTGAGCAGGGTCTTAATATAGACAATGTGCGAAAGACTGTCACAGTTGTGAGGCCCGCCTGCTCGATTTAACGCGGGCAAAAATAAAAGCGCCGTGTTGCATTTATGTAACTTGCGGGTCACTTGTGAAATGATCACTGGTACAGAAGAGCCAGCAGCCAGCCACTTAGGTTTTAGTGATCCAACGCAAAACCGTTGAAATGAATAAAAAATGTGTCGTTTTTTTTTCCTCGGAGTGATGAAAGCGAGGTGTGTCCTGATTGGTGGACGCGCGCAGTAGTGTCTCCAGGCTCTGGTAAACAAGAGATTTATGAATGACAGCTCCCAAATTTGTTTTTAGCACGAGGGAGCGACAACCACCCAGCCCCATGCCCAAATTCCTCCCTATGGAAGGTCTACCGAAGGGGAGGGGGGGGTGACTCATGGTTTGTGACCGTGCTCCCACGGCAGCGTCGCACCGCCGCCGTCCCCAAAGTGTTTATTTCTATAACCGATCTGCCTCTCATTAGTCCTGGTGGTGGTTAGAGTGACAATCACAGCCTTAATTTGAGATGTTGGAAGGCCGTCTTCTCTGCCTCAAGCCACATTAGCAGGCTTCCCACCCCGGAGAGGGAGAGGAGATGCACATCAGCAGTGACACCACAGTCACACGCGAAACCAGCCGTTACATTAGCATCAATCATTGCCGAGAACATTTACCAGGTTCAAAACACACCTACAATTTTCGACAATTACCAGTCAACATAAGAAAAGAGGTTATTAATATTTCAAATATTACTCACTGAATATAATTAGCTTGCATATTCCTGTACCTTAACAAATTTGTTTTCTCCCACGGGTGCCCTCAGGTGTCACTAAATAAGACTATTCTGACCAAAGACTGTGAAAAAAAAATGTCTTGCTGCACAAATCCACACGTATAGTGCGTTTGCAGCTTCCAGCTAAAAACGTATGCCCCTTCAGTGTTGATTAGTCCACTGTTCTCAATAAATATGTCTCCTGCGAAACCACAAATTGTGTTTCGCCACTGACTTGCAATAGTTAAATTAGCAAAAAGTGCTAAGTGCTTGCTGCGAACGCTACACAGGCAAAGCTGTGAGATGGTTACAGGTTGCTGCAACCTATTGACCTCCTTTCCATCCAAAACATCACAAGATATTCATGTTGCTTCATCGGTGTTCCACTAAAAGGGTGTCTGTTACAGATACTTGCTCAGAGCATCATGCCATCATCTTTACTGTCTATTATCCTTATTTCCCCGATACAACATAGACAATATCCCGCTTTGTGTTCACACTTTAAACCAGCTGTATGTTGCCTGCATTAGTCGAGATGGTTACAGATCTAAATTCCCCCGTCCAACGGTATAAATAGAAGCAGAGATACAGAAGATGTTTGAGGGCAAAAAATAAGCTGATGCTTGGGACTGCAATGTGGTGCTGGATCTCTCATTAAGTGCCTTGTTATTTTGAGCAGCTGGCATGTCTAAAGCAGGAAACAGGTCTTTATTTTTAAGACTCGGGCTCGTCCTTGCAGCTGAGCCAGAGCTGCGGCTTGCAGGCTATCTGCTAACAAAGAGGGAGCCGGGCAAAAAAAAAGAAACACAGAGGGGACTTT
>CAESWR010000149.1:218264-230485 GCA_903171835.1 Mullus surmuletus | reverse complement strand
GGCTGATTCCAACGAACACAGGTGCTACAGCAAAAGTCTGCTCATGGCGAGCGGGAAGGGATATAAACACTGTTCATGTAAGACGTGTGTGTTTAACCCCGCTGCATTAGCTCAGTGTATATGTGTTACGTTCAGTGTGTATCCAGGCCAGTGCTGTTACTCAGGAAGCATGCTTTCCACTTGCCAAGAAAGCCAACTGTAAGCCACAACAGCACGATCACAATTACATAAACCGAGTGTGTCCGGGATTACACCTTCACTTCCGGGAAAGATCCTGGATATTGAATAATGAGGCCTATAAGGGGAAAAAAACACACGCGATAAATGCTCGTGCTTAGATTTAAAAAGGTATATGTAAAAACAAAGTAAGTACTTTTTCAATGAACATTGCATTCCGGACAGCCCGAGATCCATTTTTAATACCATCTGACACCATCCCATAAAAGTCAAGTCAAATGTTCTATCTGACCACTGATGCAGCGCCGGGTTTGTGGCCAAAGCAGCCTGTGCCTTTAAATTTTTCATCTTCCTTCATAATTTGACCTGTCCCCCAGCCAGGGGCGTGGAGCCAGCGCGGCTATTTTTAGGTCCCGGGCTCTGACGACCGGCTACAGACACACAGAGACGAGTTTTTTTACTGTGTTGTTTCAGCTGGACAAACATTTAACCCCTCAATCCTTCTATCACTGCACAACGAAGAAGAAGCCAGGGAGGAAATGCACAGCTTGTACCCCCTCCCCACCCCTTACTCCCCCCATCCAAGACATAAAACAGCACTGCAGCTAATGCATGATATAAACTGTGTTACTTGATTATTCTTAAACAGAGACCACTGTGCGTACGTCGACTTTACATTCATGGCACTTTGTCTTGGGACTCGTAATAATAAAATAAAATAAAAATATCGTTCATTATAGCTTTAACAGATTAAGTGTCTCCCCGAGAGGTCGTTGGCGTATAAGTGGATAAGATGGTGTGAGAGATAACGAGCCCTTCAAGTCCAAGGTAATGATGGCTAAAGACCCAGAGTTCCATCTGTCACAGCATCTGCCGGAGCGGGAGGGCTGTGACCTTACAGGCTGACCTCGGAGTACGGCGGATACGTGATTGATCAAGAGGGGAAGCAGCTCCGTCACATGAGCATTTGATAATTGCGACGGCGGGATCCCTATTTATGACACAACGCAAGAGAGCGATCCTGCAATCCTGCAAATCCTAAAATAAAAAAACACTGTTCCTCAATCTGCCACAACTCCATTAAGTGATAATTTATTTTATAAACTCATCTGTGTTAAATGGAGACACTGGAAAAAAATCTAACGCTTTGCACTTTCACAGGATATAAAAATGAATAATTACTTCCTGGTGTCAACAAGACAGGATTAAAAAAAAAAGTGCCCTACTGCATGTCAACAAGGAAGCAGAGAGAAAAAAAATCATTTAACTGAGACACATTAGCGGCGATTAACCTACACTTTATATTTATAACTAGCTTCCTGGGGCTGAGGAGGGATTGTGGGATTGGAAATAGCTCCGTCCAATAGGCAGGGTCCAGTAAACCTGCAATGTGGCAAGACCATTATAGCTCCTACTGCGTCACTGGTGGCCTTTGTCTACTTTAGTCCTATTAAAGCATTTAAGTGTGAACGTCAGCATCCCTGCTGGAGAGCCGCTTGCTGAGGCCACGGCTCCGCTGTCTGTCACCTCCCTCACATCAAACCGCATGCGTGTGTTTTGACATCGGTGAATGAGGGGTGGGGGGCGGGCGGGCGAACGAGCAAGCCAGACCAGTACAGAGACCCCCCTTAACACTTCCCAAATTCAAACTCCATTTATGAGCCTATTTCAAGAAGCGACTCAGGGACTGACATCCACATTCTGTTATTTGCGCTCAAGTTGAATCATCTATGGGGAACGAGAAATAACAACAAAGAGTCGCTTCCTGCTGCGGCACTTTAGGTCACTCCGCTTCTATTTAGGGGAACTGCGTCATAATCCAGGGGACTTGTATTTTTCAACCAAACAGGCCCTCTCACATCACCGCAATTACCGCTCCAGTCCCAAATCAACAAGTTCTGCGGCTTAATCACCATAGCGCCTCTGCCTTGTGACACACTGTGCATGATGAAACCCAGCAGGGAGGCAGGCGGGAGACGGAAGAGGAGCTCAACTCCAGTGTTGCGACAGATATAAAGGGGCGGACAAACACGGTGCTCCTTAGAACCGATTTGATCCGGCTCGAAAATGTTTTGTTCCCCTTAATAGCAGATGATCCCTGTGTGGGATGATGTGAGTCAGCCGTGTTTTGTTGTTCCAAACTCTTTCAACTTAACCCCCCCCCCCCCGTGTATCCCAGGAGGGGGACCGCCATCAAAAACAAACTCAAAAGTGAATCTTATAGATCGAAAAATGTTTTGTTGGTGAGCGATCTAGAAAATATCTGATGCGTTTCTCTGACTTCCTGCCTGCGTGTGGATGTGGAGTTTCATCATGCCACACTGGGAGGACTGTGGCGGATGTTATCATCGTCAGGTGCGGATAACTCCAGGGCCCCCCACCCCAAGAGAGGGGCTGCATCGCAAACCAACAGCAAGCACTGACGTAACCGCTCTCCAATCCCGTGAGCTTTCTCCTCTCCAGTGGCGAAGCTCTGAGGGCAGCCCTGACACGGGAGGGAAATTAACTCTCCACACCAATTACCTCATTGCTCCCCATCTTACTTACATCAGCTCCTCATGAGTCACCGCTTCTAACCGTGGACGGGTTCCCGGATCGATTTGCGGCGCTCGCAGCCACTCCAGCATCTACAGTCCAAAGCGCGGCCTAGCCCGGGCGTCCTACCTGCTAAAAGTCGACGGCTGAGTTTGAGTCGCTTCAAACGGCCCATTTTTCCGTTTACCTTGCGGTTAGTCTCATAAAAGCGCATGGGCACTATAACTGTTGATTTGACGGTAAAACCCAATTAGCCTGTACATCTGGATGTGTTATGTGAGCGTGTTTCCCCCCACTAATGATTTGGGTGTGCACGGTTTTATTGGGTTACTCTGTCTGGCGTCCTGTGGTATTTCCTGTTGGACTTTCAGGGTGATATAGAATGCACTTAACAGGTCGGATCAAATAACATGAAAAAGCATTTAAAGGCAGTCATGTTTGGTTCTGAGGCTTGAAACGCTGCCAGAAAAGTATGGCCATGCAGGTAATAATAACGGTTCAAATGGAGCCCCGCTTTCAGGGTTCTTCCCTTATGAGAAAGGACCCACGAACAAAAGATGAGAGGGATGACGGTTACATTTCAAAGAGGGTATGCTACATTGAGAGAAAAAGCCTTTCAGGAAAATGTTCATTCATCTGGTGTGACATACCTATCTGAGATGTGAGAGACACACTTTCTCAGAAAAGGCAAAAACACAATTTCAAAGCAATTTCACAGCATCCACTTATTGTGTACCGACCTTGGGGTCAGTTTACTTTCTAACTTTGAATGGGTCCCCGATGCCATGCCTTCATGTGCTGCCATAGGCTTTCTAAAAATAGACGTGGAGCACAAAGGCACACTGGAAACAGAGGGCAGCTCTCTGTATTTTTACTGATCAATGTGCTCATCTCTGTTGGAAAGAATTGATCCGCTGTTTGTATCAAATTGACCATGTTGTTGTTGTACAACTTCCACCCGGCAATCGATAATGGCAAGCTCACTTTATCTCCTACTTTCCCACCTTGCCCAGCGCCTTCACCGGAAACAAGTTTGATCGATCGACTAATGATATTTAAACACTGGGCCATTACCAACGTCAGTCGTCATTTTAACAAGCCGTTTTCCCCCGAGCGCACAGGAAGCAGGACTTATTAGCAAACTTCGCAGCCTGGGAGTGTGGCATCATTGCATCACATCACCCAAACACCAGCAGGAGTCAAACGCCTCATCTGTAACCACAAACATGCCCAAACAGACACATGTGACTTTGATGGAACCCAGCCAAGCTTTTCCTGACCTTAAAAATTCCCTGGGGGATTAATAAAAAACAAAGGTTCTCTATTCCACAGCATTCTTCCTCTCTGCATCCTTCTAGTCTAACCCATTTATGAGCTGGATTATTATGGCATCAACTCTCAAAAGAGCCTAGTAGCTACTGTCTTGATGGGATGAAACATACATAAATGTTATCGCGGCAGCTTTTGAGAAAACTTTCCCTAAAAATGCTGTTGTAGTTATTTCATTCACTGAAAAAAGCCCCGGGTTTGACATGAGTTCTGCATCAAGTCAAGGAGAATTAACTCACGGCACGAAAACACGACTGCTCTAGTTTTAAATAATTGTCTGACTTATCACTTGACTTGCTATTCTGGATTTCTGCAGCAAGTGACCTTTAAAGAGACAAACACAAACCCCATTCATGGATTGTGAGGACCGCCGAGAGAGAAAATGCAGCAGGAAATCGAGTTTACTATGGGAAGGGTGGGCTGGTGCTTTATTGTCCGAGGCCACTTCCACCTACGCCACCGCTTCTGTGCCAGACTGTGCTGCAGCCACCGTTTTTTCCTCCCGCGGTGTCTCAAAGGTCTTGGACGCAACAATACCTCTGAAAAATAGCTCTTCCTCTGATTATTAAGGTGGTGCCGCACATACCAGGAAATGCTCCACAGTGCATCACCACACTTACAATGTTAATGTCCAGGCTGCTCCATATGCATAAAACCTGGAGGGACGCCAGATGTATTATTAAACACTTGGTTGACCTTGATATTCTGGATCTTATTCGACAAAATCATTTTTCCCACTATTGTAAAAAAAAAAAGAAAAAAAAGAAAAAAATCTCAACATGGATATTTTTATCCCGTGGAAGTTGCTTGCTTAGGTTACACAAACTCCCAAGCAAACCGTAAAGCGTGTTCTACTTTTGCAATTCCTATGAGAGTGACCGAACAAGTCAAACTTTTCCCTCTTAGAGGCAAAGCCATGTTTTGAGGGGTCACGTCACTCATTTGGGGGGCAGGGGAGCCGTGTTGACCTTTTTGCCTCACTGCTGAATTTCTTATGAGACGTTCGTTTTTTAACCTGTTTTTCCACCACACCTGTTCTTTCCGTTTGCTTGTTTTTACATAAGTCACACTGGATTTGTGTCACAAGCGTTTCACTCATCAAATGGATCAAAACGGCAAATACGTTAAAAATCCACCATGTCTTTTTCCCTGCACAGCCGCTTCAGATATGTAGGCTCGATCAGCTTGACAGAGACTGCAAAAGGGGAGAAGAACAACAAAAACAGCGATAAATTGCAATTGTGGCTCATTGCCAGAGTGGGGTAATAGTCCTGCCAGAGCACTCGGCAACAGTGCACCCTGCAGGTCGACTGAGAACAAGAGTGCAGTTAGCAGCTGGAGATAACGCCATCAATGGTGCAAAGCCAACTCCAACAACTAGGAAGACAAATAACACGCATCACACTGTCTTGAGGGACTCCCGTAGAGGAAATGCTGCACATACACGGGCGGCGGGGAAGAACATGGACACAATGGAAAATACAAGCGGAGTCATAAAAACTGCAGAGGAATAAACAGCTGAAAACACCCACACGCGCAGATATGCATGCACACACTCACTGAGCAGAGCTACCATGCTGGGCTTGGGAGTGGCTGCAGCGTTCCTGACCTCTTCCTTTCATCTGGGATCCAGCAACCAGACTGACTTCAAGCAAGAAAAACCTTCAACAACACAGGGACTATATGCTCTGTTAAATGTGAGAAAACATACCGATACTTCTGGGATCAATGACAATAACAAGCTGTAAATCTTCACTTTGAAAAGCAAGAATGTTATAACTCTCTATTAATATGTTCTGCGAATTTGAAAAGATTAATTTTCTGTGACTTGATAAATTGTTTAATTGTCTATCTTTTCGTCCTCGTTGGCTCATTTGCTTTTGTACTTGGGAAAGATGGCAAATGAAAAGTTGGCAAATTGAAAGGCCACTACAAAGTAAAGAGACACTATGCTGCTTCACCAACACTTTTTTTAACCTTTACAGGCTAAAATGGAGAAAAAGAGTGCAATAAGATTGTCACCTCAAAGGAGGTAAAACTTTCTGTTGTGGAAACAGATGGGCTGGTAACCCTTTCACACCTATCTGGCCGAGGAGCCCTTTACGAGGGCTCTGCTCTCAGATATCCAGCCAGTGTGTCCAATCACTGTGTAATTCCCGGATCAGTTTGTTCTGCACATTTCACGCAAAGTGGGGAGGGGTTGCGACCGTGACCTCCCGCACTTCCATAACTCACAGGATGTGCCCGCAGAGGTGGCAGGTACCCGCAGATGAAAGGTTACAACAAAGGCATTTTTGGCGTGACGCATGATAGGGAGGTCCGGGCCCCAGAGGATGATGGGATGGCATGGAGTGGCAGCTAATGGGCCTGTGAAGTCTGAGGTTTGTCTGTTTCTGCCATCAGGGGGGGGCTCTGACGGCGAGGTGACAATCTGCTGGTCGGTTTGAGCGTAACAAGGAATCTGAAGCGCAGCTCATTTATCACCTCCGCTGATTTCACTATGCAGATTTGAAAGGAGTGAGTGGGAGCGTTCACCATGGCAACTGTTAATGGGCACACTGACAGACAGTTAAGTGGATGACTAGACAGGCAAGAATAATATCAAAAAGAGAACAATCAAGAATTATGAAGAACCAGTAAACCCCCTACAAATGTCCCGATGGTTTTCTGAACACAATCTTTTTTGATAGTAAGTTTTGATAGTAACATTTATTTAGTCTTTTCAACAACTGTGTACTACATTTGATATATTTTAATATTTGTTTTGCCATTTTTAATGTTTTCTTAAACTCCTTCACAAAATGTTAAACCAAATCTGCCACCCCCAACATCACTGGATACCTCCTTACTCTATACCCCCTGCCTGCCACTGCACCAAATTTGATAAAACATACTTGAAGCGCATCCTTACTGATGGACGGACAAACAGCAGAAGTATGACCTCCTTGTTGGAAGTCATTAATCTGCCCTGCAGAATTTGAAGCGGGAGGCTTAAATCTCCTCATTATTCATCGGCACAAAAGGTCTCTCAAAGACGTGAGTGATTCATCTCTCCAACTCCATTTGGACAGGAAGCGAAAACAAATGGAAGTGCGTCCACGCAGAGCGCCCAGGGGTCCGCCGCAAAGCTGGATGAGCAACTCAGAGAACACCAGGCTAAACACCAGCAAAGCTCTGTGTCTCAGCTGCAACAGGAGCCAGATTCTCCCTGTGGGCCACTGTTCTACTCGCCCTTCTATATATATAAAAAGAGAAAAATACTCCTCATACATTCACCACCGGCTACTGCTTTATGCAACAGACACGATTCTGAACTGTGAGAACCCCTCTGACTTTTTTCTTTCACCCAGCAGGATGAATGAATGAAGATTGAAAATGAATTAGAAGTGGAATCATCATCAAAATGTTTTCCTGTGTGTCTCTTAAAATTGTTGTTGCCACCCTGCAAAACAAAATGTTATGCCCAAATAAGGAGAAACCTATTTAAGTCAGAATAGCTCTGTGGCACCTGGATAACATTCAGATGGTCTGCACAACGTCACGCCACTGCGCTCTTTCTCCCACTGCAGAGGCAGCCAAGAACAGCAAAACAAATAAAGGTGTGAACATGACATGACTCGCTTTCTTTCTCATGGCAACCTGCTGAGATAATAGCCAGGGCTTAGCTCCGCGTTGTTCTGTTTAATTTCAAAACGTATTCAGAGCACATAGAAGGGACTAATAGAACAAAAGGTCTGGATGACACAGCATATAGTTAGATTACTATACTTTTGAAGGTTTGTTGAGTGAGTCTAAGAGGCTGTTTTAAGATTTTTTGTTTTTTTCCCCTTTTCTTTGAGCTTGTTAATGTTTTTTGGTGCGTGCACTAATAAAAAATAAAGTATCGCCTGACCCAGCTAGTCGCCAAGGCCCCTCGTCTGTGATTTCATTACACTGTTACATAACGCAAAAATAAAAATGAATGGAACGCTTTCACAGGTCATAATGAAAATAAAACATCATAAAGTCATCTTAGCCAAGCTGTAAGCTGATTTCTAAGAACAACATGCCGTCTTTCAATGAGGATCTTGTCTCCTGACCACCGCATGACTTCAGCCCACAGACTGACAGCATAGTGCCACAGTAGCTTCCCGTCATGTCGTGATTTGTTGTAACCTTTATTACCCACACGTCACATTTTCAGTAGTTGAGAACAACCACATTTTAGGACACACATTATATTTTGCTTGTCTGAGGGCAAAATTGTAGAACAATATACAATAGGCTTTATCTAATTGGAAGCATGACTATTACCTAACTTATTTAATCAAAGTTTTTACCTGATGAAGACAATTTGCACAGATGAAATGGGTAGCTTGTGACTATCGCTGTAATGATGCCCTTTGTTATGAGCACAATGTTGCATCCCAGTACATATAATTGCCGGTTTATCCTGTCATTTAAGCCTCCTGCGCTGCAAAAAAAGCAACAACAAAAAAAAGCACACACAAAAAAGCACATACAACAATGAGCCACTGCGGAACAGAGACCAGCACCGTCCTCTGGGCATCAACAGCACCCCTCCTCCCTCAAAAACTCACTGACCCAAACCCATTTTTTCCAGTCTAAGAGAAATGTCAAGTCCAGGCCTAGAACTTGTCTCTTTGAAGGGAACATAGCAGCCAAATATAGCCGGGTAGCCTCGATGCCTCCTGACATACATCAGGCTCTACGGGTTCTGTTAACAGTGGTTAAATTTGGCCGGCTGCCATGTAGTCACTTACTATTAAACATCATAACTATACAAAGAAAATTAGAGGCAGGCAATGGAGTGTACACTGTTGCCTGGTAACCTAATGCCACGTTGGGGATTCATCTTGTTATGGAACAGAAAACACAGCGAGAGCCAATAATAGATCCTGGACTGCACAAAAAAAAAATGTTTAAGGGTGTCAACAAGCACGGCCAACACAGAGATGAGAAACATATCACCAGTGAACGTTCAAGACCTCAAGGTTTTCTGTGATTTGAGTTCCTGGTAAAATCATAGCGGGTTAATGATTATTCATTCTGTCATTTTACAAGTGAAATGATGGATAGGATGCGAGCTTAAGTGTGAAACCGAGCGAAAGAACACATTATGCAAACTGACATTTGTTCGTGGGCGCAAATTACTGAAGCTGTTTTTACGTCTTTCGGATCTTACAGGATGACACATATTTTCCACTTTTACCCAAATTACATGATAATTCTACACTTAATAGGGCACTTATTGAAAAAGTCAGATTGAGTAATCATATATCTTAAGGCTTCTTAGGTGTTATGAAGTTACCATAAAAATTATCAAGCCCCCATGGTGGGCTGGTCAGCTCAAGTGTTACTTATTATTATAATGTTGACAGATATTTAGCACAGATTTGAACATATTTTCCAATTCAGTGTCATTGTTTTGTCAGGTTTTGGACACCTAAAATGACTAAGATAGAAAGTATCATGGCTCAGGGTAAAATACAAACTTTCACATGTCCTCAAAAACCTTTGCTGCTACGTTTCTGGCAGAAATACTTCAAGACAAACTTCTCCCATCCATCGTGTATTACTACTTTTGTTTTTACCAGCCAAAAAATGAAAGAGAAAAATGTTAAAAACGTTGTGGCTATGGCCTCATACTTAGAAGGAAAGCAGACGCCCACATTTAACAAGGACAATTGAGTATAAACTAACATCTAAACACTATTATTTCAAGTTAGCTCCCTCGCAGAGCAAAAACGTAGTCATTCACTCACATGCAAGCACTTATTGTACACACTGGTGCACACACACAGCCTTTCAAAAGTGAATTGGACCATTCCTGTTTTGTTTTTTTCTTTTTTCTCTTGGCCCAGTTGACAATTGGCTCTATCATTTTGTCATGGCATACTTTCTGTCACCCAGCACAAAATACCCAGCGTTGTTTTTTCCCTCTATTGGAGCTGCAATTTCTGCTGCGTGACATGACTCCTCTCTTCATAGTGTCACGGTCAGTCAAGGACAGCAGTGATACACAGGAAATAAATCCGCAGTGACAAAGTGTAATTCATCACTTTCATCACTTTAGTTGTGAGAAGAGAAAAAAAAGGAAAAGGCATTGTATTCTTTTCACTTTGACAAACACGCTCGCTGTCACTTGTTATGTCATCTCAAGCGGCTTAATAATTGTGTGACGTCTATGGAATATTTATTTTATTACAAACACACCCCTGCCTGGTGCCAACTTTAAGAAAACATGTCACTAGAGTCAAAACGCATCACGCAGCAGGGATGTCATGCTACATGCTGCGTCTGTGAATCCATCTTGGCAACTGTATAGCCTAACATGGTAACTTATCAGGTCCAGTGAATAATTCACAGATGCCTGCCAAAATTTGTTCCCTCGAAAAAACATTTTGTCTCATTAACACATTCATTGGTACTATGAAATAATGTGTTAGGCTAAGTGTAAGGTGCTGTTAAAATGACTCTCTCCCTGACACAGCTCAGATGGTACCTGCCCCCTCAAGCCATCTGAGCAGTGCAGACATCTGCGAGCGCTTAACCTGCCAAGAACAAGTCTAATGTAAAAATATCATAAATATTCTGAAATGGAAAGACAACCGAAGGGGTCATTTGGAGTGGCTGGCGAGAAGCTTTCAAGTCAAGCACGAGCGGTGTTTTTGCTTGTGTCACCGTCTGGGCGAACACGTCGTGTGTACAGTGGAGGGTTTGTGGTTCTGCTGTTTTCCTTGCGACCACGCACGAAGAAGATTGAAACTCCGTCACTGTGCCACACCTGTGTAAAGAGCGTTGGTTTCGCCGAGGCCATCAAACAAGAGCCACTTCAAATGTAACACAAAGTTTTAGTTGGAGTGATGGGGTGTCCGTCAAAACAATCTAAAATTATAACACAGCCACATGGCAGCTGGTACTCAGTCGATTAACACTCATTTACTGGCATCTTGAGAAGGTATTTAAGGAAAAATGGACAACTTACTGTTGCCTCAGCTCGAGCCTGCTCATATCTTTCCTTCTTCCTCCTCTGGTTCAGTATCTGTAAAAAAATAATACATAAAAATGAATACAGGTGCAAATAAAACATGGAATGAGATATGCAACAGAAATGGGGCATTTAATTTGGAGGATATTGAGCATATTTTACTACTAGTTAAATGGTAATTTTACTGCTGCTAAATGGAACTGTACACGTCTCCACCTTGAACATAAGCGTCAAAAATAAAATAATGAATGACATTAGGGCGTCATCCTGTACAAGTTCTTTGAAACACACTTTTCGAGGGTAGTGCTTTGACTTTGATAGGGCTTTTTCATCCGTCATTCACATCTCGTGCAGTACCATTTTGTAATCTGAATGCCAAAGAGAGCTGTGTGAAAGGGCAACTCTCATGTACAGCACAGTATTTGTATAATATACAGCATTTGCCATATTTTATTCTAAGTGTTATTACATTATTCCTGTCTTTCCTCTTGCGATTCCCTTTCTTTCTATCTATTCACTGCTTTTTCTTTCTGTATGTATATGCAGCTGGGACACTGTAATTCCCCCATTGCGTGATAATAAACAGTATTCTATTCTATTCTAACACAGACATCAGATTATTAACGACTGCAGCTGATCAACTCGTTTCCTGGTGGTTTTTGCGGTGTGTGTGTTTTTAAAGAATACACCCGTGTGTTGGTGTGACGTGGGGAGCAACAGCCTGGACCACTGGGGAGACTTTAAATCAGATTCTTCCCTGAACACGTTCGGTGAGATCACGCATTCGTAAGCAACAGCCTATTTATAGCGCGCGCAGTTTCGCGCCACAATGGCCTCGTGTCGGAGCGGTGACGACGGAAGGCCACAACCGTCCAACGGCTGATACTAAAAGGGAAAGTTTCCGGTCCAGTTTTCCTTCCTGTCGGACTCGGAACCACCACGTGTGACCCAAAGCATTCCCTCTTTGTTCCTCGTATTAGCGAACTGTTGCTTCAGCTCCCCGCTAATGAGGACTAGGTGGGGTCCATCTTTGTTTGGCTAATGCCTCATCACTGTGACGTCACTGCCAGGAAGCGCCAATTAGGCTTTTTGTTCTCGGCTCATTTTTAAACGAGCCGGCCCACACGGTTTAATGACGCATACCGTTTTTTATTGTCCTCACCTCAGATGTGTACGTGTGTCTGTGGTC